>OV651822.1:43030563-43553063 GCA_927349885.1 Psylliodes chrysocephalus
AACTAGAGAAAGATAAAAACTGGAGAGGCAATGTGCAGGTTAAGGTCTCCGAGAAGGCTAATGAAAGAGGACAAAAACACGCTCTCTTGACCATAGAAGAGGATGCAGCCAAGTTCCTAGTGCTAAGCAAGATCATAGGGGATGGCTGGCATCGATGAAGAGTTAAAGAAATGGATACTCTTCCAAAATGCTACAAATACCACAGGGTAGGGCACATAGCGGTACAGTGCGGCAAGAAAGATACGAACGAGTACAAATGCGGCGAAAAAGGACACCAGAAAAAGACTGCAAAAATGCAGAAATGCTATCTGTGCAACGCCGAAGGTCACAAAACAGAGACAACCAAATGTCCAGAGTACAGACGAATGCTACAGGAGCAGAGGAAGGAGAAGAAGGGGAGAGTGCAGAGTTCGCGATAAAAATTCTACATAGACAGAGGAAGGGAGGCAATGGATTTTATATACAAAATCGCAGAAGATGAAAAAGCCGACATAGTTATTATGGCAAAGCCAAACAAAAAAAAGCTATCCGAGGAAAATTAGATATAGATAATAAAATAGATGTGGCAGTAATAATCAGAAACAATCAAATAAAGATAATAGAAAAAGGAAGAGGTGATGGTTTCGTATGGGTGGAACTGTAAGGACTAACGATATTTGGATGCTATATCTCCCCTAACGTGGACCTGCAAATATATACAAATTTTCTGGAAGCTCTACGAAGGGAGATGAAAAATTAGAACAGGGAAATATTCGTGGGAGGAGATTTCAACTCAAAATCGTATCTTTGGTGGTCTGACCAGTCTGACAAAGAGGATAAAAGAGGTGAAATACTATGGGAATGGCTAGTAGAACAAGATCTTATAATTCACAATAAAGGTGACCCACCAACTTTTATAAGGGGAGACAGCAAGTCGTGCATAGACGTAACGTTTAGCACCAACAAAATTAGTAAAAGCGCTCATAACTGGAAAGTCCTGAATGTAGAAACACTTAGCTACCACCAATATATTACATATGAATTAATTTAACGGGATGGAGGATACCAAAATAAAAGAGAACGTATAGGATGGACAGTCAAGAAAGAACAAATCGCCAAAATGACACAAGAAGTAGGACCTAAGTTGGAGCAGCATGATGGAAGAGAGCTAGATGCAAAGACTCTGTGTAAAATTATTACTGCAGCCTGTAATATAACTTTTAAAAAGAAAACTAACCTAAAACATAAAAAACCGTCTACTGGTGGACAAATGAGGTCGCAGAAAAAAAAAGAGTCTGCATTAAAGCAAAAATGGAAATGAACAGAGTAAAAACGAAAAACATCCAAATTCAAAAAATTACCGCCATGGAGGTCCACAGAGAAAGTCGAGCAACGCTGAAGAAATCCATTGCTGAAGCAAAAAGAAATGCCTGGAAAAAAGTAATAGAGGAAGTAGACCAAGATCTATGGGGTAAAGGATATAAAATAGTAATGGATAAGCTAGAAATACCTCGCCATTAGGGCTGAGTGAAGAGAAACAAATGGAGGTGACAGAAAAACTATTCCCATCACACCTCGTAAGAAAATGAGAGAGACTATCGGCGGACGAGGTAAATATATCGATATTCACAAAAAAAGAGCTTACCGTAGCCAGCAATAAAGTAAAAGAAAAAAAGACACCAGGACCAGACGGTTTGTCTCCGGAAATCATAAAGGCAGTTGTGAAGGAGCATACTGATAGAGTACTGGAAGTCTAAACGGGCTCGCTAGGAAAGGAACATTCCCCAAAGAATGGAAATTAGGAAAGCTTATGTTAATAGAGAAAGGTAAGCATGGGCAGAATAACAAGGCATATAGGCTTATTAAACGTTCTCGGAAAATTACTAGATCAGTTAATACTCTCAAGACTGAAAAGAGAAATAGAAATCAGTAGAGACCTAGATGAAGAACAATACGGTTTTTTGAAAAAAAAAAAAAAAAAAATCAACAGTTGGAGCCCTTCAAAGAGTGCAAGAAATTGTTAATGAAGCCAAGAAAATAGGAAGAAGAAGAAGAAGAAGATGTATTCTCGTAACAGTGGACGTACGTAATGCTTTTAACTCTACCCCTTGGAACGGTATCCTAGAAGAACTAAAGTAGAAACATATAGCGCCGTATGTCTACAACTTAATAGCGAGCTACCTAGACGACAGATAGCTCTACGTGGGACAGAATGGTCATCACTTGTGGAGTTCCTAAGGGATCTGTACTAGGACCAACCCTGTGGAATATCTACTGCGATGGTATAATGAGAATCCCGGTACGGCGAGGAGTCAAGTTGATAGCCTACGCAGATGACCTTGGATTAGTGGTAACGGAAAAAGACGGAGAAAAACTGAGGACAACTACAAATAAAGTACTCCCAAAGGTGACAAAGTGGCTATGCACAAAAAGACTTAGCCTAGCCCCAGAAAAAAACAGAGGTGGTTATTCGAGCAGGAGGGAGAACGCTAAGAGAAATAGAAATTAAAGTGGAAGACGTCAACATAAGAAGCAAGGAATGTATTAAGTACCTGGGAATATATTTTGAAAGAAATATGATCATGGGTTAGCATGTCACAAATGTTGCAGAGAAGGCAAGTAAGGCAATCGAAAACATAATCAGGCTGCTACTTAATATTGGAGGTCCACGGGAGAGGAATAGAAGAATACTATTCACAGTAGCGCACTCAATTATGCTCTATGGCGACACCATATGGAGCAGAGCAATGAAAAGAAAGATATACCAACACATACTTCTAAGGGTGCAAAGAAAAGCTGCAATAAGAATAACGAGCTCGTATAGGACCGTGTCGACAAAAGCGCTATTAGTGATAGCCAGAACCCCACCCATATATTTTCTAGTAGAAGAAAGGTGCGCTATGCTAGAGGAAATAGAAAGAAGAACGGTAACCGAGAGAACTATACAAAAGTGGCAAGAGGAATGGGAGGCAGAAACAAATGTTGGACAGTGGGCAAAAAGACTTATACCCACTCTAGATCCATGGCTCAAAATAAAGCATGAAGAAATGACATATCACTTTACGCAATTATTCTCTGGGCACGGATGCTTTCAGTCATACAGATGCAGATTTAAGGTGGCATGTAATGAAGAATGCATATACTGCGAAATCGAAGACACGCCCGAGCATACCTTTTTCGTGTGCGATAGATGGATGACTGATAGAACTGAAGTAGAAAACAGGATGGGAAAAATAACACCAGATAATATACTAAACAAGATATTAGAAAAGAAAGAAAACTGAAATACCGTTAGTTAGTTCGCTAAATGTATCATAGAAACAAAAGAAAAGGATGTAAGAGCACTAGATGTACAAGTAAGGGTCCAAAACAACTAAAACTTTGCTAGAGCAGTACCAGGAGCAGCTACTCAAGAAGACCAGAGGTATTTTAGTGGGTATACTTAGCGGATCTGAACGGTCCCAGGAGTCTCCACACTATCCTATTGCGATTGACCCAAGCAAAGGATGTCCTTAACGGATTTCACCTCTTGAAAAAAAAAAAAAACATTTTGAAATAAATCAGAGCAGTTGGTGACGCTAATAAAAATAAAGTAATTTTTATAATAATAAAAATAAAAGTTTAAACAATTATACAAAAATTTAATATGGTTTTTTCAATGTAATAACGAAGAAAATTAGGAACTAAAATACAAGCCGAAATTTCAAATAGTATACGCGGCAAACCCTACTTTACCAACATTTTATTCTGATAATCGTTCTTATCTTATTTCACGGAGCTAAGACGTCAGTTTGTTTAATTTTGTTAAAAACTGCTCGAATAAAATTATAATTATTGTTATTTGTATTTAAAAGGATTACGTTTTTTAATATACCTAAAATATCGGGAGTCTCATTTAAAATAGTAGTTTGTAATAACAAGAGTGGATGTGATGGTTATATCACACAATGACGACGTTTGAACACAACGCCGTGCAATACGGATAACGCACTCGAGTTGTGCAATATATTTTTTCTATGACCCACTAACGAAATTCTACAAAATTTTAAAATTGAATTTAAGGGTCTTGAATCTTATTGGAGTCGGTAGGCCAATAAATCATTTTTTTAGAAGATTGGTATGTACATCCAAGTTCTGCTGCAGCTTAGTGCAATTCTTTTCTTTTGACTGTGGTTAATCTTGAACCCTAGATGGTATTTTTGAAGTTGTAATCTCCGCCAATTATAAATTTATTACCTAGTTTTTGTAAGTAGGCTAAGATAATTTTCTTTTTTCTATGATGTGGTGGGAAAAATTTGGTGCCATATTCATGCTGTTCTAATATAAACATTTTCCAATGTCCACTATAATATTCACTTGTCATCGTCAATTGTCATTTCTTCTCTTCTTCTCCTACTTTGTAATTTTAGAGTCCACATAACCGTTTTCTTTTCAAATTTGTTTCTGATCTTAGATTTTCTGATTCATAATTAATCAGGATATTATTTAGGAGCTCTCTTCCTTTGGTTTACAGTGCATTGTAAAATGTACCTACACCAAAAATTAGGTGTTTCAACAGTGTAGTTGAGTAAAGTTTAAAAAAGATATAAATTCTGTGTACTTGTTATATGTAATAATATCTTCATTAGTTTCATTTAAATTACAGCCATATCTTAAATATTTTAATTGTTTAATTATCGTTATTATTTACGTAAGACAACCTCCCCGTTACCCAACACTTTCAGCATTTTTCACACCAGTATTACCAAAGTGAATATAAAATTTACGCAGAAAAATGATGCAGTGTATGCACTATATCAAATTAATAGAACTACATTTTCGATGCTGAAAAAGAAAGGAAAAGACTTAGGTCGCAATTATGAAGACTAGTCGCGATAACGTGACCGGTTCTATATACGTCAATCATGTGTCTAATGGAGTTATCAGAACTGTCAACATTTGTATTGTCACATGGGCAGTTCTGCAATTAACTATGAATTTTACAATCCGAATAACGAAAACTTGCTTATAAATCGAAGCATTAAATACGATAACGCCCGAATTGAACAAATTGAACAAAAAAAATTATATGTTGATTTAAGTAATAGTAAAATTCCTAGCAATTTTATTGAAAATTCAAATGCTGGAAACCTTCAACTTCTACAATCAGTCACTGATCTAGAAAGAAGACGCCGTAGTATCAGCGACGATAGTAGAATATTTGATTGTAGTAATTCAACATCTCATTTTTGTTTAGATTACAAAATGAACTACAATCAAGGCAGGATGTGTGCCAGTTCTTATGGGAATGGACGATCACAGAACACCTGGACTAAATATTGTTATGGAATGGCCTTATTAGGCTCTTTATATATAATTATCTTAGTTGTACATCAAGGCGAACTCATACGAAATATTAACAAACACATTGAGATCATAAAACTAGATGTAGATAACAACTTAGATACTGAAACTAGAATAGTTAAATTAGAAGCTTTAATAAACAGTATAAAAAAAGAACAGGAATCTCGAAAAATGGCATTAAAGGATTTAATAAGTTCTGAGTTAGAAATATTCAGTGCAGACAAAACTGGAAGAACAGACTTTGCCATGGAATCATCGGGTGGAAAGATAGTCGCCCTAACTCCAGGCACCGAAAACTTCGATTATGCTAAAACTCTTTTTGGAATAACTTTGTGTGAAGGTATGCATGGTCCTAGAGCTATGCTTCAAACCGAAATGCATCCAGGCCACTGCTGGGCTTTCAAGGGAAGCCGAGGTGGAGCTGTAATCAAATTAATAGGAAAAGTCAGAATCGATGCTGTTAGTCTTGAACATATTTCCGAAGGAGTTTCACCTTCGGGTGAAATAACTTCCGCTCCAAAAGATTTCATTGTTTCTGGAATGAATAATCCTACAGATAATGGAAAGAAACTTGGTCAGTTTACTTATGATATATTCGATTCACAGCTACAGATGTTTGGAATACATAATAATAATTATTATGAATATGTGGAGTTTAAAGTGTTGTCAAATTATGAAAACCCGGCTTACACGTGCGTCTATAGATTTCGAGTACATGGTACCCTGCATAAACACTAGTTTTTAATATTTGGGGATTTCTTGCCCATGTATAATTTTTTATATTTTTTATTTTAATTTATTAAAATATACACTAATCATGATGTTCCTGTACAAGTAGAATAGTAGTTTGTGCAACAAGAGTGGGTATAATGACCACATCGCACGATGACACAGTTTGAGCAAGATGCCATAGGTGAAGTTCTCAATCGTCTGAATGCGATATGGACAACCCACTCGATTTGTACAGTATATTTTTTCTGCGGCCCATTAACGAAAATTTACCAATTTAAAAAAATTATTTTAGGTTATACACAGACAAAATAAGTAATTTTAAAATAATTTATCAACTTTACTGATGTATAAAATAAAATAAATATAAAAAAGATTAGTTTAATTAGTCCCCAGCCCAGATTCGAACCCGGGCATTTTTCGTGGAAAACAGAAGCTCTGTCCTCAATTCCACAGCCGTTTTTACGATTTTAGTTTTAATACTCGCAAATAAATTAGTTTCATATAGTTTGATTAAAATCAATTTTTTTTTCAAAATGTAGACCAACTAAAAAAAAAATGCTAGTATTTATTAATTTATTGATTGAAAATAACTCATTTTAATGTATATTAAATCTCAATAACTAAAAATATACTGCCAATTAGTTTGAATTGAATTGTCACTTATTTAAAATTTTAAAAATAATAGGAATGAGGTGTTAATACACTGCGACCTAAAATAACTATTGTGCCCCTTATGTAGCTAATCCAGCAAGGAAATGCTATAACGACCATTCCAATCCTATCTTCTCAAGAAAGTGTAGGATTTGGAGTGACTTCAAGTTAGGTTAATCTCCCTTTTCTATTTGATATGCTCCTAGGTATAATGCCCTTGAATTCTGGATTGGAGGTTTCGTCCTCCTTACAGAATCTTCACCCACTATCTTCTACTACTCTCAGTTTACTAAAGTGTCCTTTGAGTGGGCAATGCTCAGTAAGGATCCCTGTTACAATACATAGCTTGGTTCTTGCTCAGGCAGATGCAAGGTTCCGATCTTCTCTGGTTCACCCAGAAGTATCTTAGTCTGTCTTAGTCCCAAGAGATTATTTCAATTATCGGTTCTTTTACTGCCCACTTCTTTTTTAATCTCTCCTAATATTATGTTACTGCTGATATCGCAAAACGGCTTAGGTCCCACAAAGGGCGTTAGAGCCCTTTTTCTTACGAGACTATCTGCAATCTCGTTAACCTGTACCCCCTATATCCCGGGATTCAAGTAAAAGTAACTGTATTTTTCTCATTCAATTTTTTCTCCAGACCATTTTTGGGCTGATTATGTAAGAGCTCAGCGCTTTGATGTCTACTTGGCTATCAGACATGATGTTTGGGTATTTCCCCAAATTTTCAGAGTGCCTGGTTCTAGGCCCATACACACCTATTCCAGTTACTTCTATGGTTTTGGAATCAGCCGTATACCACTAAATAGCATATACTTCGGTTGCAAGAACGATGAATTGTCTAACTATTCAGTTCCTGATCATTCTATATCGTGTCTTTTTTGCCACATTCCCTATCAATAAATGTAGAACAGGTTCTCATTGCACCGGTAATGCAAACACAGGCTAGTCTTTGTACTTTTGAGATATTAGTTCTCGTAGTAGCTAAACTAGTTCTGTTACTCCAGGCTATAGTCAGGCTTATAGCCTCACTATTGCAGTATACATCGCAGTGTGTTTATGTTACATAATATTATCGTTTACCCGCAATATTTCTGCATACCATAAGGGCTTTTGTAGCCTTATTTACTACTGTGTTTCTCATGTATGTTCCAGAGAAGTTTGTTGTCCAGGGTTAGGCCTAGATATTTGACTGCATTTATCCACTCTATATCTATCCTGTCTAATTTAGCGGTTTTGAGATTGTTTTCTTTTTCTTGAAAAGGCTACTAATGTTGTATTTTTGGGGTTTATAGTAAGTCCTACTTCACGCACCATCTTTTGGTATGTTCTAGTTTTTTTTGGACTATATCACACAGGATATTTCCAAACTTGCCTCTAGCAAATATGACTATGTCGTCGGCATAACATTGACAGGATATGCCGAGGTCAGTCAATCTGCATAGAAGTTCGTCTACGGTTAGGCTCCACTTTAGTGGGGATAGAACTCCTCCTTGTGGACATCCTCTGGTTGTGCAGATGGAGATGGTGTCCTGTCCTATATGTGTCTTTGCCTTTCTCGTAGATAGCAGTTGAGCAATCCATCTGGATGTGGTGATATCTACTCCTCCGTATACAAGTGCTTTTTTGACAGGTTCATGTGGTGCGTGTAGGAAGGCACACACGACCGTTTCTTTGCTTGTCAGTGCATCCTGGATTAGGTCAGTCAGCTGTACCAGGGAAGTTTCTGCAGATCTTCCTTCTCCATTGTTTATAATGGACCAAATACGGACCACATACCAGAATCCAAGGGCACTATATCTAGGAGGATATCAAATAGAAGAGGAAGATTTACCTAACTTGAAGCCACTTCAAATCCTACACTTCCTTGAGAAAATAGGATTGGAAGGGTCGCTATAGGCATTGAGACATTTTCTTAGTGCAGTGGCGACAGAAGGGGACACAATATATATTTTAGTTCGCAGTGTATTAACACCCCATTCTCAACATAACATAACTGCGACAATGGCAATCCAAGTACTCGGCTTCCCGTACATGCTGGTGTCAGGCCGAGCGAATGCCGACTATTTGTGGTTTACTGGGCAGTTTTTTTAGCAACAAGCACATTATTTCTTGACTAAAAAAATGGGCATTTTTCTTTATTCTATATCATGTCTATAGTTTCTTTTTTAATTACTACTATTTTCCTTAAGTCTGCCTTAATTTTCTTTTGCCTGGAATGAACACTAATCAATTTGTTAATTTTTTTAGTAATACTCTGTGACTATTGTATGTTAGAAACATGAGCTATTTTTGGCACAGTGAAAATTTTTATTTACCATGGCATGCGGTATTAGGGGTTAAAAAAATGCTTGCTTTTTTTGGGAAAATGAGAAGGGCTTTTTTATATAACTTTTTCTATCAGATTTAGAACCAGCATCACCAAAATCCCTTAATTCTTATTTTTAAAATCTCAAGAGCAGAAGAGAGTTTTTATTTTCAGTCACTTTTTTTAATAGGTTGTTTATTTCTAACATTTTAGTTTAAATTTACTAATCCTAATGCGTTTCAAACACCTCTACAACGTTCCGATACATTCAGTATCCTCGCAACTACCCTTATACTATGAATTCGGTTTTTTACTGTTGGCATGCTGACCTGTGTTGTCTTTAAGCAAATTAATCAAAGAGTACTTTGAAACAAAAATGTTTGTTTGACATTTAGTAATTCCTACTATTAGGCATTCCAAACTGAATGACTACCAGTGGGTTTTGACAGGTTATGATGTGGCAAAGTTATGGCAACTCTGTAGGCCTGGTGATTTGACAAGGTGAGTGAAATAGATAGTTACATAGATTGATCATCCCTACTTTTTAAAATAAACATAAGCTTATGCCTTGAGGTAAAAATATAAGCAATTATTATTTTTTAAATATCTAAAGTCTGAAAATTGGTTTTAAAACACATTTTTGCTAAACTGATTCAAATTAATAAATATTGCCAGGCAATATGGCTGCTCGCAAACGACCAGCTTTGAGCAATGTATATAACATATATGTATCATTGACCTTGTTAATGACAACATGACAACAGGGTTGCCATATCTAGACTGTCAGTACCCACTGGTAGCCATTTGGACAGGTCGTTGGAATGCCTAATAGAAAATCAAAGCCGAGAATAACAATCAAAGTATGTGTACTATTTTTATAATTATTGTCATTAAGTCAAGCAGTGTTACTTCAACTGTTAATAAGATGGTATAAAACCCATGAGTAGTTCTTACCATTGGAGAAAAAGCAGAAATTATCCGCTTATTAATAATGAAAGATCTACGCGTCAAGTTGCCGGAATACTCAATGAAAGGCATCAAGTTCGAGCACCAATGTTTCACGATACCGTTGTCAAAATCAATAGATTGTTCGCAAGGACTGAAGCGGTTTTCAAGACAAAACCCAGGAGATACAATTTAAATCAAAGGTACTATCCAGACGACGAACGTATCAGAAGAAAATTTCGAAACAACCCAAATGGGCAGTGACAAGGATACTGAATTTAACGAAAAACAAAATATGGAGTTGAGGAGAAAAATGGCCCATCGAAATTGGTGGACGGTTTAATAATTCTTGTAGGTGAAGTCGAAAGAACATAATAAAAATGTTAAGAAATTAGTCAGTGTTAAAGAGGGCAGTACAACTTGTAATGTCTATAACTACCTAAGCGCCCCGGTCTGAATACATATCTTACTACACTTTAATAATAAATTCAGCTATAAGAAAATAAGTCACTCGTATGCCCAGTCACGCGCAACTATAAAACGTTGAAGAGAAAAGTGACTAAGCGAAAATGGTGGAGGAAGTGAATTTTGTAAAAAATATAAAAAAACTTAACCAAAAAGCAGCCATAAAAAAAGTCAAGCGCGTGCCTTCTCATGCACTACTTTAAAACATTGGAGACAACAAAAAATGGCCTACCGAAATCGGTAAAGGGTTTAATATTTCTTTCTAGGTGGGCACTTATCGTCAAATGAGCACAACGAAAATGTTAAGAAAATTAGTCAAGTTTTTAAGAGGCACGTGCCACTTGTAATGCCTGTAGCTATTTAAGCGCCGCATTCTGAACGTCGCGCTTTCGTGAATTTGTATCATAAGAAAATAAGTCACAAATTTGCATGTTGGCTCTAGGACTGATATGAACATTTAAAATAAGTTCTAAGCTTTTTTATTTCTGTGGAGTTGTAAGTGGGTTCCAGTCTTTGGAAATATCCAGCCTATACGTATGTAAGAATTACAAAAACGTTGGCGTTGGATCGATGACAATTAGCTGAAACATCTAGAACGCCCAGGCAGCAGTCCATCAACAGGGCGACGACAAGGGCATTCAAATGTCTTATTTATTAGCCATATGAGTCATATTTGTTATGTTAGGATTATGTATTAAGTTCCTAAGGCCTGCAAAATAAGAGAGGTATAGTGTTTCCAGACTCAATCCAATATAGGTGTTGTACCGAGATTGCGTAATAATTGGCGTTACATGCCATGCAAATGCTACAAATTCTATACCTTCACATTGCAAATTAGCGTGAACCGTCTTGGTATAGCCTCTGATGTGGCACACTTAAGTTTTAAACATCTACGCACCTACAGTTGATGTTTAGTCCAAAAGTGAGCGGCCAGATTTGCAGGCTCGCCTGGCTGCTTTAGTTGTTTTATCTTTGATCAGTAGCGTGCACAGTTTGAAAAATTTTCCCAAAGCGTTTGTTATAAACTTTTTACTTTTCGGTGTTTCTGTTAAATTTTGATTTGTGTTATACGAGATGCTTTCTGGAGACCTTTTGAGGTAGATGTAGATGCCAGAGTCATAATTTTACATGCCAGAAATGAAAATGGCTTTGTAGCAAACGCTTCGCTACTTTCAGCAAAATATGTCAATAAAGCTGTGCTGGTTTATCATGAAGATATGAATGCAGCAGTTTTCAAGAAATGGTTTGCTGAACAACTTTTACCGAATATTCCAACTAATTCAGTAATTGTAATGAAAAATACGCCATATCATTCCCTGCAAATTTACAAGAAGCCAAGTAGTGACTCTAAGAAAACAGATATATCAAAGTATTCAAAAGATAATAACATTGATAGTCCTGCTTCCGTAAAAACAAAACCACAATTGTTACAAATTGTTAAAGTAAGAATATTCCAATACAGTATTATATTGATAATTTTGCAAAAGATGATGGTCATACTGTATTGTGTACTTAATCCAATTGAATTAGTTTGGTCTTCAGTTAAACAAAAACTGAGAAGTAATAATTTTGCACCTACCTTAACAAATGTGATTTGGAAAATATTAATGGCGTTTTTAAAGATCCGTCTTTGACTGACGTTTGGAAAATTTGCGTTAGTCACGTCCTAAAAAGGAAAAAGAATATCATATTTAACCTTCTATAGCTCCAGTAGTTATATATCCAAACCTCGATTCCTCGACAGATGGTTCAGATTTAGATTCGAATTAACTTTCTTATTTTTCATTATTGGTAATCCGAAAGTCATCAAATTAATTCATTGTTTGCATTTTATTAGTTCGTATTCATTTATTTCTTTTAAAAAATTCATTTTTCTAAATTATTTTATAGTTTTGTTTTATTTGCAAAGAATTTATTTTCCTTTATGGTTTTTGCTTTGAAATTTCGTTTTCCGAAAAAAAAAACGAATGGGGTACAAAAAGGGATAAGTTCACGTCTGGTACCCTGTTTGAAGCAAACGCCCTTACAGGCAGGTAAAATAACGAGCTATAATAATGATTTTTTTAAGTTTCAAGTAGGACTACAATTAAACGAATACTTTCTCGTATTTATAAAAATATTAAATTTTTAAAATGAGGTATCTAAGCCTGTGACAGATCAAACAAAATTGTCGGTAAGAGTTCGGAACGAGTTTAATGAAAGAACTATACATAATTATTAATTTAATTTACTTAATTTTAATAATAAAATCGGTACGCCCATGTGCGCGGTCCCTTTGAAGTCGGTACTAATCGGTTATTCTGCCGTGTTGGATTGTGTCTAGAAAGACTATACTTACAGTTCGGTTGTCTCAATAGAATGACGATTATACTTGTTTTGTGTTTAATTTTGTAAATAGAACAATTTGAAGAAATTGAAGAAAATATCCTGCTTTCTTACATGTACGAAAATCTACCAGTTATGTTAAAAAATTTTGCATACAGAATGTTATAACTTCTTCTCTTAATAATTTACTATTTCGTAAGACCCTGTATATACTTTTAGAAGATTATATCGTCCTGTATTAGTTCCACATATCGTGACTTTCTTATAAATAAAACAATAGCCTCCGAAAACGGTAAACGGTACTAGATAAACCATCTTATCGTAAATTCTTTTTATAAAATCATTTTTACATTAATTTATTATAAGCATAATTAATTAATATAAACAATGCCTAATTAAGCAAAAATGAAGGAAATTATCATTAGTAATGTATTATTCCGATTCATTAAGTTTTCAGCTAACGGATTTTTGCAACAGAAAGGTACCTCTACATATTATGTTATTAATATTTTAAGATTATCGACTTTGGATAAGACTAAAAGTGAAATTATTACAGCATTACATAACGAATGCACAAGGGATGTAGATAATTTTTCCTACGACCACAAGATAATTTTAATGAAAAATGTTTAAACCAGAAAATCTGACTTTGTAGAAGTTTAATCAAGATGTGACTGGTTTAGTATTTATTTGCCTTATTGGTTTCGAATATTTTTACTTTATCTCCGATTTTTGAACCATTGTGAAAATGTTTTGCGGATGGTGTTTTGTCGGAATTATAAACATATCGGTTCCATTTTTAAACACTTTTATGGAATGATAAAGATAAATATTAGGTAGAATAAAATTTTCATTAGTTTAGTTTTTAAAAATTACAAGTATTGGTCACTATGATCAATAAAATGAATTTAAAATAAATATACAACTATAGTACATAGTTTTGTTCACAACTTTCCAAATGCTTCTATCTGGAATTGAATCCAGGGGGGGCTATTCTTATACAGAGTGGCCCAAAAGTCTGGAAACGGTCAATTATCTCGTAAAGTAATAGTCCTAATTGTACAAAATTTTGGGTACACCTATTAGGGGATACGGAGATTCCAGATTTGATATTTGCAATGTTGCCAGATTTTCCATTTTTCTTATATTATTAGTCACTTATATTACGGTGTGCCACTATTGGCTCTTAACATTAAACCACTGCGGATAAGTTCTGGAATTTGTTCTCCAAAAATATCATATAGTTTGTTAATCAGTTAAAACGGATGATGTGTCCAACAAATGACTTTCCTGTAAAGTTATCAAATAAATTGAGAAATATTATTCAAAACATTTCTTCGTCGTTGTCAACGAAAATATAGAAAAATTCAAATTTTACAGTCCATTTTAGAGAAAATATGTATATGACAAAAATAATGGAGAATGATATTACAAACCATTCTTTTTAAAAGAACTTTATTCTATAACAGTAAATAACAGAAATATTCCTATTATAAGGCAGAAAAATAACTCATAAAATATCCCCTTACAAAATGTAATCAGCTCACTACAGGATGGATTAAAGCTTAAGTTAATGTTTAAGTTTAAAATCTGGTGTTTTTCTTTTCATCCGTTTTTAAGTTTTAGAGGATACATATATACATACAGATATCATCGTGAAAATGGTCAAAACGAATTCGGCGTACCTCAAAACGTAGAGATCCGTAGAAAATTTAGGTCGAAAAAAAATTATAATTCCTAGTCCTTTCCTGGATATAGGAAAGTAAAAGTTATTCACACTTGTTAAAATTCATTCTCTAAAGTGAAACGCATTTTTTTGAATTCTGGGCTACATACTTGTAATTTAATCATGAGCAAACAATAAGAAAGTAAAATTTGGCAGTCGTCTCTTTCATACCGACAATATAGTGTAAATAATGCATAATTTGTCAATTGAGAACATCATCTGCAGAATGTTAAATAAAAACATTATCACGAAGGCGCGATTTCAAAAGAAATTTCGTGATTTAATTCGATTTAACGGTTTTTGAACACAACAGTGATCGCGTCTTTCAGTCATAAAATAAATGTATATATTCTAAAATGGTCATTTATTTATACCTCAGTGATTTCAGAACGCTTTATTTGGGTTAAGTAGCGATATAAATAAATAAAAGATACGTATCTATTTAATGGATTGTTAACCAAATATGAAATTATATACATCATTAAAATGGTTACTAAATAATTTGAGCAATCACGCAAAAAACGCTCGAGCAGGTCAGTTTAATACTATTCATTTCTGACATGATAAAAAAATCAAAATATATGCAAAAATATACAGGGTACTCCATATGAATTTTTGTTTGAGCTTGTAAAGCGAGACCTGATCTCTACGTCACTTAATAGGGAATTAATTCTAGTATAAACATCCAAAATTTCAACGCATTCCGTTCATTAGTTTTCAAAATATTAGGCCCTACTTATACACCGGGGGGTCGATTCTCCACTTTTTTCCTATAGGAATTTGGTTGATTTTCCTATAGGAAAGTAGGTTACGTATTCTGGAGTCAAGTTGTAGGAATATTTTCCTAAGCAGTTATAGGAAATGATTTCCCATGCTCATGAGACAGGGAATTTAATTTTCCTACAAGATTTTGTAATCGCGCTTGCGCAATAGTAGCTTGTTTAATGTGGTTATTGATTTATGCTTACTTTTTAGGCGATTTCAAACTCATTTAAAAAAGAAACATACTACATATATTATTAAAAGTTAATTTTAATTTGACGAGTAAAATTATCGTATTTTATGAAAATTTACCAAAGAAACTAGTTACTTTTGAGTCTTTTTTTGCGAAATTCGCACATCAGGATTCCTCGACGGAGCCCAAACCAAGTTATAATGATGTATGATGTGAATTTTACTATAATTTGGTAAATACTGAAAGTATTCCTATATTTTTGTATTTCAAATTAGAAATTAGAGGATACAAGCATCAACCTTTTGGTGTAGGAAAAACATTTGTACTAGTTATTTTCTTTAGTTTCTACTTATAAATATAAATAACGGCAGAGCCGCCGGGAGCCAAGCCGGGCCCCAGGACAATTCTCTAGATCGGGCCCCGTGACAAAAAACAGCTCTTCAACCAAAAACTTTTCCTCCTCTACTTGGATTCAATTTTCTAAAAAAAAGCTTCCGAACCTAAAACTTCCCCCTCTCGTCTTGTGTCGAATTTCTTTTATCATACAAAACAAAAATTCCAGTTGCCGGGCCCCCCTTATACCGCTGCCGGGCCCCCATTTGCGAGTCCGGGCTCCGGGAATTAGTCCCGGCTACCCCCCCTCTAGTCGGCCCTGAATAACGGTAATCACAATGGTATATAGTCCTTCTGAGATTTTTTCGTTTTCTCTTTTTGCTGCTAATAAAAAATATTAAAAATAAATATCTGATAAATAACCAGTACATCCAGAAAATCAAATATTTTTGACAAATTGCCTTGTTGCCAACTGTTAAACAACTACATTTAACTGAAATAAATACATTCCATTGGCTCGTTTCTGCGTTATCTTGAAATTATCAACGACATACTGAAATTGGAACTCCTACAGGAAATTGGATTCCTATTGTACTCAAGAATACCGACAACTAAAACTGTAGGAATATTATCATAGGAATTAATTTTCCTCGGAATCAAATTCCTACAACTCGAGAATCGACCCCCGGGAGTGCCTTCGGCTTGGTGAGTCGGAGTTAGAGTTGTAGAAGTATGGTACGATAATCACGTGATCAATGGGTAAAGGGAGCGAACAAACAACACACAAACGCGTGACAGGTCTGACAACTGAAAGTTGACAAACTATTACTTGTTTCTTGTTTACAAAAGTCCTTAAACTAACGGTTTTCTGGTTAATTTTTTATTTAATTCAAATAGAGTTGGAAAATGAATAATAATATATTAATACCCATAATTCATACTGCTAGAGCAATTATGTTCGATGATGATGATGATGATGACGACGAAAACATTGAAAATTAAATTTTGGAAAAAGTAGAGAATTTTGCCGAAATCACTATTCCAAATATGAATAATAATTTCAAATGCATTTTCGCATTAGTGCAACTACATTTGAAGATGTACTTCATATAATTCACGGATTTGCGAATATTCATGGTGTAGGTTATCCCAGAACATCCTTTAATAAATAATTATTACTTACTATATGGTATCTGAGTAATTTGGAGAGGTTCAGGTGGGTATATCAATTTATTAAGTTTTGGTAAAACTTCTATATTTTTAACAGATTTTTCATTATAGGACAGTTGCCGATAGATTTGGATTAAGCAATTCTACTTGCTGGCAAGTACTTTATCGTACTTCCAAATTACTATTAGTTGCAAATCAAAGACTACGAATCATTCGGTGGCGTTCTAGACAGGGGCAAGCTGAAATCCCAATCGCTTTTAATATAAATAACAGAGGAATTGATGGTATGAGCTCCTTTAATTATCTTTTGTAATAGTAATAAAATATTTGTTTTTAATGAATAATAGGATGTATCGATGGTTGTCATATTCCCATAACTGCAGCTAAAGAAGATGGAAATTCATATATAAACCGAAAGGGGTTTCATTCTGTTTTACTCCAAGCAGTTTGTGACCATGAATTGCTTTTTACAGATGTTTATGCAGGAGAGGTAAGTTCAATACATGACTATACTTTATATAAACGTTCAAATTTGTATGAAAGAAGTCAGTTGCATCAGATAATGTTTTATG
The DNA here is from genome assembly GCA_927349885.1 of Psylliodes chrysocephalus. Taxonomy (NCBI): domain Eukaryota; kingdom Metazoa; phylum Arthropoda; class Insecta; order Coleoptera; family Chrysomelidae; genus Psylliodes; species Psylliodes chrysocephalus. The sequence goes on from OV651822.1 coordinate 43,048,071, forward strand.
ACGATTCACATAATATTGGTGATTTAGCATACAAATTAAGTCTAACTCTATTATCTGTCTTCAAAAATAATAACCATTTGATAATACGCCAAAAAATTTTAATTACACCCTTAATAAATCTAGGGTTAAACTAGAAAAAGCTTCTGCTTTTTTAAAGGGAAGATTTCGACGCCTCATATCATTGGAGACATCAAGAATGGATCTGAAATCACTTTTAATTATTTCAGGGTGCATATTGCATAATATATGTATTTTAAATGCAGAGAAGACATAGTGAATAACCCATGGAATTATTTTGATGTTGAAGCTGAAGAATAACGATATGAAGCTATTCATAAAAGACTAAATATAATGAATTCATTGCCAATAATAATCAGAAGATAGAAATCTTGAGATTAATACAGACATTCGTTACTGGAATTATGATGTAGGTTGGCGCATATTATTCAGTGCACACCTTCCTACTAATAGTATAGAACAGCATAATCCTAGCACTGCCGTGACAACATCTAACAACGTTAAAGAACAAAGTGAACATTTTCAGTGTATTTCTTTAATTCTGTCACCTATTTTCAATAAATAAAGACGTTTTTATTTAGAAATTAGTCAAAACGGATTTAGGGGACCCCAAAACGTATAAATCCTTTTTTGAAGTCGGATAATAATATAAGTACCTATTTCAACTTCTCTCTGCAATAATTGTCCAGATTTCAAGAATAGCCGTTCTGAAGGGACATATTACTCATAAATTAAAAATACTTAATTAAAAACGTTTTATAATAAATAATTGTTTTTATTTAGAAAATCTACGCATATCTTAAACACTATAAAACAAAAATAATACTCTTTAGTACCTAAAAAAATCATCTAAGTAAGAATGTTTTATAATAAACAACATTCATTCTTAGCAAGGCAATGTACCTTAAACACTAAAACAAAAATAATTTTCTTCAATATCTAACAAAAAAATTATCTAATAATGTCAGACCTAAAATACTATTTTGAATTTATTATTTATCCTTTTCCACCATGCTGATTCCTGCTGATTCTTTAAAATGATAAACGATTGTCATAAGCGCCACATGTCAAATATTCATCAAATTGCGCATTATGCCCTCGACCTTACATGATTCCGGTACATTATCTTCCGGCTGGTAAGGGTATTAGCTATCTATTTATTCAATGGATCCACCGTATTGTTTGATGATTGCGGTATTCCGGTATTTGATGAGAAATACCATATTGCATATAGCAAAAGTAAGCGAATGCAGCGAGTAGCACCTATCTAAGTACTTGAATAAATAAAAAATGTAAATTCGCCGTTTCGTGGGAAGTACTTACATTGTTTTCAAGAACCTTTTAAATTAATGAGCAAATATCTTGGTAGCACTTCCTACTAATTTTTTTTTATAGTTTTTAAATTGTTAGAAGATAGGTATGTTTGCATACTAACAGCTCGCTTACTTACCGTCACATTAAATTTTCACGTAAAGTGCGTGTGTGAATAATGAACAGGTTGTCTGGTTTTCAATTACGGCAATTATTACAAAAAATTAAGTACATGCAAAACAAATTGTGTGAACGGAATAGTTCATTAATGGCGTTTCATATTTGATTTCCTCCAGAGCTGAAGTAGTGAGGTAAAAAAATTGCGGACACTTCTCTGAAACTCTTTGACAGAACCTACATTTTTTGTAGGCTTCTTGGTGTTCAGAAAATGCGTATGAACTGAGACAATTAATTTTTTTTATAATTTGAATAATTTTAGAAATATCTTTTTGGAACATGGGCGCCCGCAGGGCAAAAACACTTTTAAAGTACACAGTTAAGGTGAACATAAATAAACATAAACGTATACATGATAACAAACAAATCCTTAAAGGTTATCGTAAATATTTACCTACTTAAATGGGAACTGTAACCTTTTGGGTACTAATGCAAATTTATTAACTACTTCATATACGAAATTTTCATCTTCTTCTACCATTTCTCGGTGCACACTTAGCATGCACAGTCCAGAAAGTCTATCTTCCCAAATTGTTGACCTTAACCATATTTTTACGCGCCGCAGTGTGCTAAACGATCTTTCAATAGAACATGTTGTTGGTGGTAAGGTAAGTCCTATTTTTATTGCTTCTTTTACGAATGGCAAAAAATGGCACTTATTTAATAAATCTATGTATTCCGTGGTGGCAATGGCACTACTTTCGTCGTTGTCATTTACGTTATACCACAGCACAGTCTCAGCGTTGTCTAAAAACTGCCCATACATTTTCTTTATGTTATTTATTATGTTTATGAATTAATCTCCGTTCAACTGTTTCAATATTTCGAATGCAATTTAAAACGTGAGAACGGTGCGTCTTTTTTTTTCTGAAAACCTTTCACTTAATGACACCCAGAGAGAATCCAAATATGGTAAAAAAAACATTGAGATTCGGTAATATTCCTCTAATGAACTTGTTTTTGCTTGATAGTTTGCTCGGCATGTTTCTTTACCGGCCAATCGAGGAACGGTCAATTCAAAGCCACATGCATTCGCTATTTTCACAACACCTTCATATTTTAAATGGAAAAGTGACAGCATCATATCTGTGTTTTTTGACAACTTGTGTAAAGTAACCTATAAATTTTTTAATTGCAAACAAATCAATGTCTATTCCTTGCAATATGTTAGCAACTGGTTCTAGCATAGCCGAATATTTTGATATAATGTTTAATGAAATAACAAAACATGAAGAAGTTGTTGTTGTAAATAGATGAAAAGCTCGTGCTCTGGTATTACTGGTTGATGCTTTTTGTAAATCATCTGAAGCGTCAATTATATTTAAAAATATTTCGTTGAAATGCCGTATACCTTTATACTTTGCAGACCATCAGGTTTCATACAGTAAGGGTATGGATTTTTCTATTGATTTGCGTCTTAATGGTGATTCTCGGAAAAATTTTATTGTCTCTTTAATGGTGCCTACTGTATTTCATATTTCACATTTAATTTATGGGAGGAGCCTTGAAAAAACTGAGATTGTGCAGCCATTGTTGAACAACCATCATAACCTTGACCCACAATATTTTCCAAATTTTATCCCCATTTTTGTTCATTTTCGACGATGGCATGTGCAATTGACTTGACATCCATGTAATATTTATTTGCATCATTACATTCCACAAAACGAAAGCCAATGGACAACGATTTTAAACCACTGATGTTTGCTGTTTCGTCGGCCAGTACACTGAAATATTTAGCTTTGTTGACGCGCCATACAATTTTTTCTCTTAAAATTTCACAACTGATGTTTATAATTTCATTTTGAATTCTGTGTGAGATATATTTTGCATTTTTAGCAGCTGTTATAAGATTATATCTTAAGACTTCGTCGCCTGCTTCAGCTCGAAAGTTCAGAACATTGTTTAATACTGCCCTTTGACCTGTTTTACCTCGCAACGGAATATCTTGGACAGCCAGAAACAAAATTGTTTTAACAATATAATGAAGTTTATTCCTGTTCGAGTCAATTTCTTTTTGTAATGCCATCGATTTTTCTGTAGCATTAATATGCTACGAACTTTTCATGTGCTTTTTCGTTTGTTCGTAAAAATTCTTGTACTTAACGAAAGGTTTTTCAATGAAAGAACCTTAAAATCCCCTTACATTTTGCAGGATATTTTAAAAGTTAGAACTCTGTTAGCCATTCGAGCCGAAATGCCCATTTTCCATCACTTACATCTAATTTAAGATAATAGTTACTGGCCGGTATCTAAGGATCTGTCAACAGTTTTAAACGAATATCATCACTTATAGTACTACAGTTCCGATATCAAACTGGGAATGCGCAACAATGCTAGTTGAAGATGACGACGGCAACAAGCATGGGGTCTGAGTAAGTATTTCTGCAGGTTGATGTTTTTTGATGGCGTTTACACTGGTTGACGTTGCAGAAGCAGTTGCAGTGACCGCGTCTTGATTACTGATAGTGTCTTTACTATCGCCATCGCTTAACTTCTGCCTTTTTAAATAATTTCTAACGTCCATTTCGTATTTATATTTTCTACCTACATTAATTACGCGTCAATTTTCAATCTGTATTAATTTTATAACTTTTAAATCCTGAGCGTCTAACTTTCTGTTCCAAAATATTTAATTTGGGTTTAGGATGCTATCCACATACTTCTATTTTCTCTTACTATACCGAGAATGGTCGCACTGCGCAGCTTTCTGAGTGCCTTTTAAAAGGCGCAATAGTTTTAGTGGTTATGTTATAATATTTACCCAAACTCGTTCACCAAAGATATTATTTACGAACCTACACTTTACAAAACCGTTAACAAATAATAAATATCTTGAAAACCTTGCTTTAGTTGGTGATTTTATATTAAATCTTTCTATTTGTAAGTAACAGTAACTACTTTAATTATAATAATAATATTTTATTCAAGAATAACACAAGTTACAAAGTAATAGAATAACAATTTCAAATAAATAAATAAATAAATAAATATTAATACTCAATAAGTGCCAATAAGGCACTTGTTTTGAGAACAAATATAAATAAATAAATATAAAAAAATATAAATATAAACAAATTTATACATATAAAATAAAATTAATGCATTACAGAAAAAAAATATATACATTTTAGATAATATTTTATATAGGAGACAAACAAAATCAAAATACCTACACTTTATTAAAAAGATATCGAAACTTTGATCATAGAAAACGCAAATAAATATCAGTTAATTGAAATAATATTATTTATTACCTCCATTTTCTCATTTTTGATAAATTTTTTAAAATTATTTTTAAATATCGACAAGGTATTACATTTTATGTCGACTGGGAGAGTATTATATAATTTGGGACCTAGATACAAATACGATCGTTGTCCTACTGATTTTTGAGTACGAGGCACAGTATGGAGATGTTTTTTCCTTGTGCTATATGGATGATCTGGTAAGTTGAATAGTTGTTTATTTGTATAAAATTTAATATTAATATTATAATAAAAAAATTGTTTTAGATCCATAACATTTGCCTCAACAAACAATGAGTTAGAAGGATACCTGTAGGGCCTTTTGAGGATTATTTTTAAAAATCTTTTTTGCAGAACATCAAGTGGTTGTAAATGTGTTTGTAAAGTACAACCCCACACAATGATGGCATATCTCAAATGACTTTCTACTAAGCTATGGTACAATATTTTAAGTTGATGTGGTTGTAGATAATCTCTTATATTTTTAAATTTATATATTATCATTCTTAATTTTTGGCATATAAAAGTTATGTTTTCTTTCCATTTGAGATATGAATCCAAGTAAACTCCTAGATATTTTATCTTGTTTTCAGGGAGAATGGTAAGTGTTTGCACAGAAGCAGTAAAAGTTACTTTGTCAAATGAAGGTCTTGTTATAATATTATTACTAAATGGTAAGTAGTGGGTTTTATCTACATTTAATGTCAATAACTTACTGTCAAACCAGTTTTTCAGATTTGGGAGGTCCTATTCAACTTTTTGCTTTAGTTATAGCCATGAATTAGCTTTATAAAATATTGAAGTGTCGTCTGCGAATCCCAAAACTTCCCCTGAACTCTCGATAGAAAATAATCCGTTGATATAAAGATTAAATAGAATGGGACCGAGTACCGTACCTTGTGGGATACCGTAAGTTATGGATTCTAGATCACTGTAGACACCATTTACTCTTGTAACTTGTTGTCGGTTTGTAAGGTAACTTTCAAATAATTTTAGTGATGTGTCCCTTATACCTGCTTCTTCTAAAGTATCCAAAAGTAAACGGTGGCTGACAGTATCGAATGTTTACGAGAGATCTAGATATACACAGAGACATGGACTGTTTTCATCTATAGCAGTTAGTATTTTGGTAGATAGTGCGATAATAGCATCTTCCGTAGAGACATGTTTTTTAAAACCATATTGTTTATCAGATATTATATCATATTTTGATGTGAAATTTACTAATCTATTTTTAAGAGCTTTTTCAAAAGTCTTTGATAAATGTGTTATTAATGAAATTGGTCTATAATATGATTCTATTGTTGTATTCTAAATGCTTTTTATTTTTCAGGTCTCCTAGGAATTTCGAGCACTTAACTTGAACAGTGTTTACAAACCATCAATCAAATTGTTTAGAAATTATTTTTAGCTAAACTCTGTTATGTCTGTTCTCAGCATTTTGAGGAAAATGCTTATTGCTCTTATGTAAAAAGGTATGTGATCAATCATGAAACAATTCTTTGTAGAAGGAAAATACCAAGAAAATTGAAGCATTTACTTCAATAGATAGGAGCAGTATTAAAATCAAACGAAATAATATAAATAAACATGTAAGTAATATTGTTTACTTTTTGAAACATTTATATTATAATAATTGTTTCTATTTATTTCAGGTTTACTACCTCTGGCTCATCTACACACCTGAAAGTAGACGTAGCCCACAGCCTCACTAAGGAAATAGCCCCCTCTGCTAAATAGTTTATCTGGAACAGTTAGAAAATGACATGTAATATTAAATTTTTTATTTGGTACAGTAAACTGTGTAACAGTTTCGGATAAATGAAAATTTGTGAGAAGCAAAAGTACAACTGATTCAGGTACATTGATTTTGTACGTTAGACATATACAGGAATCATAAAAGTAACAAAAACGTCTTTTAGAGCCACCATATGTCGACATCCTTTTTACAATATTAAGTCGACGGACTAAGAAAAGCATAGCTAGACCATTTATTGCTATAGAAGCAGAAAGTATGCAAGAGTTTTGAAAATGTACACTGGCAATCTAATGTTAATACAATTAAAAAACTTGTGTAATCTTTGAAAACGAGAATATTGGTGGATGTGGTGGCGGTATACCCATAGGAGTATTTTCTTGAATAGAAAATATTCAGCAATCTTACTGTGTAAAAACTGAAAGAAGACTCATTTGTAAATGAACAATACATCTGTTTTAGTTAAAAAAATTAACAACTATATATAACTAAAAAAAAAAAAAAAAAAACTGTTATACAAATTCAACGTGTCTGTCTTAGATAAATTATTAGATAAAAACTAACTATCTTTGGCAGCTTGCCTGCAAGAGTATATTCCTCTGGTAATATCTTTTAGTTAGAGCTTCTTTAATGTCACATTTATTTGTTTTTATTTTATAGTTTTGTACCATATTTACAGCTGAAAAAATATAATATTAGATTGTTTAGGATCAAAGATATTTATTACATTTCAAAAATAAAATGTTTGTTCATGGGCATGGGACTGGCGAAAAATATCATATTCACAGATTTAGAAATAATTTAAAATTACTCACCTCTATTTCGGAACGGAATTGGGCAATTTAATTAGAGAAACTAAATTAAAAATTAAACAAAAAAAATATTGTATCATTAAAAATGTGTTTTATTTTCGATTTAAGCTTGTTTTGCCTAAAGTAAATAAAATATAATTTAAATATTTTGAAATTGTTAGCTACTACATGAATTTGAGGTTCAATTTTTAATCCATTACTAAAAAAGTGGTCCGATTGATACGGGGCTCTCAAATCCTCGAAAATGAATCAGAATCGACACAAAAAATGTCGTTCCGTGTCGACAGATTCCGAATAAAAGGGTTAATGTGATATCACCATAACACTGCATTTTTTTATAAATAACGGAAGCACCAGTTTTGCGGGCGCCTTTGTTTTGGAAAAGTTACCCGAGATGACGGTATAGATTTATTAATAATTGATCATTGTAATAAGTGTATTGAAGTTAAGGGAGATTACATAATAAAATTTTATTTTTTTTCTATTTCAGGCCGAGAATTATTGGCACCTACCTCGTACTTACCAGATAGTAACAATTGATCGTGCGCTTCTGCAAATTTATTCTTTCAAATTCGATTTCGCTCAGATAAAGAGGTTCCGTCGATTTATTTATTAATTGATGCTAAACTGTATCTTCATTGGACATCGAGGTCAAATTTAAAGATAATACTGTAACGACACGACTAATATTACAGAAGTTTACTCAAGAGAAATTTTAGTTTTAAAATCTCTTCAACAATATCAGTTTCTTTTGTTACAATAGAACATGTTTCAGTATTAACGATAAACGACATCATATTTCTTTTATCATGTGCCAACATTGCTGTATTCTATATAAATCGTAACAGATACTAAGATTAAATGGGCAAATATTTGAGTATTTTGGAGAACATTGCAATTGTAAATTAATAATTACACCGAATCAGTGGCGTATTTACCCTCTGGCCACGGGGGCCATGGCGGGCAAACTGCGAGGCCTAGTCATCCTGCGCGTTCAGCTTTGGGCGCCTATCAAATTCGTTATCTATTTGTTATTTTATAGCTTCTTGATTTGACTTGCCTGAATATATTTGAAGAGTTTCTACGACAACAAAAATTTTGGCAACAAATTAATATATATAATTTCCAAAATTCTACAAGGTGTCTACACACACATAGAAGTAGTTTCCAAGCTCTACGATTCACTGATCAGTTTCGTAGAAAATAAAATTGAATCTTTTGATGTTTTTGAAGGATCTGGTAAAAAAATCTTTAGAAGAATACAGAACCTTCTTCTCAATAACCACTAATTTTACATTTTTATGCAAATTGGTTACAATGTGTGAAGCGGAAGGTAAGAGTTATCGCTTTAAAACTTCAAAAATTAAATCCGATTGATCTTGTGGATAATCTACAAGCAAACGCGTTATTTTAAAATAAATATTGACGTCTCATACAAACAAAATGAGTTTAAGGAAACTGAACCCAATTATTAAGCAAAATAATTTGAAGGAAGCATTTCCACGTACAGAAATAGCATTACGTATGTAACTGTGTACTGTAGTGACAAATTGCATTGCAGAACCTTTTTTTTTCCATAGTCAAAAGAATAAAATATTATCTACTGTATCCTGCGCCTCGACTCAAGGTGGTAGAGGGCCAAAGTTACACAAGGAGGGGTTAATTTTAACTTGATTATGTCCGCTTTTCAACTGAGAGTGGCTGGGTAAAATTAAAAGAAATAAAACTTGAATAAAATATGTTGGTTTAATACAACCCAAGTCGCTGGTGTCTGGTTATATATTTGACTTTATATAGTCGACTAATATGCTTAAAAAAAATATTCACAAAAGTAATAGTTACGGACCAAGAGTATACTTTTGGTTTACAAGTACGTACGTAATAATGATCTAGCTTTATTATTAAGCAGGAGGTGGTACGAGATAAGCTCTGCTAGAATAAATGTTAATATTTATATACCTAAGGACACAAGCTTCATGCAAGACTGGTAGCAAGCAGATGAAGCGACTAGGTGCAGGTAGATGCTCTCAAAAGTAAAATATGGTTTAATCTTACTTAATGTACTTATGGTGGTTGTCCAGAGTGAGGCTTCTCGGTGACCGAAGGGCCAGTGGGTAATTCTGTTAGGGCCTACCGCAAATGTACAGCATGCACCGCAAGCATGGAAATCCAGGCTAATTTGACCAGGCCGATAGTAGAAAGTGACTTAATGACGTACAGTAGATGGATGAAGTTAACAAAGGGGGAAGTTAAAGGTGAAGTCGAAGAAAAGTATAACTAGAGTAGAAGTAAAATAGATGGCCTGAAATAGGAAAAGGTTATGAGAGGCAATGGTCATTATGCAGAGTTAGTTACACTTACCGTTGATGAAATATGGCCAAAAGTGAGTATATTAGTTATACTGTGCTAGGAAAAGTATCTGCTATAAGCGATTGTCTTATATACTAAGGTTTCCTAATGCAAATTTTTATTCTTAGGCAAAATTCGAAACAGTTTCGTGAGAGCACTTTTCAAGAGCTCTAGCAACAAAATGGGCGGAAATGGCTTAATCAAAATTCAAAGTACAAAACTTTGTACCTCAAAGATTGGTCTCTTACTATAAGACATGTAAAACCCTGCTGATGACTCAAGGATTGAATAATTCGCTGGCTAGGTGGAGGTAGAATAGGGATCAAAATTTAGTAGAAGAAGAACTAGTTGGAAAAAGGTAAACAAAACAAAATGGGGTATATAAAAGTTAGAAAAATATATTGTAATTATTATAAAAGCTAGTATTGTGCCGATAATTAATAAAAGGGGTAAAAGCATGGAAGTTTTTAGTATTTTCTAGCAGATTTTTAATAGTAAAATTCATTTTTAATACCGAACAAATAGTTGGTCATGATTTCGTTGCTGGACTTATTTAAAAAAGCTGTCAGTATTTCGATTCAATATTTATTAATATGACTATCAAAACTGATAGCTACTACTGTAATTGTATTAAATGATATATTTATATATAAAATAAAATAAAATCTTATGCCTCTGGAAATCTAAACCGTAACACTACGTTGCCCTATAAGCGAATAACGTTTGAATAGTTTACCCATCATCACAAACAACATGTTCCCCATTCCGTCGGTCTGTCTGTCGTCGTCTGCCTCTTGGCGTGATAGCTCAAAAACAGCTTTAGAGAAAAACTTCAAATTTTATATGCCGCTAAAGCTCCTTTCTGACTCAAAACTAGTAAGAAACTAGTCATACTTTTGGTCAGTTTTAGAGCAATCATTTATTTTTAAAAGTCAGCAGATTTCGACTAAAATTGGTATCTGAATATTTTAGAAATTAAAGATACCAAATCCTGAATAAGTTTTTAAAAATTCAAAATAGTTATTAGTCTTTTAGAAGCGAATAGATGTTTAACAACTCTGATAATTAAATCGTGACTTTTTGTTATTATTTCAATGTAATCTAACCTTATATCAAACCTTACGTGCTAACTAACAACCTTATACCCTACATTAGTCCCCCCCCCATAGTGATAATGATACAAAAAAAATATTAAGGAAAATCAATTTAATCTGAATTTCACTTTTCTTCTCTATCTTGATGTAAACCCATCTTCTTTACTACGGGTGTCTACCTCTTTTTTCCTTTTTTTGTGGTTTCTTTGGTGCAACTTGTCTTTGCTCATCAGTAAGCTCTAGGAATGCTGGTTTAATTCGACCTAGAGATATTTTTTTTCTTTTTCATTGATCATGAAAGTAAAATATTTTTCTTTTAATGACCTTAAATGGACCTTGGTAAGGTGGTTTCAGTGATTTTTAAACTTTACCACTCCTTACAAAGAACTGACCAATATCCTCAGAGATCCTTATAAATAAATGGTTTTTCTTGCTTCTGGTATGATGGTTTCGGGCACATATTATACACTCCCCGGCACAAAATTTCGCCATCCTAAAATTTTGACCAAGTTTGATGTTTTGTAACTATTTTATGTTTTATCCTATTTTTATGAATTCTCTATCAGTTTGTATATACATATATACATATAAATGAAGAAGTTGCTTTTGTGGCAACTTCAAAACACCTTGTAGCAAAATTGAGGGGGATAATTTTCTTTAGATACTGTTTGCTGTAATCTAAGATGTATAGGTATTCCAAATATTTCGTTTTCTGAATCATCCAAATATCTCATTTCTTCTCTTCGGAATAGTTTCCTAAGAAACGCCCGAGAGAATAAGATCTGAAACTTTTTATTTATTTTTTTACTAGTAAAAATTATGATACTTTTTACTGAGGTAGAAGCTCTATGTAAAGTTTTATTGAAAATACTATATAGTAACTAGCTTAATTAAGCTATCAGTATCACATTAAAAAAAATGAAAAATAAAACAAAGGTAAATTGAAACGGATTTTTGTACTAATTTGTATCAGCAACAATTTTTTTGTACTATATGCCCTTTTCAAAAAAACACAATACATGACGCCTCTCTCTTATTATTAAACTATCAGAACCACATTAAAATAAAATAATAAAACACAGGTATAATTAAAAAGGACTAAACTTATACTAATAAAAACAATTTAATATATTCAACCAAACTGTCTGAAACAACCTATAATTGAATTCAAATATGTTATTCTTAAGAATAAAGTAACTTTTTGCACGAACAGAATCAATAGTTATTTTTATATGAAAATTATGTACCTACTCTTAAAATATAGTTTCAGATTTTGTACCCACACCGTCTCTTCGGAAACTATCTCGAACTTCTATTAGTCTCAAGACTAAAGTATCCTTTTGCAAGAGCAGAATCATTCGTCATGCCTATATTAAAAGCAACAATTTGTATCGTTAAAATATAAAGTTTCAGATTTTGTACCCACTTCGGAAACTGTTCCGAACTCTTATTAGCCTCAACAGTCAAATATCCTTTTACATAAGCAAAATCAATCGTCACTCTTACATCAAACACAACATAATTTGTGCAGTTAAAGGTTTTCAGACAGTTTGGTTGAAAATATTAACTTTTTTAATGGTACAAATTAGTACAAATTCATTCCTTTTCATTTCTATCTTTTATTATTTTTTATTAATGTGGTCCTGCTAGCTTAATATTAAACTAAAAGCGAGGCTAGAAGCGCCACGTATTTTATGAAAATGGCACATGGTACCAGGGCCGTCGCTAGACTTTTGGCCGCCCGGTGCAAGTTTATAAATTGTCGCCCTTATGTTTGAAGGTATTAAAAAAACATTGGCTAAATTTAAAAAAATGTTTAATAAAAAATATAACATGGTAAATATATGCTATACGTTACATAGTAACACATACAATATACGTAGGCATATACAAATGAAACTCTAAAAATCTGACTCAAAAAAACTAAATATACCTTCGGGATTTTTTTAGAATACAGACTTATTATTTTATCATAATTTAAATTATTTGCAATTTCATGTTCGATGGAGATTAATGCCAAACCAGTTAAACGTACCTGTGACATAGATGATCTTAAAAATAATTTTCGATTATTTTTAATTTCGAGAAACTTTGTTCCCCAGAAGCAACTGAGATGGGTAAAGTAAGCAAAATTCTAAGAGATATAACTAAATTAGGAAAAGTGTTTTCTAAATAATTTTCTGTTATAAACTTAGGAGTATTTAAAGGATAATTAGTTTGATGTTCGTTTGACCCAATCAAAGTCATAAATGAGAGCAGCTACTCTTTAAGCTCCAAATCATTTGTGTCACTATTTAAGCTATCAGTATCGGATAAGTATGTATGCAAATCCATGCAGTGTTTAAGTAACTCATTTTTATTAAAAGTGAAAAGAAATGAAATATTGTAAAGAAAAGAAAAATATTCTGCATGGACCTTTAAAAGTTCAAACCTTTCTTCTAAAGATTGAATTATTGTGTCTAACACAACAAAAAATATATCAACCCTGGGTTGTGTATCGGTTCATCTTTACCTTCATACAAAAATTGCCTCGTTTTTTTTCTCGTACGAGCTTTAGATTCGGATGAGAATTTTGCTTCCATTTCTAATTGACTGGCTAGTTCTCCAGCATCCACCAATAACTGTTTAAAAAAGGCATCTCTTCGACAGCTTTGAAAATTATTCTAGACATTTGGCAAATTTCTCCAATCTGATATTTTATAGCTTTAATAGTGTCAATGCGGCTTTCCCATCGTGTATGACTTAAAGGCTTCAGGGTAATTTTTACTTTAAGCAATGCCCATCTTTGTATGGAAGCTCAGAAGAATACATAAATGGATTAAACTAAAGAAAAGAAACCTATAGTTTCAATAAATTTAACGGCGTCGTTAATCGCAAGATTTAGCGAATGAGTCGCACATGGAACAAACATTGCCTTATTATTAAGATCAAGAATTCTCTTTTGTACTCCAACGTTTTTGCCCCACATGTTTGCGCTATTATAATATTCTTGTCCTCGTAAATTTTGAATATTTAGGCCTAATTCTTTATTTTTTGATACAATTACTTCCGTTAACCCTGGTCTAGTAGTATCAATTATTACTGGACAAAATTTTACAAAGCTCTCTTCAACTGACAAAGGATGTAGCTTTACATACCTTAATATTATAGTAATTTGTTCAATCTTGTTTTTGTCTGGTGTGCATTCTAATATTACAGGAAAATGTTTTGTTTCGAATATATTAGAGATTATTGTCTATTTAATATCATTAGAAATAATCTGGATTACCTCATTTTGAATTTGAGGTCCTAAATAGTGATTTTTTCCTGTCAGATGATGTTTCAATTTTATTAATATGTTCTTTCATAACAGGTTCGTACAATGCAAGCAATTCAACAGTTTTTAAAAAATTACCGTTGTTATGGGTATACAATTTTTCAGTTGATCCACGAAAAGCCATATTTTGTCCTGCTAGATGAAATATTATTGATAATATTCTTTTCAATACATTTTTCCAATGCTCTTTAACCGAATGAAACATTTTTTGATGCACAGCATGGATTGTTTGCTCAGTCTTTAATGACTTCTGGAGTTAAGAATAAAATAATTAGAAAAGATTGACGTCTTTTTGAGTTTGATTAAGATTACACCTTTAAGTCGTGCATTATATTTACTAACTTTACTGCCATATCATACAATAAAAAAAATATATTTTAATATTTTGTCAGGAAAAACAGCCGCCCCCCAAAAACGGCCCTGCATGGTACAAATATTTAATTGATGGTACAAATTGGTATAAAATAAGTCCTAAGTAATGCAATAGATCTGAATCGATTCTGCCCAGTTGGTACTCCCAGCTTGATAGAGGTAAAATATTGTCTGCCTGATTGAGCGTGCTCAACAAGCGACGTGCGAGACGTGCGACACTGCACACCACAGTATATTATTTAAAATCTTTATTGCTAAAATAAACGGGTTCGCGTAACTCAATCCATTATTTATTATTCCAGTAGTTAAAACCTGGAAGTAATAGCGCAAAACTTTGCCAAAGCACGCATTAAATACATAATGCAACATTTTAATAAACTGTAATTTCTATTGTTAAATCTATTTGCAAAGTACTCACGGTTTATTAAATAATACTCATAATAAAACGTGAAAAGAACTAAGCACTACGCCATGATTTATACTTCATTCTTAACATTTCACATATGGTCTTATTATACTCCTGAGCTTTGTGAAAGAAATGTAATTGTTATTTTACTGCTACGTCTGGTTATCAGTGGCATCTCCTGCGAATTTGTACTGATGAATCGCATTAGAAAATTATTTTTCTTATCTCGTTTTAATATTGCTTTTGACCTAGTACAATTAAATGCAGTACCATATCTGCAATACAAAATGCCTGAGTTTTCACAAATAATCTATAATAGAAAGATCCTTTAATTAAAAAAAAAATAAATAAATTATGGGTCCGAGTATTAAATAATAATGTGTCTATTAGTCGAGGGATACAAATAAGAATCAATAATTTTATAACAAACAAAGGATAAGTCACATAAGTTTCATTTTAAAAATGCTACTTATGCGTGGCACGCAATAATAGTGGTAATTTATTTAAGTCTATATCGGTATATAAATCTTAATCAGTACATAATTCTAATTTGGTATATATTGGAAGCTTTCTTTTTAATGTTCTTGGTATATAAAAACCTATGACGTCAAAAAAGAACGACTGACAACGATTTAGAATTAACGAGACAAGAGCTCTGTGCATTTGCTATCGAGCAAGTGCTTGAGGGGAGGAGGGAGAACGTTGGAGTTGCTACGTTAAAAAAGAAAGATCAGTTAGAGTCAGGAACAGCTCTAGTACTACGCATGAGCAACCCAGATGACATAACAGAAAGCACTCATTGGTATGATATTTGATTCACAATTAAAGTAATTACATATTTTTGGTTCTCAAAATTTGTAAATTTGTCGACTTTTGGAATTGTCATAAATACTTTTGATAAGATGTCAGATGGGAATATGAAGACTAAAGAGAAGGAGGCCAATCGGCAATGGTCAAATTTCAAATTTTCGTCCTTCTTTTTATACAGTTAGCGAAATTGACTGTAGTTGGCATGTCGAATACCAGCGGTGTCAATTTTCTATGTAAGTCAATGTAAAATAAAGTTATTTTTTAAAAAATTGGTGAAAAGAATAAAAATAATGTGAAAAAAAGTACCTGAGTACAAGAAAGATGAGTGACAAAACCATCAAAGCAAGATTTACGTCGTTCCAGATTGTAAAACAGGATACAAATCAAATGTAAAACTAAAAAAAAACACAAGAAGAACTTAATTCAATGTTTTTTTAAAGCTTCTAATGTAAGTAAAATAATGTATTCATGTCTAAATATAATATTTATTGTAAACTAGTCACAATATGTATTTTACGGAGTGTAGTTTATTTTGTAACAAGTAACTATAATATAAAATTTTACAGTCATAGATCCTGACTTACAAATAACAATAATAATACATTAAATTTAACTTACTGAAAAAAAAATTAATTTTTATAGAGTTTTAATTAAATATTATGAGACTGTTTTTACTCATAATTTTATGAGAAATATTTGCTTATAAACAAATATTTTCTCATAAAATAATTCCAATTTATTTAAAGGAAAAACCTATAAACAAAGTACTGTTAGCAAAATAAAAAGGGGAAAGCTAAAATTAAAGGATGAGGTAATACCATGTACATTCCCAAATCTCCCTTTATACTTGTATTACAATAATAAAAAATCTGTTAACTGTGTTTTATTTTGCTCTTAAAACTATATATAGGTTCAATTCAAAAAGAATTTGTCACAAAATTGTACTTATATAGATAAAATTAAATAATTTATTAATTAAAACATGCAAGACTTATTTAGAAATAAATACAACAGTATGTTCTGTGCTTTATTTAGCTATAAACAAGTTTATTTTTATTATTTTGGCAACAATATGTATAATTCCCATAAGAAGCTATGCATTTTGAACACCGTAAGCAGTACCACCGCTCATGCGGTTTTAATTATAAACGCTCAATTGGCGTGCATTTTTTGGGACCGTATTTTGAGTATGCCGATTCGCCTCCTTATCTCTAGTCTTCATAGTTTTTGGAACCGTATTTTGAGTATGCCGATACGCCACCTTATCTCTAGTCTTCATAGATGGCAATTAAGAAATTTTTTGAAAGGGATATGTCAGTTTTTTTTGGAGAAAAGAAAAAGGAAAGTAAGGTAAATTTTATTGATGATAGTGAAGGAGAATAAATAAGATAATACAGCAAAGGTGAAAGCATATTTCATTATAGATATAAATAAACAAGCGGAATAAGTGGGTATAGAGGAAAGAAAATAATGAGAGATATCGCTGAGAAGGACGGGACTGCAGCAGAAAAAAGATCTTGGAATACTTAGCCCAAATGGTCCGTATAACATTAGGGATGTCGGAATTTTTAAAAAAATATTTGAAATGTACCTATTTCAAAACCGATATTTTTCGAGAAAAATTTAATCACTCGCAAGATTTTGATGTTTCTAATCTAATATCTTGTTATTTTTATACAGTGTTGCTTAAAGTTTCAGTTCAGTTAGTAACAAGATAAAATACGTGGATATTATCAATATTGACAAATTCTTTAATTGTAGATTTATGAACATAAAAAAATAATATGGTAAAGAAAATATTTATAAAGAACTTAAAAAGTCTTTTTTTTAAAAATAATTATCAAAAATTGACTTGAATGTTGTAAAAAATCCAACCGAAAACAAAAATAAAAAAATTAAAGGGAAGTAAAAGGCTCAAAGTCTGTCGACCACATAAATTTATTAGGTTGGGTTGCAAGCGCTTTCGACCTAAAAGATCATCATCAGGCAAAAAAATTTTTGTAAGTGAGTAGGTAGGTACAATCACTATGTGTCTGCAGAAAAATAAGTATGTCGAATTAAAAATTTAAATTGTAAAAATTGTAAAAATTGGCACATACTGCCTCCCTCATTTGAGGTTGGATCCTGTTCTACCCCATTTGTACTGGGGATAGGGGGAGTAGTGGTATTTCCCCAAAAGTAACACTTTCCACATGGTGCCTTAAGCACACATGTGGAACTTTAAAATTGATCTCTTTCGAAACTACCTTCATTAGATGGAAGCAGGCGAAATTCAAAATTGAACAGGATCCAACCTCGAATGAGGGAGGAGGTATGTGCCAAGTTTTACAATTTTTTACAATTTTTACAATTTAAATTTTTAATTCGACATACTTATTTTTCTGTGGACACATAGTGATTGTACCTACATACTCACTTACAAAAAAATTTTTGCCTGATGATGACCTTTTAGGTCGAAAGCGCTTGCAACCCAACCTAATAAATTTATGTGGTCGACAGACTTTGAGCCTTTTACTTCCCTTTAATCTACTTTGGACCACTTTGAGATATGGATAATATTTGAAATTTAAAAATAAAAAAGTAAGTAATTTACCTAACCTGTACGACCTGGAGCCATCGCGAGTTGTTTCGGAAAAAAATAATACATAAAATGAGAAAAATGCAAAACTTACTAATTTACCTAATCTGTATGGTCTGCAGCCATCATGCGTCTTTTAGCAAAAAATAGACATAAAATAAGCAAAACTAAAAAACCTAACTAATTTACTCAACCTGTGCGGCCAAGAGCCATATACAACAAAAAATTTGGAGATTCGTTTTTCAACAGAGCGTACATAGAGTAACTTTTTTTATTGAAAGACTAATAATAAAACAGTTTTCCAAATGTCGCCAACTTTAGTAAACACACTGTATATATAATAATTTTATATGCCCTAATTTGTACAGCTCTCAATCTATTAAAATTAAAATAGAATTTTATGAATTATTAAAAACCGATCAAGTGCGAGTGCTAGTGCGCATGAAGGGTGTATTAATTTCGTCGCTATAAACTAATGATTTTAAGTGTCCCCAAAGCTATTAATCTACGGGATTAAAATCTGGTGATCTTGCCGGCCAGTGATAAGGTTCATCCTATATTAGGAAAATTCTGATTTAGAAAGTCTCTTACGGGTATTCTATTTGGAGCAGCACCATCATGCTGAAAATACAAGCCCCAATATTTTCATTTTCCAGCATTACTGGAAAATGATTTTGAAAAAAATCCAAGTATGCTTCACCTGTTAGTCGATTAAGAGACACAAGTTGTCCAATCAGATGGTTATTTAGCAAACCACACCAAATATTCACAGAAAATTTATTTTGCGAGTGGCTCTGTCTTATAAAGTGTGGATTTTCTTGTTCCCAAAAATGAGAATTCCTTAAGTTGTATACACCATCCCTAGTGAATTAAGATTCATCAAATGTATCCTATGTGTTTCATCTCCCATCTCCAACCTCTGTACATGTTGAATGTGGAATGGATATAACCTATTCCTTTTTAATGTTCGCCAAATAGTAACATGTAGTACATCTAATGCATTGAATATTCTGCGAGTACTAATTTTTGGATTCATTTTCAACTATGTTGATATTTTCTATGTTTTCTATGTTTGCCATGCTATTATTTGCATTGAATTTGGCTGTAGGAAAACGACCGTGCTGTAAGAAAATTTTCGAAAAAGTTTGATGGTTAGGCAGTCGGCGTCCTGGTAATCTTCTCTCATATTTCCTTACAGCTGCTCGGCTTTTACCATTACAATATCCATATACAAACAAAATATCGGAATACTCTTCATTGGAAAATTAATAAGTCATTTCTAGATTTGTTTATTTAACAACAATGCTTGCAAGAAAGAAACAATGAATCGTCACATTAAACTTATTTATTAGCTGTCAAAAACTTTCAACTTTTTTCTTGTCATCTAGATAAAATTACTTATAAAACAGAGAAGACATAATAGTTACATGTGAAAAAATAAAAAATAATCCTAAGATTGGCAATCCAAAAATTTATTGAATGGGAGTATTTGATAAAATAAATAAAATAATTGTCATTTTGATCAAATATTAGAATGATCAAGGTTGTCTTAATAGTTAGGTTTATCTTGAGTTATTCCCCTGATTTACGAAATAAAATTAAATATTTAAATATAAAAAGTTAACTGCAGGAGTAATAATTACTAAGTTATGTTTAAAATTAAATATTGCGTTTAAACTCATTTTTGTTAAGTAGAAATAATAATTTTAATCCTTAATTTTCCTATTTTTCATTATACAGGGTATTTAAAAATAAATTAAAAACATTATTGGTTTAGCTAGCTACGGTCCTGTAATTTATTTTTAACATTAAATCAAAGACTAAAATATTGTAAAATTGAGATATTTAAACAGTTCTTACTCAAACAAATAATATTTTCTGTGTTTTATAATTAAAAAATCATTATCTGAAGGTAACGCATTTTTAAAAATATATTTTTTATCAAAAAATTAGTGCCTCTAAAACGGCATGCGTAAATTTTAAAAGAAACCTACCTAAATTGATTTTTTCCTCTCTTTTGAGATATTTAATCAGATATTATGCTAAATTTCGTTATACAGTGTTGTTTTTGAAGCGAAAAAAATGGTAAAATTATATAATTATATAATAATATTTATTATTTATATGGCATTATTTTTGTTATATTGAGATAAGTCTACCTGTCAACTTTTAATTCTTTATACCGAGTGGTTGTTGAGTTTTGGCTAAAAACAAATTCAGGCGAAATTCATAAAACACCCTGTATCTAGGTAATGATATGTGATAGACCTATTAATAGCAGATGATTTCAAATCATCCAAGTGTCCCACACTTACACTTAACGTATGTCCATTATATTCTAATTTTAATAAAATTCGATTACTTATTTTTATTACGACCAGCACAGTCACGTTCTGATTGCGAGTATTTACTTTTATTTAACTTGGATATAGTATACCTACGAGCGTTTGCAAAGTAGTACTTTTCCGCATGCATTTTCGTGTGCAAAGTTACACTTTTCTTTCGGCACGCACCCACATGGAAAATAGCTATTCTAGAAAAAGAAAAAGCAGGCCATTGCGTTCAACCGAATGAATATGTTATACAGGGTGGCGCATCGAAAACGAAACAAAGGCATTTACTGGCAGCTCAGTTCTTTTTTGGAAAAACGCTCAGACCAGTAAATTTTTTTTGAGGGGGACACAAAATTGGCAAAAATCACGTTAACACGTGCATCCCCCTAGGCGGGGGTGGCACTATCCCTAAAATCTTAAACGGAAAGGGGGTCGAATGATTCATCATTTGAAAGGTCTTTCATTTCCCTTTATAATTATGTAAAATTCATGTACTTCAGTCCAGTAGTTTTGGAGATTTATTGATTTAAAGCTTAAAGTAGACTTTAATAGGTACATCAGATTTTGTACTACTTTCAGAAGAAATTTATTAAGTAAATGCTTTTCTTCACTACGCCTATGGTTTGTATATCATTTTGGTGTTAAAAATGGCGATTGGAGGGTTTTTTGTGGCAAAAAAGTTGTTTCTTGAGGAAAAAGATAGGAAGGGAATGCTTCGTACTTATTTTAAATAGGAATTTAGTATATAGTTTGCGATTGATTCGACCAAACTTTGTGGTTAAAATACCTTTTAACGCTTTATACATAAATTAACCATGGTATATTCCACGGCAGAAAGGGTTGAAATTATCGAAATATTTTTAGGAAATAATCAGTGAGCTAATAGAACAGCACAAATATTTAATGAGCGACATGAGAACAGTAACGTGCATCGAAAATATGTTCTAGAACTTGTAGCTAAATTTCGGGAAACTGGATCAGTCGCCAATAAAAAACGCAACATTTAAAATCTCATAAGAAACAAAGCAATAGAAGTGGGGGTTTTAGGGCAAGTTTATGTAGATCCTACCATAAGTACCCGCAAATTGCATACTGTGTATGGTGTTAGTCGTCGTAGTATCCAAAGGATTCTAAAGGCCCATAGTTTTTATCCGTATAAAATGCACCTTGTACAAAAACTTAATGAAGATGATTTTGATTGGCGATTACAATTTTGTGAAGATATAAGTGAATGAATTATAAACGATGAACAATTTCTATTCAACACTTGGTTTTTCGACGAATATTCCTTTTTCTTAAATGGCGTAGTAAATCGCCGATATTGGTCCGATTCTAATCCCAGAACAGCCATAATTGAAAATCAGAATGATCGGTGGTACATTGCGAATAGGTTCCAACAGGATGGTGCCTCACCACATTACGCATTACATGTTCGACAATATTTAGATCGGACCTTTCCAGGTCGATGGATTGGTAGAAGAGGTGCCATTGAATGGCCCCCAAGATCGCCAGATTTATCACCTTTGGATTTATTTCTTTGGGGTCACTTAAAAAGCAAAATCTATGCTACTTAGCCAACATCGTTAGAAGATTTGCGACAAAGAATTTAAATTACTCCTCAAATATTGCAAAATGTTCGGCAACGTTTTCAGCAAAATCTTTATTACTGCATGGAGAGTCATGATGGTCATTTCCAACATTTACTTGGCTGACGGGTGAGTTCATTCTTCATTTTTAAACTGCTTTGCTGCTAAATGTATTGATCTCCACTAATGATGATGTATTAAAGTCTACTTTAAGCTTTAAATCAATAAATCTCCAAAACTACTGAGAGGTACATGAATTTTACATCATTATAAAGGGAATTTAAAGACCTTTTAAATAGTGAATCATTCGACCCCCCTTTCCACTTAAGATTTTAGGGATGGTGCCACCCCCACCTGCACGTGTTAACGTGATTTTTTGTCAGTTTTGTGTCCCCCTCGAAAACAAAATCGACTGGTCTGAGCGTTTTCCCAAACAAGAACTGAGCTGCTAGTAAATGTCTCTGTTTCGTTTTTGATGCGCCACCCTGTATATTCATTCTACCTAGTATCTAAGAGCACTGGACCAACAATAGTTCATATTTGGTCACCAGGCCACTATTATTGTTTTTTTAATTTTAAATAAGTGACAATTATGTCCAACTAATTGTCAGTATATTTTTTAGCTATTGAGATTAAATATAATTAAAAATTAGTTATTTCTGTCTATATTTACAAATAAATCATAAGTTTTAATGAAACTATATTGATTTACTTATGAGTTTTAACTAAAATGCTAGGTGTGTCGATGGAGCTGAGCGTAACGTATTGAGCTGCCATGCGATGAATTCCAGGTTTAAATCTACGAATGGAGACTAACTAAATAAAATTATTTTTTAAGGTTATTTTATTTTATAAATTAGTAAAAGTCATAAATTATTTTTAAATTAGGTATGTTATCTTAATAACCTAAAATACTATTTCCGCACTGAGTGTGGAAAAATAAAACTACTCAAGTTAAGTCAGCGTTCATCATATATCTTACCATAAGCTACCCATTAAATGAACTGACCGGATCTGCAATCAATTTGCAAAATATCAATAATTGTTTTTTGTTTTTTAGTTATAAATCGTGTTAAAATATTATGCATAAATAATTTAATTTTCTATTATTTTTTTTTTGTTATCTATGTACATTTTTGTTGTATAGTTCCTTCTTTCAAGTTTAATTAAAAATGATTGAATAAATTATCATTTTTATATTTTTGGTGTCATCTGATATGAAGCTCGTAGGAAAATTTTTATTCCTAACACGTGCGCAAAATGCCTTTTCCGCACGCAAAAACTTTTCGCGTCGTTCATCTAACTATATTTGCGTGCGGAAAAGTAACACTTTGCGTACGTGTTAGAAAAAAATACTAGTTATGTACTTGTCTAGTTACTTTATTTAATTTAATTCTCAATTAACTATTTATTACCTATTACTTAAACCTTGTCATTAGATTTGTTAATAAATCTGTTACAGTTTTTGACTTTGTAATGTTAATATTACACACTTTTTAAAAAATCTTACATTACCGTACAGTTTTCTTCTAGGCCTAGTCACAGTCTGTGGTGATAGTAAACCTGATCGAAACTAGGTTCTAATAAATTTATAATAATTATTTGTGGTAGAGATTTTGAGTTTTCCAATAGATGATAACCTTCTCTCTCAATTAAAGATTTCAAACCATAAACAATCTCTTTAAATTAAACTTATCAACTACTACTCATATTTCCGCTATCGCTTTCTAGTAGATAATTCATGTCTAGTTATAATAATTTTACTAGGTACTCCAATCTCAAAAATTAAACAATTCCTTTAAAGAGATACGCCTCCAGGGCACAAACATATTGAAGGAAAGTAAAAAATTTCAGGCGTGAAATACCTAATTAAAACATATGATTTTTTTTGAACATTTTAAAATTCCTCCGCCAAGAATTACACTGCGTTCTTCGGACGACCTTGCAGGCGTTCCTAACAGTTACGCATCATGGAAGATGTATTAGTATGGCGGCTTAAACCCAATTTCATTTCGCAAGCTTATTGGTAGTAGCTAAAAATGCAAAACAAGCTAAATGTCAATAAGGTCCATATAGTTTGAACTAAAACAAGAAACGACACTCCACAAGTTCAATGGTAAGAGCCTATAGTTAAGAATGTGAATTTTATGAAATATCATACATATAGGAATCGTAATCATTTTCCGCAACAAAGAGAAGAAGCAACCATAGACACATGCTTCTATCAAGACGAAATTCCTTTTAACTGGTGAAGAAAAACCGGGAGCAAACAGAACTACCTCCTAGACTAAAGAGTATATATATATATATATATATATATATATATATATATATGTCAAAAGGCAGTTTTGAGGACGAAAAGTAGTAACTAATGGCAGATTCGAGGACATTTGGTGCTTATGAGGTCGGTCCTCATAAGATTTTATGTATTATGGCATGTTTGGAGACTGTCCTCATAAGATTACATGTAGATAGGTTGTTTTAAGGACATTATGCTGTTCGGCGTTTTTGAGGACAATAAATAAAAAATTTACGTTAATCCAAGGTTTTGTGGTTAAAAAATGTGAATATTATACAACTTTTTTTAAACTTCGTGTTTGAAGTGAGGTATTTAAATATTGATTGGCATATATGAAAATATTGACTTTGAATATAATATACAGTGTATCTTAAAACGATTATGAAACATAATGTCGATTTTAAGTTCACTGCCCTCAAAAACGCTTTTTTGCATAAATTAATTAAAATTCATTTGCAGTAGTACTTTTTGTAGTTTAAATGGCATTTAAAACACAATTTACTAAAATCGTATAATGTATCGTAATCCTCCGATTTTGAGGTTGAAAAATCCGAATCTAAAGTAATATATAGGTATTTAAATATGGAAGGCCATATATGGGGGCAATGACTTTAATAAGATACAGTGAGTCTTAATACGACTATAGAGAAAATTAAGAAAAAAATAATATCAGATTTGAGTTTACTGACCTAGGAAGCGCTTTATTGCAATATTTTATAAAAATCCATTTTCACTCCTACTTTTTATAGTTTAAATTGCATTAGTACAAAAAATTCTACACAGTTTGCTCTCGAGCCGTCTAATGTTTCTTAATCCTATGATTTTGGGATTTTAAGCAAAAAATGAGGTCAGATTTAAGATAACTGACCTGGAAAGTGCTTTATTGCAATATTTTATAAAACTCCATTTGCACTCGCACTTTTTATTGTTTAAAAGGCATTTAATACAAAAATTGTCTACACAGTTTGCTTTAGAGTCGTTGAATGTTTCTTAGTCCTATGATTTTTTAATTTCAAACACGAAATCTGAGATATTATCTAGGTATTTTAACATGGATTGGCATATATGAGGTCATTAACTTAGATAATATACAGTGTGTCATAAAACTACTATAGAAAAGAATACGACAAAAATAACTTTAGATTTGAGTTCACTGGCCTCGAAAACGCCTTTTTGCAATACTTTATAAACACTTATTTGCCTTCGTACTTTTTGAAGTTTAAATGGCATTTAGAACAGAATGTTAACGGAGATTACCAGAATGGTATAATATATCATATTCCTGCGTTTTTGGGGTTATAAAATCCAAATCTAAAGTAATATTTAGGTATTTAGGTATTAAAATATGTATTGGCATATATGGGGACATTGACTTTAATAATATACAGTGTGTCTTAAAACAAGTATAGGGAAAATTACACAAAAAAATGTCAGATTTGAGTTTAACTGGCCTCTAAAATGCTTTAGAGCAATATTTTATAAAAATCCATTGGCACTTGCACTTTTTATTGTATAAAAGGCATTTAACAGTTTGCTTTAGAATCGTCCAGTGAATCTTAGTCCCATGATTTTGGGATTTTAAACACGAAATCTTAAATATCATCTAGGTATTTAAACATAGATTGGCATATATAAGGACATTAACTTTGATAATATACAGTGTGTCTTAAAACTACCATAGGAAAGATTACGACAGAAATAACTTTAGATTTGAGTTCTCTGGCCTCAAAACCGCTTTTTTGCATTACTTTATAAACATTTATTTGCCTTCGTACTTTTAAAGTTTAAATGGCATTTAAAACAAAATGTTATCGGAGATTTCCAGAAATCTGAATAATATTTAGGTATTAAAATATGTATTGGCATATATGGGGACTTTGACTTTGATAATATACAGTGTGTCTTAAAACAAGTATAGGGAAAATTACGCAAAAAAATGTCAGATTTGAGTTTAACTGGCCTCGAAAACGCTTCATAGCAATATTTTATAAAAATCCATTTGCACTCGCACTTTTTATCGTTTAAAAGGCATTTAATACAAACAATTTCTACACAGTTTGCTTTAGAGTAGTCCAATGAATCTTAGTACTATAATTTTGGGATTTCAAACACGAAATCTAAAATATTATCTAGGTATTTAAACATGGATTGGCATATATGAGGACATTAACTTTGATAATATACAGTGTGTCTTAAAACTACTATAGGAAATATTTCGACAGAAATAACTTAAGATTTGAGTTCTCTGGCCTCAAAACAGCTTTTTTTTGCAATATTTTATAAACATTTATTTGCCTTCGTACTTTTAAAGTTTAAATGGCATTTATAAAAAAAATGATATCGAAGATTACCAGAATGGTATAATATATCATATTCCTGCGTTTTTGGGGTTAAATAATCCAAATCTGAATAATATTTAGGTATTAAAATATGTATTGGCATATATGGGGACTTTGACTTTGATAATATACAGTGTGTCTTAAAACAAGTATAGGGAAAATTACGCAAAAAATGTCAGATTTGAGTTTAACTGGCCTCGAAAACGCTTCATAGCAATATTTTATAAAAATCCATTTGCACTCGCACTTTTTATCGTTTAAAAGGCATTTAGTACAAACAATTTCTACACAGTTTGCTTTAGAGTCGTCAAATGAATCTTAGTACTATGATTTTGGGATTTCAAACACGAAATCTAAAATATTATCTAGGTATTTAAACATGAATTGGCATATATGAGGACATTAACTTTAAAAATATACAGAGTGTCTTAAAACTACTATAGGAAATATTTCGACAGAAATAACTTAAGATTTGAGTTCTCTGGCCTCAAAACAGCTTTTTTTGCTATATTTTATAAACATTTATTTGCCTTCGTACTTTTAAAGTTTAAATGGCATTTATAACAAAATGTTATCGAAGATTACCAGAATGGTATAATATATCATATTCCTGCGTTTTTGGGGTTAAAAAATCCAAATCTGAATAATATTTAGGTACTAAAATATGTATTGGCATATATGGGGACTTTGACTTTGATAATATACAGTGTGTCTTAAAACAATTATAGGGAAAATTACGCAAAAAAATGTCAGATTTGAGTTTAACTGGCCTCGAAAATGCTTCATAGCAATATTTTATAAAAATTTATTTGCACTCGCACTTTTTATTATTTAAAAGGCATTTAATACAAACAATTTCTACACAGTTTGCTTTAGAGTAGTCCAATGAATCTTAGTACTATGATTTTGGGATTTCAAACACGAAATCTAAAATATTATCTAGGTATTTAAACATGGATTGGCATATATGAGGACATTAACTTTGATAATATACAGTGTGTCTTAAAACTACTACAGGCAATATTTTGACAGAAATAACTTAAGATTTGAGTTCTATGGCCTCAAAACAGCTTTTTTTGCAATATTTTATAAACATTTATTTGCCTTCGTACTTTTAAAGTTTAAATGGCATTTATAAAAAAATGTTATCGAAGATTACCAGAATGGTATAATATATCATATTCCTGCGTTTTTGGGGTTAAAAAATCCAAATCTGAATAATATTTAGGTATTAAAATATGTATTGGCATATATGGGGACTTTGACTTTGATAATATACAGTGTGTCTTAAAACAAGTATAGGGAAAATTACGCAAAAAAATGTCAGATTTGAGTTTAACTGGCCTCGAAAACGCTTCATAGCAATATTTTATAAAAATCCATTTGCACTCGCACTTTTTATCGTTTAAAAGGCATTTAATACAAACAATTTCTACACAGTTTGCTTTAGAGTCGTCAAATGAATCTTAGTACTATGATTTTGGGATTTCAAACACGAAATCTAAAATATTATCTAGGTATTTAAACATGGATTGGCATATATGAGGACATTAACTTTGATAATATACAGTGTGTCTTAAAACTACTATAGGAAATATTTCGACAGAAATAACTTAAGATTTGAGTTCTCTGGCCTCAAAACAGCTTTTTTGCTATATTTTATAAACATTTATTTGCCTTCGTACTTTTAAAGTTTAAATGGCATTTATAACAAAATGTTATCGAAGATTACCAGAATGGTATAATATATCATATTCCTGCGTTTTTGGGGTTAAAAAATCCAAATCTGAATAATATTTAGGTACTAAAATATGTATTGGCATATATGGGGACTTTGACTTTGATAATATACAGTGTGTCTTAAAACTACTACAGGAAATATTTTGACAGAAATAGCTTAAGATTTGAGTTCTCTGGCCTCGAAAATGCTTCATAGCAATATTTTATAAAAATTTATTTGCACTCGCACTTTTTATTGTTTAAAAGGCATTTAATACAAACAATTCCTACACAGTTTGCTTTAGAGTAGTCCAATGAATCTTAGTACTATGATTTTGGCATTTCAAACACGAAATCTAAAATATTATCTAGGTATTTAAACATGGATTGGCATATATGACGACATTAACTTTGATAATATACAGTGTGTCTTAAAACTACTACAGGAAATATTTTGACAGAAATAACTTAAGATTTGAGTTCTATGGCCTCAAAACAGCTTTTTTTGCAATATTTTATAAACATTTATTTGCCTTCGTACTTTTAAAGTTTAAATGGCATTTATAAAAAAATGTTATCGAAGATTACCAGAATGGTATAATATATCATATTCCTGCGTTTTTGGGGTTAAAAAATCAAAATCTGAAGTAATTATTAAAATATTATTATTATTATTATTATTATTATTATTATTATACATTGATAAAGGCTGAGGACACAAGTCCTATGATAGCCTAAAAACAAAATAGAAAAATTCTAACAAAGTAAACACACTAAAACAAAAATAACACTAAAAATTGAATGTATTGGCATATATGGGGACTTTGACTTTGATAAAATCCAGTGTGTCTTAAAACAAGTATAGGGAAAATTTCGCAAAAAAATGTCAGATTTGAGTTTAACTGGCCTCGGGAACGCTTCATAGCAATATTTTATAAAAATCCATTTGCACTCGCACATTTAATACAAACAATTTCTACACAGTTTGCTTTAGAGTCGTCCAATGAATCTTAGTACTATGATTTTTGGATTTCAAACACGAAATCCAAAATATTATCTAGGTATTTAAACATGGATTGGCATATCCATATTTAAATACCTGTATAATTTTTGGTTTTTTTAACCAGTAATAAAATACATTGGACGACTCTAGCAAACTATAAATAATGAAGAAATTTTATTTTAAATGGTATTTAAAATAAAAATGTAAAACAGGATTTTTACAAAATATTTCAGAAAAGAATTTTGTTTGTCAGTGAATTCAAATATGACATTAGTCATCGAGTAATTTCTCCATTTTTAGTTTTATATGATAAAAGTCAATGTTCCCATATATGCCAATCCATATTAAAATACCTATATATAAGTTATTTTGGCATATTTTGAACTAAAAGTTGGATATATACGTTTGTATATCAAATGTATACAAATGTATACGTTTGTATATACGGGTTGCAAAATGTCCTCAAAACTGCCCTTTGACATACATATATATATATATATATATATATATATATATATTTCAGCACCTCAGAGGTATGGTGTGTTAAGTCACATTTTTTAGATAAAAGAGTTTTCTCCACTTGTGGATTTACCATACCAAATTCTATTTAGTGGAAAACAGATTTAATTCGCTATATAGTTGCATCATTTCGACAAAAGATTACGGAACACTCGGCAAGTCGCAAACCAAGTATTGCAAATTTGGAGTTAATAATAAGTTACATCAAAGTCATAATTTTCGGACAAAATAAAAATCTAACAAAAAATCGAATTAAATTGACTTTTGCAAAGACCCCAATATTTAGTAAATTCACCGTTTCTTTACTTATTTTGTTAAAAGAAGTGAACTTTAAAATGCCTCTCCTGACAAATGTAGATTTGGTGACTTAATACACCTTACCTCTGAGGTGCTGATTTGAAAAATAATAAGTTGTATTAGGGGTGGGTGGCTCAGTGGTAGCCGAGAATACCGATCAAGGAGAAGCGACAGCTTGGTGTTTTCAGTGTAACGTTTTGTAACGCGCATGTGCGAAAATAAGTTGTGTATCACTCAATAGTATATTATGCAACGATCATGTAATAACCATTACATGAGAGTTGCATACGCTATTTTTTCTACACCCGATAAATAATCAAGACCTATAAATATTATATTTATATTGGTATTGAACACAATAACAGTAATTACTCGTATTTCTATAAAAAATTCTACAAAATTGTAATTAATGGTATTACTTCAGGTATTGGTATTTCCCTAGATTTTTGCGGTAAAATATTTTGTACTGTATTTTCTGCTTTCTCCGATATGTGTGGAGGAGTCTTCTATATCGCTAATATCAGACATTTTAATATTATAATTATCGAAGTTTAGCTACCTACGAAAATTTAATACGTTTTGACAACTAAAATAATTACATAGGAACCTAGGACAAACGTCAAACAGCATGCTTGATTGAAAAATTGTAGGTTTCTATTGATTAAAAATCTGTATCGTAATGAAAAATCTGTATCATAATGGGTATCATTATGAAACGGATTATGGGCATATAAGTGCATTATTATAATACGGGTGTAGAAAAAATAAGTTATCTATCAAAGTCAGTCCAAGTTGTGTTTAGTACGTGAGCAATGTTAAGTGATATTTTTTGGTGTTTTTGTGTAGTAATAAGATGAAGAATTTTTACACAGGTATTCTAATACAGATATAAAATGTGCCAAAAAAGTTATTAGGAAACTAAGAATTTTATCAAATGCATAAATATTATGTATAATAATTTAATTATTTTTGACATTTTATTTTTCATATGTAGGTATTGGATTTTGTGAAATATATGTTTGTCTTTTTAAATAAATTTAATAAACAATGAACTGCAGATTTTGTTAATTTTATTTTAAAATTATATTTAAAAAATATAATAAATCCGCGAGTTTCAATTAGGATTGGTCAAAGTGGGCGAAATCCCTTTATTATGGCTAAATTGTAAGTTACAATTATGTCAATATAAAGATTTTTTGACCATTCATATTTACATTTATTGAATGAATCATACTGGAATTGATTTTGGAAATATTGGTACATACTTAAATAAGTACTATTTCTAAAAATTCGTCTATGCTCAGACAGCACACATAGTCCAATGGACTTCCACTTTAGATCCATTTGAGGGTCAGGACGTGGCATCCAGTGTACGTCCGTTTATGCTAATTAATTTGACAGCTGAATATCGATACCCAGAGAACGTCTGTTTTTGGACTTAATTTTAAGTTTAGTTGTATTTTGACGTCCAGTGGACGTCCATCTTAGGTCATTATTTATTAAGCCTACCAGATAATACGGAAATATAATCCTGGACGTTTTTTGAATGTCCATTATTCGACGTCTAAATATATTCCACAATTGGACGTCCTCTGAATGGTCAAAAGTGTGCCATTTGTATACTTCACTGGACGTCCATTGGATGTCGGAAGTCCAGAAAAAACTCATTTTTGGACGTCTAGACATCCAAAATTGTATATCGATTGGACGTCCAGTGGACATATTTCTATTGTCTGGGTGATAGCCTAGCCAGGCCAGGTATTTAACTCTAAATACATAAGCCTTAAATGACATCTGACTTATCTTTGCAAGAAAACACTTGTTTTTACAGACATGAGTAATAAACTTTTTAAATCTTAAAGCTTTGAAAATATATGCATATTGCAAATATTTAGTTAAACCTCTTAAACTTAATGTCTTTTTAATTGTTACCTAATTTTTTTTGGTACCCTTAATTTTATTTACCTTATTTTTACTTAAGGAAAAGGTAATTTAATTTAAATATGGGGCTTTTATTACATTTTTAACAATAAATAAACCAAATATTAAACAAATTTTATAAATAAATTATAAAATAATAAACATCTTTTACTTTTATAATAAATAATTAATTATTACATAATGAATTATATTTTGGTGCCGACATTTCACCATTGCTATTAACCCTAACTACTTCAATGTAATTAAATCACATTACAACATTTGCGCATGGACTATAACAATTATTTCAGATAATTTGCAAAACTATTTAGCTCAGTGTAAAAAATAAGCATGTTTTCTCAGCATATTAAGTTGTGTATTAATCAAAGTCATGCTGTGAAAAAGGTCCATCCGATATCAAAGGAACCGACAGCTACTGTCGGTTCTCCTTGATCGGTATTCTCGGGTGGTAGATTCTCTGCCTGTGGATCCAAACGTCCCAGGTTCAAATCCCACCGTTGGCCGGAATTTGTTTATTTCATTTAATTATTTAAAATTAATTCTGATGCCTTGGTAGAATTCCCCACTCGACCATTCACTGTTGGGTTCTAATTAACAGTACTGTTCCTAAAGTGGCGCTGGCAAACATTAACAAAGCCTACACAGAACACGAGACTAATGGCCTTAGCAGTCGATGCCGATGACACCAAATTAAAAAAAAATAAGTTGTATTGTAACTGTTGCATGTTGTAAACGAAGACTATGACAGTTGATATTTAAAAATATGTAAAACAGCCATTACCGTAAAAAAGATAAAATTGCAAAATTTTGGGATAGATATAGTGATCGATATACTTGTATTAAACAACAAGACTCGGTACTTTCACCCCTCTGCAGATTACTATCTGACTAGAACTCCTTATTTAAAATATAACTTGTACAAGTACTTTCAATTGAAATTATTCTGAGAGATGTTCTTATACGCTAAATTAGTTATGACGTAAGCTCGGGTCTACTGACAATTACTATTTTGAGTGTGTTTTGTTTACCAACATTATATATTGTTGTTGAACTTTTATAAATATGTTTATAAAGTAAGTAGATAAGATGCATCAAGTATATAATCATTTACATACCTTCCCAACAAACATTGTGGCCCTTTAAAGAATGTGATGGCCTAGTAACTTGTAACGGTAAACTCGTTATGGCCATTTTGAAATTTGTAATTAACTGCCCGTTTACTATAATTTTTCGATGGGCCGTTGACGGATTTTCCACATGCAACTGTGAAATCATCATGGCTCGTTTTAAATTTGTAATTAACTGCCTTGTAACTTTAATTATTTGATGGGCCGTTGGCGGCTTTTTATTTGTTTCCCACATTGAATTGCAAAAGCACTGTAAAAGTCAAAAGGCGGGAGGCAGGAGGGCTCCGTCCCGCGTTCATAGAAGGAGACACCGATGATCCCTTGGTACATTCTCAATGAGTGGACATATACTATGCGGCTAGTCTCGCATTGCTGGTATTCACTATTCAGTACACATTCCAATTTCTTACTTTTACATGTTGTTAATTTGGAATATATAAAATGAATATAGTTTTTGTAGAAGACACAAGTGGTATATTACCTTTAAAAGCGCGACATCATTATTATAAGAGACTTATGCAAGCCCTTTGATGGGAACTGCTGGCCATGTGCAGGCCTTTCACTACTTATTGCTGGTAAAGTGACGATGGCCTTCTGTCGCCCGTTGTGACAAAAAGTCGACACCAATTGCAGACCCACAACAAAAGGCCACTACTTGAAGTAACGTACATACGTTTAACTTGCCAAAACAAAATATTTGTTGGGTTTAAACTACTTTTTATTACCTACAAACAATATTTAATAAAAAATAAAAACAATTAAATTGTAAATATCAAATAATGTTAAAAGTTTGGCAAGAATTAACTGCCAATGGAACCAAAATTTCGTCACACTTTTATAGCGTATAGACATAATTTTTAGTTAAATGTTGTGAATTAACATTACATCAAGGTAAAAGATACCAAAATACAAGAAGCATCATATGTCAGTAAGAAAAAGAGAATCTCGATGGTATGAGTGTTTTGTGATAAGTCACGGAACTGTACAGGGTTTTTCATTATATTTTGACCACCACTTATTTTTATTATTATTGCGAACACACTAAAAAGTTTCGAGTAAAAGCTTTATTGTTTTATCTGAACCGACTAAAAATTTAATAACTTGCAGAATTGTATCTACAGGGCGCCCCCAACAAAACATTATTTCATTTTTTTTATGGGAGACCCTGTTTATTTTTATAATTTTGAGTAGCCCTGTATTTCCTGATTATAAATATATAATATTATATAAGGCTATTTAAATTACTTAGTGACTTAATGCACTATGAAAACGAAACACATAGATGGCTATGAAAATGACGTTTCCAAGTGAAACAGTTGTTTGTTTATTAAAAGTTGTCAGTTGATTACTTGTAATGGGTTATAGCGTGGCCGAAAAAATTGAGATATTTTCAATTTTCGTGAAAAATAATAAAAATAAATATGCTGCAAGAAGGGAATATATGGAGATTTATCCGAATCAGCAGACTCCTTCTGCAAAAACATTTGTAAATATTTTTCGCAATGTAAGAAACAATCGAACGTTCGAACGGAAAAAACGTACTGTTATAGGAAATGATGAAGTAGATATTGACACTTTGCTTTATTTTGAAGGTACGAATAAATTTTTTTAATAAAATACATACAAATATATATAAATAATTGAACATTTTGTTGTAGAAAATTCAGAAAACAGTTTAAAGCATGCTGCTGAGGTGTTAAACAAAAGCGTTTCTACAATACATAGAACTTTAAGAAAATATAACTATAAACCATACAAAATATTACCAGTGATAAAATGTCAGTGACAAGTTAGAAATTTATACTTTTTAAATTTGACTTTTGAGACTACAAATCAACCTAAATTTGAAATCTAAACAAAAATTAAACAAACTAATCATTTTAATATTCATGCTAGCATAAACAAAGGATAAATTTACAAACTTGGCTTCACAGAACACTTAGTTTCTGGCATGGAACGAACATCTCATTCACATCTCATTTCAAATCGAAATGTAAAAAATGTAATCTGAACAGGTACATCTGGGATAAAGAAACGCAGATATAGATGTAGTAGATGTATCCGATGTGGATAAAAAACGCTCGAGATGTAAAAAATGCATCGGATGTGGATTCTCAAACGCGGCAATAGGTATGTCATATGATCCTTGAGAGGCATCGTAATGAAATAAAACCAGTAGCGACTACTTTTTTGAATTGTATTGAGATACTATTGTGTGTTTAGGGGGGGGGGCTCTTTTAAGAAATCAGAATGTTTTGTATCTCTTTTGGTATTCCTTTATAGGCGACTTATTGTTTCATACAATGCAAGAGAAGATCCAAAGGAGAAGAATGATCATAAGAAGACATCACTCGTCTTAGGGAAAGTGATTAACTGTACAGATCATCATTAATAGCAATAGCCGGGACATACGCCAACTTAAAAAGGCTATTTTTTAGGAAACTTATATTTGACAACGTATCAAAGTGCATAATTCCGACTTTAATTTTTATTTTTATTTCAATTTTGGCACCTATTTATCTATATATTTTATTTCTTCAATGAAACTTGGCTACTTTAATTAATGGCTGTTTTTTGTCTTATAAAGAGTTTAAATTGTCCAATAATTGTAAGAAATTGACTTGCGCTGCTAAATTTTAATCGTTTTTGATATGAATGTATTGTAGATAGTTTGAGCACTTCTCATATAACTCAATATTGGGTTTAGGAATTTTAATTGATATATTTGAGAAATTTCTAGTGTCTCATTCATGAATTATTAATTTATGCATATTTTTGAAATCCTCTTAATGAACCGATTCCAACAAACTGAATAATGTATGTATGCAAATATACAGGGTGTTTCATTAAAAAAAAACAACACCGACTATGGCATACTTGCGTGAATCACCCTGTACATTTAAATTTATGTTTACATAACGCACAACTCAATTCAAAAGTTGATATGTCTCGGCATTTTTGATAATTTTCTAAAATAATGACATAAAGAATTTTATTCCATAAGTGGTTTCCACACTGTATAATAGTACTGTAGGTACTGTAATGGCTGTATAGCTATAAAGTTTAGTGTTTCTTCTGTTTTATGTTAAGCGTCACTTTGGTAACTTGTAACGACAGACAATTAACAGATGACCAGAAGAATAAAGATATTCAAACCAACAGTAGAATGTTTAATTTAATACAACCATAAAATACATCCAAAACAGGTACATCTGTTTTTTTTTGTTTATAATCGTAATATTATTCTGATTAGTATTAAAGTTTGCCTAAATGTAAAAGCAACAAGGAACACAAAGATGTACCCGCTTAAATTGAATTTCTTGAATATGTGGATGCCACGCGACTATAACCTAACATACGTTCAATAATATTTTTTTGATAGATACATCGATCCATCTCATCAACGTCATTAGACATCTACTACCAAATATGGCAACGCCGAAGATAATTCCGAAATGAAAATTTCAAATCTTCATACCAGATTGGAATAATAGGCAAGATGATAAATTAACACTCAGTTTCTACACGTAAATGACTAAAAATTGGTTTCAGGGCCGTAAAATGGTTGCCGTGGTTTTTTCGCTTCTGAATGCAGCGTGACATTAATATATTGAAAT
Source organism: Psylliodes chrysocephalus (assembly GCA_927349885.1). Lineage (NCBI taxonomy): Eukaryota > Metazoa > Arthropoda > Insecta > Coleoptera > Chrysomelidae > Psylliodes > Psylliodes chrysocephalus. The sequence continues at coordinate 43,085,098 of OV651822.1, forward strand.
ATACAGGGTGATTTATTTGGATATTCGCACCCTTTAGGAGTAGATAGCAGAAACCGAAATGGTTTTAAATAACCGTCGGATTTATTAAGAGAAAGTGCCTTTTGGATTCAATAGACAGATAATTATATTAATATCGTCTTTATTATTTCAAATCAAAAGTTCACATGTATATTCGTACAATAGAAATAAATTTACATTTTTTGCATTCCTACGATTGCAAAAAATGTTCTTCCACTTAACCCTAAAAACGGAAAAAAAATATTTTTATTAATGAAATATTTAATATTTAACCGGCAGAGTATCTGTTAAGAGTGCAACAAACAAATTGGTCTGTAACTTTGATGTGTTATGTGGTTTTTAGATTTAACAAGTGTGTTTTATACATTTTTTTCAGTTATGAAACATTTAAATGTCTAAATTTTTTTAGGGACAGAGTTATATATGTGAGCAACTTGATATACAAAGGAACGCCTTAACATCTCCGATTTGAATTTTAGCACCATTATCGTATTTTTATGTCTAATATTTAGATTATGTATGTCCGTGCGATACCGTATTTTCTTGTGAAGATATGATGGCTTTTTTGCAGTCATTATTTTATGGACAAGATACACAGTATCCAACACCCTTCTACTGTTCATATCTTACCATCCAATTTCCTTAAGTTTATGCGATATCCTTTGTCTCCAAAGAATGCTAAAAAATAAACGAAGGCAACAGTATAACACTTTCTGGATTTTATTTTCATACTGTGCTGTTAAATGTGGACCATAAAGTATGCTTGCATAGTTAAAAGAACAAGAGATTCACATACATTTTTAGCTTCATTTACAATTACTAATTGCTCATTCTGTATCCTTATGTTTGTATAATGTATTGCCCTCTCACGATATATTTTACTACCGAATAACATTAAATTTGACTTGGTGGGATTATTATTAAACAATGATCTGTGGTCGCGTTCACAAATTTTTCTAAATCCGAATTGATTCGGTTACATGCATCTTCAGTCATCTCATTAGGGAAACTATAATACAGCTGTGTGTCATCTGCGTATAAATGAGCTTTGCAAAACTGTAGAGAGTTAAGTAGGTGGGAGGTATAAATTAAGAACAACAGAGGACCAAGAATTGAGCCCTGTGGAACTCCAGTTCTAAGTTTTATAAAATGTGAGTCACAACTATTGATGCTAACTCTCTGCTGATGATCTTTTAAATAATTATTCATTAGTAAAGGAGCATTAAGAGAAAAGCCTATGTACTGTAAAACAGCTATCATTAAATCATGAATTAAAGTATCAAACGCACGACTAAAGTCTAACAACACCAAGAGAGTACACTGATTATCATCAGTACCCTTTATAACATCATCGACAATGTGGAGAAGAACAGTTGTACAACTATGTCCCTTTCGAAATCCAGATTAGATAGTAGGTAGTAAATCGTGAGTTGAAAGTTCCTAATTTGAATATACATTGCCCGCTCTAGGATCTTCGATAACGAAGGCAAAATGCTTATTCCTCTTAAGTCTTTCATTTTCGAAGGGTTTTGTTGTTTGATCAAAACATTTACAACTGCGCTCCTCCACACAGTGGGAAATACATTCTCAGTGATACAAAAATTGACTATATGAGTAATGTATGGCACAATGTAGGGACAGAAGAGCTTAATAAGTTTAATACCTATTCCATCACAACCTTTAGCATTCGGTTTTATATCGCAAATGGTTATAAAAGTAACTACTTTAAATACGAAATCTGCATTATAGTCGTCTACTATTCTTATAAAAATTTAATATATTGCCTGATGGCCATTATTTTAATTTTTCCGTATTTTCGTTAACAATGAATATACAGGGTAGCTGTTAAAGATGGAACCAAACCTATAGTGCTTAAACGGTTCAACATACAAAACCCAAAATTTCAGAATTTCAACTAAATATATTTGCGCATATTTTAGCCCAAAAATTATTTTTTTATAATTACAAAATTTGAAGCATGGCCGCCATCTTGATTTTTTTTAAACAGCAACATAGGTCATGTGATATACCATTTGAAAGGGTTTAACATCCTGATTACAAAAATGTATCACACATGGGGTCTAAACACAACAAAAAGGATATTATTAATAGGGAGCGTAGGAGGCTGTGCATTTGACACAAGACGTCAAATACATACATTTTTGTAATCAGGGTGTTGAACCCTTTCAAATGGTATATCACATGACCTATATTGTAATTATAAAAAAATAATTTTTGGGCTAAAATATGCGCAAATATATTTAGTTGAAATTCTGAAATTTTTGGTTTTGTATGTTGAACCGTTTAAGCACTATAGGTTTGGTTCCATCTTTAACAGCTACTCTGTATATAAAAAAACGTTTCGAGTAAGATGTTTGTGAAAAATGTATGTATTTAGTCCATCCCCAAAAATTTACAAGGGTGATACAATAAGTTGTACAAAATAACCGGAAAAAGCCTGTAATAACTAGACAGGAAAATCATGGACACATCAGATTTTTTGGAAAACTTTAAAGTGTAGACTTATCCAACGACGAACAACTACTAGACTAATTTTGTTTACAAAAACGAATTGCACGTAGTTTTATTATATGAGAGTATGGCAGAGTTTTTTTACAAGGATTGTTTATAATTATAATTTGGTATTGAATAAACATAAGGCTTTAAAGCAAACAAAAAGCTTTCAAAATTATATTAGAGAAGTATATTTGCATTATTAATGCCAGTAATTATCAGTTTAATGTATTTTTCAGGAGTGTACGCAATTATTTTTGAAATTTAATAGCAGTATAAAGCAAGCGTTGTAGACGTAAATACTGATTTATTCATAAAACGCATGCTCGCTCCTCAGATAAACATACTCGCACAAACCATGTCCTCTCAAATTAGCAGCTGTCTCCTTCTTTCTAATGCGGCAGCCGATGAGACAGCTCTGTCTGCGTAATAATAAACACAATCTGAATGATTGCAATAAAAAAGGGCTAAATTATGAATTAATTGTTTAGTCCAGTAGTTTTTCCTCGTTGGAATTACTGCAGAGTTGTTGTGCCTCAAAAAAAAGTTTTCTTTTATCAGGAAATTATTAATTATTTAAAATAAAACAAATATTATCATAATTTCGTTAAACATACAGGGCGTTTGTAAGGTAGTTAATGAAATTAGCATTTTGTCCCAAATACGGACCTGTAGATTCGATTTGTTTTAAGATTCTGACCCATGAATTAAGAGAATACAAGAAAGTTAACGATTTTATTGAGTATAACAAGTTGTTAATTAAAATACAATGTTTTTTTTTTATTTTATCTACAACCACCACAGTAAATTATCTATCGTTTTGTTTATAAGTACATCATTACAGATACTGTTACGTAATGAAATCCCAAAACTGTTACGTAATTATACGAGCCCCAATATTTTCGGCCATTTTATAATTTTATTTTCGTTATATATTTGGAAACTTAAGGTAGAAGAAGAACATCTATTTTTTAAAAATTATTTAAATTTAATAGTTGTTGATGTTTCATTTGTGAAAACATGACGTACCATGATCTTAATTTAAAAAAAACAGTATCTAATCGAAAGATAAATGACCATTTAAATGTTCGAATATTATTAAATTTTATGTTTGAGAGGCTTTGGAATTTTTGACGTTTAGAATTTTTTACGTGTTTGACGCAGATAATAAACACTAACTTATTTTGTTGGCTTTGAAATTTTTGACGTTTAGAATTTTTTACGTATTTGACGCACATAATGAAACACTAACTTATTTTGTGCTTTGACGTTTTAAGTTGTTGAAAGTGTGACGGTATCTTTGTGACAGTTATTCTAACGTAATTTTTTTCATTCATTATTGAAACTGGGTCGCGGTAAAGTAACTACGAAAAATATTAGGGATTTGATCATTAACAAATATAAATATAAACATAAACATAAGTTTTCTAATTAATATCTGAAATAAAATTATGAAAAGGCAGAACATATAGTGGTTAGATTACATTACAGTTTCATTTATCAAACTATCCATATTTCTACTTTGCTAAGTATCAGAATTATATGAGAGAACACTAAATAAGTTTAGTGTAACCCAATTTGCATACACATTTTAAAATTATGATATACAGTGTTATTGTTTTGAAGTAAATCAAATTTTTATTTTTAAAGTCCGGACTTGGATTTCAACTTTTATTTATATGCTATTCGGCATCATTGACGACAAAAAATATAGGTAAAATTGATAAATCTTGATAAACCCTGTATCTTGATTATAAAGAATCAGAGACTCATTAAATATAGTCTATTGTTAGGAAACTATCTGGAACTTTATCTGAATTGTTAAAACACCGACCTTTAAACCTCGTATGCGAATTTCCAAATAAATAACCCTGTATAAATAACAAATTGAGAAAAATTATTTATAAATATTATGTATTAAGTGCTAATTATTAAATAAACTATTATTACTGACAAGGTTGTCATCAACAGTGCCAAAATTAATTCTAATATTAAGTAAACACAAATTTAAATGCAAGGTTCTTCCGATTATTTTAACGAACAGTTGAGAGGATCTGTCATTTCCCCCACCGGTATTTTAAAAGGTAGCCGGTAAATTGTTCGAAATCAATTATTCGAAAAGCAGTAATTCGAAAGTCAATTGTCCGAAATCAGTTATTACCAAATTTCATTGTCTTGATTAAAATAATAAAGAATTGTTGTATGTGTGTGTGGTTGTTGGAATATATGACTGTGGATATAATCCATTAGCCTATTGTATATTTTTATTTTTTAAATCTAACTTAAAATATTATTAATATAGATACAATTTTTTTTTTAATATTTGATTTACTTTTTGTTTTAATACATTTTTGATTGTTTTTTTTATTGTTTTTTGTTTTTTTTTTGTTTATTTATTTTTTTTTTGTTTTTTTTTTGTTTTTTGTTGTTTTTTGTTGTTTTTTGTTGTTTTTTGTTGTTTTTTGTTGTTTTTTGTTGTTTTTTGTTGTTTTTTGTTGTTTTTTGTTGTTTTTTGTTGTTTTTTGTTGTTTTTTGTTGTTTTTTGTTGTTTTTTGTTGTTTTTTGTTGTTTTTTGTTGTTTTTTGTTGTTTTTTGTTGTTTTTTGTTGTTTTTTGTTGTTTTTTGTTGTTTTTTGTTGTTTTTTGTTGTTTTTTGTTGTTTTTTGTTGTTTTTTGTTGTTTTTTGTTGTTTTTTGTTGTTTTTTGTTGTTTTTTGTTGTTTTTTGTTGTTTTTTGTTGTTTTTTGTTGTTTTTTGTTGTTTTTTGTTGTTTTTTGTTGTTTTTTGTTGTTTTTTGTTGTTTTTTGTTGTTTTTTGTTGTTTTTTGTTGTTTTTTGTTGTTTTTTGTTGTTTTTTGTTGTTTTTGTTTTTCTTTTGTTTTTCTCTTTTGTTTTTATTGTTTTTTATTTTTTTTTGTTTTAGAAAAAAGTTGGATACCTTACGGTTAGGGGTCATAGAACATTGTTAAAAAATAATAATTTATTAGTTTATTGTGTAGATATTTTTATATTTTAATCTACATAACTTATGAACGAGAGTATCATATGGAGATTTTACAATTATTTTTTTCCATTAACAATAATGTAGCAACACAAATTTGATTAATATTTTTTGACCATTTTCATGCTGATGTCTCTGTGTCTGTATCCATGATAATTTAAAAAAGGATAAAGAGAAAACACAAAATTTTAAACTTAAATTTAACTTAAACTTCTTTCCTACGGTAAGTTGATTGTGGCCATAGTCTTTCTATTTTAATGTACTTATTTCTGTTATTTATAATTATAGAAGAAAAACCGTTGAATAAAAGTGGTTTGTGATGTTATTCTCTATCATTTTTATCTTATACATAATTTCCATAAAATGTATCCTAATTTGTACCTAATTTGAGTAAAAGTTTGAATAATTTTTGTCTTTAATTCATATTAAAAATTTTTGATTAGATAAACCGTATCCAATATATTTGATAATTTTACTGAGAGGTGTGGATATATTTTTGGACATATATATTTTTAAAATAATACGCAAAATGTTCAAAGAACATAAAATTACGTAAAATTAAGTGAAATTCGTAAAATTTATGTAAAATTAGGTAAATTAGGTACAATTAGGTACAATTAGGTAAAATTAGGTACAATTAGGTAAAATTAGGTAAAATTAGGTAAAATTAGGTAAAATTAGGTAAAATTAGGTAAAATTAGGTAAAATTAGGTAAAATTAGGTAAAATTAGGTAAAATTAGGTAAAATTAGGTAAAATTTGGTAAAATTAGGTAAAATTAGGTAAAATTAGGTAAAATTAGGTAAAATTAGGTAAAATTAGGTAAAATTAGATAAAATTAGGTAAAATTAGGTAAAATTAGGTAAAATTAGGTAAAATTAGGTAAAATTAGGTAAAATTAGGTAAAATTAGGTAAAATTAGGTAAAATTAGGTAAAATTAGGTAAAATTAGGTAAAATTAGGTAAAATTAGGTAAAATTAGGTAAAATTAGGTAAAATTAGGTAAAATTAGGTAAAATTAGGTAAAATTAGGTAAAATTAGGTTTGTTTTTTGTTAAAAGTTAACTATCAGTGAAACACTAATTAAGTCGCACTAATATAGGTTAATACCACAAGAGGTGATGTTGAAAACACTTTGTTGTTTGTTTGGAAACTATGCGTCTAAATTTTACGAAACAAAATATTCAAAGTGATAGAAAATGTTTTAACGAATGAAAAATAACGACCACTTTAATTAATTCTACTAAAAAATTGACGACTGACAAGTAATTTCAAATGAAATCAAATCGATATTTATAACGAAACAGTTATACCTATTCAATTTCAGGTTTATATGCACAATTTATTGTTGGTCAAAATGAGATGAGGAGGATGACAATAAAAATTAACTATAAGTTTAAGGGCAAGAGAGTTGGTACCTAATATGGACATGGCCTGATGATGAAATATTTAAATGTTGTAGTTGAATCGTAAAACATGCGATCACTGACATTAACGATGTCATTTAAAAATCAATTATTAAAAGCGCACTTGCCATTTATGCCAGAGGAAACATTTTTTATTTCTTAATGTTTGGCATCAGTTACCTTACTACTATGGAGTAGTAGAGGGTAGGAAGCGAGACAACAATAGCCAAATTTCCAATTTCCGTCGTCGTTTTTGTAAGGTTCTCCAAATGAGTTTAAGGTGGAGATCGTTCGCAGTGATTCTAATTTTGTTTGTAAGTGAAAAATTAGGGAAAGGGTCAACAAAAATTGAGATAAAAAGTACATTGTCTTGAGTTTTGATGTTAGATGAAGAGTTGTTTCTGTTGTTTTTTGTTTTATCGCTATTTAGTATACCTAAATGTTTTTTATAGAATCCTATACATTTAGAAGGCACTATCCAGTGAAGAGTATTGTTATTAGTCATTAATAGCTCTGCGGAGCCTGTCGGCGAAATGCGCATGCTCATCTGTCGTGGACATGTCGCCAGCAGGCTCCATGTACCCAACAATTGTCTAACCTAAAAGTTTAATCTAAAAATCTTATGAACTAATTAATTATCTAAAAAGTTCTCATTGGGATGTCTTTTAATTGTTTCTATACGAAAGCATCACAAGTTGGCGTGACGATTTATTACACTGTTTTACACTAGCGCTAACATTAACTTCACTGCACTAGCTAAATGGCTTCTTCCTTTTAAGCCTTCTGTTGAGTGTAGAGTTGTCCAATAATTGCAGCGCTTCTTCGTTGAAGTGGAATTGACCCTGATGTTTTGCAGTTCTCTTATCTCGACATGATAGTTTTTTCCAGCTATTAATCTTCTTACTTTGGTGTTTTCCTCCATGCAGCTTGATGGATTTCAACTATAAACCTTTCCAGTTCTTTACCTAACTGATTTTTAGTTTTTAGTGTTATGGTCAGTTGAATAGTATTTGTTAAGTCTTCTTGAAAACCATCCCAATTAGTTTTCTGATTTGGTAGGGTCAGTTTTACTGTTCTCTGAATAACATTATCACTTAGAGTAAGAATTACTGCAGAATAGTCTGAATCCATATCAAAGTTTTCTTCTACTTATGTATAGTTTGGTAAAATTTTTCGCAGAATAAAGAAATCCAACAGGTTTGGAATCTTTTTGGGTCGGTGGATCAATAGGTAGGTTTTTCAGAAGATTGGTATGTATAACCAAGTTCTTATGCAGCCTGATGCAAATTTTTTCCATCGACTGTGGTTAATCTTGAATCCCATATGGTGGTTTTGGAGTTCTAATCTCCACCGATTATACATTTGTACCCTAGTTTTTTGAGTACATTAAGATAATTAATTCTGATTATTGAGGATAATAATAATTAATGAGTGATACTTTCTACTAGGCTAACTGACTGTGTAGTATGCTGCACAATTTGTGGTGTGGGATTCATTGCTGGTTGCGACCTTTGAATTGGTTGCTCCTGTGAGTTTGTTACTTAAGAATATGTTATTTCATTTCTGATAGTAGGAAAAGCGTTTATGGGTCTCCTCTGCCTCGTCATAATTTTAGGTTTAGTGGTGTTATCCTTCTTTAACTAAAAGGTTTTAGCTACCTCACATTATCTATAGTTAGCAGAATGTTCCATTAGGTAGTTTACACACTTTGGTTCTTGTTCTGGACTTTAGCGGCAATTATTTTTTATTTAGTTTACCAGTGTTATCCTCGGTTAGTTCTATTTCCTTTCTTATTATATAGGCAGCCTCTTTACATTTTAATCCTTGACTTTGCAAGTCTTCAACAATATCTTCAGGTTTAGATGTAGATGATAGACCTCTAACCATTACTTTAATGTCTCTGTTCTGTTTAATTTCATAGGAATGCCAATTTATGTATTTGGCATTCAAAGTTGTTAAGACATTTTATTAACAAAATTTTGTTATTAGCAATAATATTGGGGTAGTGAAAAACTTAAATAATAAATAATTATACAAAATCGAGTTAAGGTTGTTATGGAAATGTTAAATTATTTTTGATATTATGTTATATTAGTCCAGGATCCGTAAGTAGGATCAACCTTCACCCATCTGTTTAATAGATAAAACTTATTTTTTATTAAATAAAATATGTTTTTAAATATACCGCAAATAGGTTGCCTAAGAAAATACGGTCACAGCCATTTTTTACTTTCCTTTTTGTGTACAGATAAGTAAAGTATAAAAATCATGATAAAAGTTGTTTATGATGTCATTATCTATTATTTTGTTTCTATACATGATTTTCCTAAAATGAACCTAATTCGAGATATTTGAGGAAAAGTGCAAATTTCGAATTTTGAAGACAACTCAAAAAGGGATAAAGAGAAAAACACCAAATTTTAAACTTAAGCTTTAATCGATCCTGCGGTGAGCTGACTAAAGTTTGGGCATAGTTGAAGCATCTGGGGAATACTTTATAGGGTGTCGTTTTTTTACTTTAAAAAAAAATAGTCTGGACCATATTTTCTTAGGCAACCCATTTGCGGAATATATATAAATATATTTTATGTAATAAAAAGAAACTTTCATCCATTAAACAGATGAGTGAAGGTCGACCTTACTTCGGATCTTAGACTATATATAATGTCAGGCAGATAGAGAGCACTGTCACTGGTGAATTTGATGTTGATAGTATTATGAAAAAAAATAGAAAGATATATAAAATATATATTGGAAGTTAAATAAAGTTGACGAAAATCTAATAAAAGATAAAAAAAGAATTTTATTTGAAACCAGTATTATCAAAGAGATGCAGATACATAATAAGAGCAACCGGAGCAGAACAGACATCAGAGAGCAGGAGGAAGCTGGAAGGAAAAGAAAACAAGGCATTTAAATAGTAATAAGGAACCTGATAGAAATATAGAAGGAGTAAGTGTGTAAAAACGACAGGAGACAGACAGTGCAGGGACAGACGGAGCAGGCTACAACAAAGAGAAAAAAGAAGAGAAGAATTTAGAATTTTAATTTTAATTTTTGTATCTAATAACATATTTAACAAGCAAATACTTTTAGGAAATTGAACCCAGCCCAAACTAAGATTGCATATTGATTTGAAATTAGATATTTCTAAAAGAGGTTTCCAAATCAATATATTATATCTATTAGTATCCACACTAATTACATAATATACTACACACCTATTGCTTAATATACTTTGCAGTACGTTCATGATTTTAATGTCATTCCTAAGAACATACATTCAATTTAGCTGACAAGATTCAATTGCTACATAAAACTGTCGTTAAATACTGCATACAAACTAAACTGTATTTTAAATTAAACTTGAAGTACCTACACTAATAAATCCTTTTAAAAATTAAATAAGAAATTATAATACGGATTTAGGTATTCTTTGAAGGCTATAAAAAATAAAAGTTTGTTATTAAAGCATCCATAATAATCATTGATCTGGCAACCTAGGGATACGACATGGTGACGACATGCATAAACGAAAAGTGGGACCGGTCCGCCATTACTGTGAGTGCAAATTGTCAAATTTTATAGGTTATATTTTTAGTGTCATTTGTGTAATTAAATTTGAATTTAATTTGTGTTTGAGCAAATTTTGAGTGTTAAAAACTTATAAAGTATATAATGTCTTGTTGTGTTATACGTTCCTGCTCCAGCGATAGACGTTTTTGTGAAAAATCGACTGGAATAACGTTTCATAGGTTAGTATCAAAATTATAAATATTATACAGGACAGTATTATGACAGGTTTGTATAAAATGTGTAAAAGTATACTTTAAAAATGCAAAAAAATCATCTATCAACTTTTGGGCCCACCTATATTGGAATAAATACTTTTTCATACGAAATAATATTTATAGATTTCCAAAAAATCCTGAAAAACGTAGCGCGTGAATACAGTTTGTCAAGAAGCATAATTGGGAACCTTCTAAATTCAGTTGTATATGTTCCAAGCATTTTCTTAAGAAGTACAATTATCGTTCGCTATTTCGTTTATCAGATTTATAGGCATTTTATATTCTTATTTCTATTTAAATATAACCTACATTTGCGGTCCTTCCACCAATTTTATTTTATTTATTAGTTCTACAGCTAATTGAAAAGTAGAGCTTCATGTTTTGTGTATACTTGAGTATTGTTTGTTTTATTATAGTTAATTTAAAACAATATTAATATACCTTTTTACTTACCTATAATTTGTTTCAGATTAGTGCGTTTAAAGGAATTGGTGAAAATGAAGCGATTCGCCAGCTTTGGGGATGTGCCAGTAAAAGTGACATCGAAGTTATTCAACGTTTCCAGAATAAAGTATTAAGGAACATGGTACTGCCACAATACTGATCTTCATAGGAACCTTAAAGTGGAGACTGTTGAAAATACAATACAAACATTTGCCAGACGTCACCAACGACTGCTCCAACATGGAAACCTCGAGATTATCCAGCTCCTCAACAATGTCAATCTAATAAGAAGACTCAAGAGAATCAAGCCTTTTGAGTTAGTTCAGTGATGTTAAAGCAGAGTATAGTGCAGTTAAGTGATTTAGACTCTAAGGTATATTAGAGAGTAGAATATCGGTTTGTCAATTTTTTCATCCCTTGATAAGTTAGAATAAAATTTCTAATTGATCTTAATGATTAGGTTGTAATAATCGTAAATGTTTCTTTACTTGGGGCATTTAAAAAAAAAACTGTTTCAAATTAGTTCATTTAAAGGACTTGGAAATGAAGTGATTCGCCTTTATATTTTATGAAATAATGTTTAAAAATTATTTGTTTGTTTTAAGAATCAATGTTTGAATTTTGTGTATTTTAAATAGACATGTATATTTATATGTCTTTTTTACAGGATATTTTTTCGTTTCAGGCACATTTCAGAAATGTTTCAATGTAATATTTTTGAAATATTTTCGAAATGTGTTTGTGCTGTATTGGAAAGTCCTCAAGAATAAATTAATATCGAACAATGCATTAAGATGATGCTTCTCATTCTTTTGTTCCTAGAATAATATCTGCTAATCGACTTAACATATCTCTCCCACAGAATTTAGTAGTTATGTTTGATTTTTCATTAATTATTATTAATAATTAATATGTACATATTTTTAATTAATTTACCTATTATTATTTAGGATTTTATTATTTAGGATTTTATTATTATTTAATAACTGTAATATGAATTATTGTATTGTTTTAATGGGCTCTGGCCCATACATAAATAATATACCTCCATTCAAAAATAAAAAAGTATTTTCTGTAGTACGAATTTGAACACTAATAAAGTCAGTTAAAAAATAGTTTTTAAAACACTTTAACATTTGAACATTATAAATTCATATTTATATTTAATTTTGTTGATATTAAAATGTTATTGACCTGTTTATTTAGTAATAATACCACGAGTGCTATCAATATAAGCATGGCTTCGCTGATTTACTGAATGTCTTGCATGAAGATATACACCTTTCAGTCTGAATCTACAAAAGTACCAAGACCAAGTAAGATTAATCCACATTTTGATTTCCTGAATAGTGCATCTACCTACACAGAGATTGCTTATTAGCCATTTTCCGCAAGCCTTGCATTAAGTTTCGTATCTGATCATCGAGCTTTTAGTGTATGAACATTTGTTCTTAATTTCGAGAAAGCTGTTAATTAAAGTAAGGTTAGATTACTTGACATTTGCGACCTTGTACTTTCCGATTTAAAGACAGAAGCATTGGGCTCAGAAAAACAAAAAACTAAATATTGGGCTATTTATGTGCCCTAGTGCAAACGTGTGACGACTGATCCAATAAATCGAACTCTGTTTACTTTTGTCGCTTATGTGAACCAAAAATGTACTATTTATTTTTTCTGTGAATGATTTCAACGCTTTAGGGTTAATTCCACCAGTGTGTTAAAGTTTAAACTATTAATTGAGGATTAAAATTACATTTTATGTAAAAATGTCATTTTAAACTTCGTTAAACCCAATGGTGGAATCGGCCCCAAGTTATTTATATCATGGTCATTGATTAGTTGCAATTTTGCAAATAATATATTCTCCAGCGCTTAATAGCCACTTGAGAGATAATTAAATCAGTTATATTTTATTTCTTTCATTTACTTTATTCAGCACCTTTCGGCTGAAAACCGGGCATATTTAAGCTTTTAAACCCCCTTCTTTTATAACATCGGCCTTCCACTACCTTTTAAGTCAATGTCAATAAAAAAGAAATGTATTTTTTTATAGTTGAAATAATGATATTTAACCAGAAATAGTACAATAAAAACTTGTAAATCCGGTTCTGCTCTTCCGCCATTTTAGTGAGTGCAAAAGCCACGCCTACCGGTCCCACTTTTGTATATCAAAAATAATACATATGACGTATCCTTACGTTGCCTTATCAATGATAATAATTCATGGTGGCTATCCAAGATCACTTTAATTAACTACATGATCTATGAACAGTAAAGTGGTGTCACGACTTTTACTGGTGACACTAAGCATTTGACAACTGACATTATTACTCTATTACAGGAGTGCGTTTAGAAACCTCGCACGGCGCGTTTCACCACATCCATTAGAATAGGGTCCAGACGCGCCGTGCGAGGTTTCTAAACGCACTCCAGTCGATTATTGTTCTTTCCTGTATTTACATTTTTTGATTTTAGGTGTACTGTTTTCGATGTGAATTGGGACTCCCTTTCCGTTGAAATTATTTTGTATTTGAACATTTTTTGTAAATTTGAAAAGGATTTGGACAGCAATCACTTGAAAATTCCATTTCTGAACGAGATTATTGTCATTAGATGGATGACAGCATCTCCAAACAAGATACCGTAATATTTTTTACTCACAATCGGTTAGTAATCTGTGGATTTGTACCCTTCGAAACAGTCGCTTACTTCACCTTCTCATGTGTCACTTCTTCACCGGCAAATGTTATTTTCTATGATATGCTTCGTAACAGTTTTCGTATATCCCTGCTTTTTCCAGAATCATGTATTATCTAGCTTTTTCTGCAGCTACTCGTAGTTCTGGTTGCTTGCATTTAAGTTAATTTTTGGATATATTTGTAAATATATAGTAAATTTTATTATTAAAAGTGCCACTCAATATGTAACCAGGGCTGGTATATCTGAGGGGGTCGCGACATAGGAGTCCATTTTGGACGCCATTTTTTTTTCGAAATAGTAGTCGCCATTGATCTGGCAACGTGGCAACTTGTAGTCGCCAGGTTTACCAATATAAGAAAAAAAATCAATGTCATTTCTTAAATGACATTTCCATTATAAATGCCCATATTTTTTAGGATAAAATATTTCAATTTAATAAATTATTAATCTCAAATGTACATAAAATACGTCGGGAAAAGTAGATCACTTTTAATTTTGTGCTGTTTTAGTTTTGTTTATTTTAAAAGGTAATTGAAGAGATGAAGACAATTTTCTTATAGATAATGCATAACAAATTATTGCTCCCTTTTTTAGAGCTCCAGTCCCTTAAAGTCTATTTATTTTAGGTCTTTTTAAATTGTTGGTAGGTATTATTCACTTCTTTTGTATGTTTTTAGTTAATTTAAATAATTTGTGTAATATCTTGCCATTTGTTTTCTATACATTTTAGCATGTATTTGTTGTCTACATCTTACAAAGGATGGATTTGAAATACCTTTATAACAGAGGTACTTTCCTAAAACTGGCCGAAATTTGAAACTGAATACAGTTCTTAGAGAAAATCTCCAGTAAAAAAATGTCTGCATGCAGGAATAACAGTAGCATAGATTAACAAAGCTGACAAAAGAGTTGGACAAACCTTTGTCTAGCTTTTTTAATATTTCAGGACAATAGTGTTAACAGCAGACTACAACAAAAACATCCAAAGTTTAGTAATCAAGCAAAGTATTCCGGTATCTATATTTTTATTCAAAACTTTTGTGCTTCTACTCCAATACTAACCATATAGAAGCATATGCATTTTATAGTATTTGCAAGATTCGGATCAAATGTACCCACAATTTATAAAGATTATTAAACTAAAATAAAACATTTCAAATAACACCTGCTTTTATGTTAAATATGTTTTTATTAAATACATAAATTAGTCTCAACCACACATTTTTTTTTGTTTTTACTTCTAGTGTAAAAGTGACTACATACTAATTCAGTCTTTCAAGTTTATTATTTATAGAGACCAGCTACTACAAAATATCTTATTGATGATAACTAATTCCTCTTTAATAATGGTTTTGCATTTACTAACATTTTACAGCACTTTATTTATATGAAACCTCTATTTAACTCTTAATTAAATCACATTTAAATCAAGTAATTACATTTTCATATTCAACTTATGTATTCTTATTAGAACTTGGTCACTTTTTTTTTACTTTGAATCTTTTGACTGTGGTAACAGTCCATTCACCAAACCACAAAGTCACTTAAAAATGTTTGAAAGAGAATGTCATAAAGGTAAAATTCCTTCTTCTATCATGTTTTTCATGCAATTTTAGGTTGTAAACGTTTTGTCCAACACCTTTTTTACAATTATCCCAAGCAACACTATGAAAGATTTAAATCCTGGATTTACAGCATTCAGTTTTGAGATGAGTGCAATCACAATGTAGTTTAAGAGATAATTTTCACATGAACACTTATTTACCGCAGCACAACACATGTACCTATTCATGTAACATTAAAATAAAATGGAAACAAATTGCATAATTTGGTATATAAAAAAGTACAAAATGTTTTTAGTTTTAATTCGACATTGGACTACGACGAGGAAAACAGTGGTTCATTCCACTTGTACCATATTGACATTATTATGCTCGATGCTCGTTCAAACGAACGTCAGAAAAGTGTTGCAACTTAAGCTGACTACTATTTCCCCCCTAGCCTCAGTCCACCCCCTCATCCATTTACTGGGTCTATGTCGCGACCCCCTTAGATATACCAGCCCTGTATGTAACCGAAAACTAATTATCTAACTGTCAGACTCAACCAACTTGTTATATTACCTAGCAACAGTTGCACAGGTATCTCTGTTAAAAGTTTTTATAAAATTATGATAGAAATTAATACCAATATTAATTATTTAAAACATATATAAAATAGGAGATTGTGAGTAAAATTGTGTCCATACCTCATGGAAACTTATTCTAGCCTCGCACCTGTAGTTTACCTGGGTGCTTCGAACCTGGATAATCTACTTTGACGCTTGGCTGTAATGGAGTACTTCTCCGCTCAGTACGTAATATATTAGAGAGATATTGCAAATATCTATAACGCCAGCCACTAATAGTGACATCGTAATTAGATTAAAATAAATTCCATGCTAAAATCAAACTTATTGCAAACCTAAAATTTTGACATTAGAATCCTTGTCCTTGTACCTATTTCTAACCTCATTTTAATAACTTTAAATTATAGTTCATCTTTTTTGTTGTCTATAAAGCACATATTATTGAAGAGGCATTAGAAATTATAATTTTAGAAGGTTTAGATGACGTTTACATTAAATATTTAATATTAAAAAACTTCGAACGGATACGAATGTTAGCGAGCGCACCCGAAAGCTATAAAGTCACCACTACCTGCTGCCTTAAACATCCACAATTAAGGACAGGCACAATCCTTAATAAAGTCAGTTTTAGAAAATAAACGATCTGCGCATGCTTAGATGTCAAAATAAGAGCACCACTAATAGTGACTGACATTAAGTGAATTTGCAATAACTCTCTATTATCTTTTGCGGTTATCTTAAAGCAAAATTTATTCAAATTTTGGGGCAGATTATTTTTGGGATACCGATGCCCGACGCGTTTATGCTATTTTTTGTTTTTTATTTAGTTACAGGTTTTAATAATAAGTGTTAGTAACTGAGTAGTAAGCGACTAGTAAGTGACTTGTAAGTGACTAGTAAGTGACTAGTAAGTGACTAGTAAGTGGCTAGTAACTAACTAGTAAGTAACTAGTAAGTAACTAGTAAGTAACTAATAAGTAACTAGTAAGTAACTAGAAAAGTGACTAGTAAGTGACTAGTAGGTGACTAAGTGCTGAAAATGAGTAAGAGCAAAGCTTTGACAGGTTTAGAAATGGTTAAATATATTCCGAACAAGACACACCTTTACAGAATAAAACTGTTCAAAATATGTTACCCGGAGGGATATTATATGGGCCTTACAAATCTACGCAGAATAATCCACAGATCGTGTGCGAGAAGTGAGTCTAGTTCAAAATGTGTGCATAAAACTCGTGGGACCACTCCTAAATGAAGGCTGAATCTTCTGTATTGATGATTTTTACACAAGTTATAGTCTTGCAAAATTAATGTTGGAGAATGACTCATTTTTGTTTCCTTATGGGCTAACAAGAAAGACATCCCCAAAAAGTTATGTTAGCAAAGCCAAAAAAAGTAACAGAATAGTTGTTCTAAAATGGGAAGGACATTAGAAATGTCCGAATGCTTTCGACAAAACATGTAGCTCACAATGGTAGACAGAGCCAAAGCCTCGGTCTACACGAAAAACTACAGATGGCGACCCAAAACGCTCCCACCAGTAACAATGACTTGCCTTTACCAACAGTCGCAAGCACTTAACCGTAACCTGGTAACTCTTCTGAATCATCAATAGATTCAACAACTGATCAGCAATTAACTATTTACACTCAAAATTCACCCACACACACAAGAAACAACCAACTAAACAAAGTAACTAATAACAGAAAAGCCGAGAAAAATGTAGGACAACAATAAAACTTGACAGGAATTTTTATCATTGAAACTATAGGTTTATAATAACTGAAATAAGAAATATAGGTTTGAGACTTGATATCCTCTAAATATCTGGAAAATACCGCGTCAACGGTGGTCCCACATTTTGTTGTGGATCATTATTCATTTTCAAATTCAATTTTTCCGAAAATTATGTCTAAAAGAGATAGAATCAGTTGATGAGCAGTTAGCAGCTAGTCTACATGCATACGTCTAGTCGCACGCACACCGTGCCGAAGTCTGCCGACTGAAACGACGTTAGACGATGCACGGCTTTCAACGTCGCACCGCTGTGCCGGTTGGACTGGGGGGTATTAGGTTTATTTTCGTTACGGAATTTCTTTTTAAATTTTTCGATTTTTCGATTTTTCGATTTTTCGATTTTTGATTTTTCGATTTTTCGATTTTTCGATTTTTCGATTTTTCGATTTTTCGATTTTTCGATTTTTCGATTTTTCGATTTTTCGATTTTTCGATTTTTCGATTTTTCGATTTTTCGATTTTTCGATTTTTCGATTTTTCGATTTTTCGATTTTTCGATTTTTCGATTTTTCGATTTTCGATTTTTCGATTTTTCGATTTTTCGATTTTGTTGATTTTTTGATTTTTCGATTTTTCGATTTTTTTGATTTTTTCGATTTTTCGATTTTTCGATTTTCTTTTATTGAATAAATATTAATATTATTTAACGACGCACCACTGTGCCGGTCGGAGTGGGGGGTGTTTTTTTCGTTACGCGTTACGGAATTTCTTGATTCGGTCGCCGCGTTCAAAGCCCGCGATAAAAGCTATGCAATAGCTTAACAATATTATTTTTATTATTATTCACAAGATTAACATTGTCTTCTTCGGAGAAATTGGGTATAATACGATGTTTGATATTGTGATATATTGGAATAAATTATCGCTACGCCACTGTGTTAGTGTATCGAGGTGTTCTTAGAACCCTTTTTGTATTGTTTTTTCGGGAAACACATTTTAATGTTTTTAAATGCTTGCTTTCCCACTTCAGTTTTCGTTTGTACTTTAAATCGAGTTAGTTGTTGTTATAATAAATAATTGTTGGGAATTTAGTGATTATTATTTGTTGAATATCCCACAAATCTTGGCGACGAGTGTGTTTTAATATCGCTTCAGAATAAGTGATACGAACCCTGAAATTGAAATTTCCGTATTTAGTGTGTGCGTGAGTAAAGAAATAAAAATAAAAACGCCGTCTAAAAATGCCGGAAAAAAATCCATCATATTATGGACAAATACGAGAATTCTGTGCTCAAAATAGCGACTGGATCATTTATAAACGACGACTCGATAGTTACTTTTCGGTAAATAATATTACCGAAGATGGAAAAAAAAGTGCAATTCTTCTGAATGCTCTGGATGAAGATGGATATAAACTTATGTATAATCTATGTTTGCCGAGAATACCAGAAGATAAAAGTTACAAGGAACTCACAGAGCTTTTTAATAATATTTTAAAAAGTCAGAATCTACATTTGTGGTACGATCAAAGTTTTTTGGTGCTTTCAAGGATCCATATGAAAGCGCAAATGAGTGGGCGGCAAGAGTAAGAAATTTAGCGCTAAATTGCGAATTGAAGATGCTGTAATTGATATGATGCTGCGAGATCGTTTTATAGTCGGTTTTGTAAAAGGGCCAGTGCAATCTAGACTTTTAGGGAAAACTTAAGTTGTACCTTTTCCGAAGCCATTGAAACCGCTGTAACAGAAATGGCGGCATCCGAACAAAATGGGTCTAGACAACAGCAGCCGGTAATTAAAACCGAACCAGGAGTTCATCATGTCAGTACTAGGAATAAACAACGCAATAATCCATCATCTACACAAGGTCCATCAAGTGCTAGTGCAAGTGTGAAGGAAAAATGTGCGTGCTGTGGTAGAAATAATCATACCACAAAAAAGTGCCGTTTTAAAAATTGTGTGTGCAATTTCTGCAATTGCAGAGGTCACCTAGCTCCAGTTTGTCCAAAGAAAAAGGATGGTTACTCGCCAAAACAGAAGTTTGTGCAGAATTACATTGAAAGCGAGGATATTTTTTCTGTTTCTGATAAAAAGGTTGTACAAAATCCATTTTTAATTGATAATAAACCCTTGATATTTCAACTTGATACCGGAGCGAGCATTTGTGCTATATCTGAAAATTTTTGGAATAAAAATTTATCAAATTATAAATTAAATTCTTCAAATAAAACTTTAAATGTTTACACTGGTGAACAAATGCAAACTTTAGGTATATTTTCAGCCAACATAATTTATAATAACATGAAAAATAGTTTAAATATTTTTGTTATTCGTCATGGCGGTCTTCCTATTCTTGGTAGAGATTTTTATGTCTATATTTAAACTTGGTATTAACGAAATAAATTTTGCAAATGGTGTAGAAAATATTAATAGTTTAATAACTAAATTTGATTCGGTATTTTCCCCAGGACTGGGTACATTCAATAAGCGTACAGTTTCACTTAAATTAAAAGACGAAAGTGTTACTCCGAAATTCGTGAAATTTAGGCCAGTTCCTTTTGGAATTAGAAGTAAAATAGAAACTGAATTAGAAAATTACTTAAATTGGGCATAATTAAGTCTATCGATTATTCTCCTTGGGCCACGCCCATTGTACCGGTTTTAAAGAAATCAGGTGAAGTTAGACTTTGTGGTGATTTTAAAATAACTTTAAATTTGGTTTTAGAAACTGATCAATTTCCTATTCCCCGTATTGAAGAGTTGTTTACAAAATTGCAAGGAGGGGTAATTTTTTCAAAAATAGATCTTTCTCAAGCCTATGCACAAATTTGCTTGGATGAGAAATCTAAAGTACTTGTTACGATTTCTACACATAAAGGTCTTTTTCAGTATCAAAGGTTACCTTATGCTCCAGCAAAATTCCAAAAAATTATGGAATCTGTGACTCAAGATATTGAAGGTTGTGTTTGCTTTTTGGACGATATACTTGTATGCGGTAAAAAATCGCGAAGAACATTTTTCGAGATTAGAAATACTTTTAGAGAGATTGCAAAGTGTTGGATTAAAGGTTAGGCCTGAAAAATGTAGTTTTCTTCAAAATGAGATAAGCTATTTAGGTTATATAATCAATAAAGACGGTCTTTCGACTTCTCCGGATAAAATAACCGCGATAAAAATGCGCCAATCCCTACCAATGTTAAACAACTGCAATCAGTCTTAGGAATGATAAACTATTATGGGAAATTTGTTCCTAATCTAGCAACAATTCTTCATCCCTTATATGAATTATTGAGAAAAAATATAAAATGGGAGTGGACTGAAAGTTGTACGTTAGCTTTTAATAAAGTTAAAGACATTTTAACTTCAGCCAGTGTTTTAACCCATTATAACCCTGATTACGAGTTAAAATTAATAACAGATGCTAGTCCGTATGGAGTGGGTTGTGTATTATCACATGTAGTGACTAAAGATCATGAACGCCCTATTGCATTCGCATCTAGGACACTTTCCTCTGCAGAAAAAAATTATTCACAGGTGGAAAGAGAAGGGTTAGCAATAATTTAATCAGTACTTGTATGGTCGTGAATTTACTTTGGTAAGCGATAACAAACCGTTATTAGCGATTTTTAATCCGAAAAAAGGAATACCTCAATATTCCGCAAATCGTCTACGCCGCTGGGCAGTAATTCTTTCTAACTATTCATATAAAGTCGAATATGTTAAATCTGAAAATAATAATGCTGATTTTTGTCGCGATTGCCAGTTTCTAGCGATGAAACTGAAAATATGGGAATCTGTTGATATTAACTATTTAAATTATTTTTCTGATAGTGAAATAATTTCAACAAATTTGAGTTAATTAAAAAAGTTACTCTTGAAGATGAGATTTTGCAAAGAATTATCGACTTTGTTAAAAGTGATTGGCCAAACTATGCGAAAATGACCCAAGATTTAAACAATTCTTCAAAATAAGAAATGAGCTTACTATTGAAAATGATGTTTTGCTTCGGAATAATAGAATCGTAATTCCTGAAACATTAAAAGGTCGTTTATTATGTCAATTACACATGACTCATCTAGGAGTAGTAAAAATGAAACGATTGCGAGATCATATTTTTTTGGCCGGGCATAAATAAAGACATTGAGGATTTAGCAGCACAATGTGAAAATTGCTCCGTGAATAAAACTAGTCCTCCAAAATCAAATTTAAACCCTTGGAAATTGCCAGATAAAGTATTTTCTCGTATTCATATTGATTACATGGGACCATTATAATATTGTTCACGTCACCTCAGCCCCATACTTTCCACAATCAAACGGTGCAGCGGAAAATGCCGTGAAAAATATTAAAAATGCTTTGAAAAACTACTTAGGCAAAAACAAAGTTCTTGACATTAGTTTAGCCCTAAGTCATTTTTTATTTGATTATCGAAATACCCCGCATAATACTACAGGAGCGTCCCCAGCTATGTTAATGTTTGGTAGAGACTTACGAACCAGATTTTGTGCTGTAACCCCTAAAATTAAAGATTTAATCGAAGAAAGAGTGTTAAAAAAACAAGTAAATCAAATTAAAAATTTTGGAGGGGAAGAAACATAGGATGTTTGATATTGGTGATAGAGTTTTAGTAGTATACCAAATAAATTTACTTGGATTTTGGGTAATATTAAAAAGATTATAGGTAGATGCACTTACATTGTTGATATTCCTGAGTTGAATGTTACCTGGAAATGACACGCAAACCAAATGAATAGAACTAAAATTCAAAGTGGTTTTAAATGACATTGTCTCTGCCAAGATTAGTGAAATCTACTACTGCTGGTAATAGTAATAATTTGGATTTGCCAGAGGGTAACATTTGTAATCCCCTAGTTGTCGAAAATGAATCACAAGTTGTTGAAAATAGAGAGTCCGAAAACAACCAGTTAGATTAATGTATACTTAAGAGCATAATTAAAACAAATTATTTAATTTTTATTAGTTTGCCAATACTATTTATTTTTATTAGTTTGCCAATTTGGAAGTTTTCATTATCTCTTATTTGGTGGGAAGATTGTGATATATTGGAATAAATTATCGCTACGCCACTATGTTAGTGAAGTGTATCGAGGTGTTCTTAGAACCCTTTTTTGTATTGTTTTTTTCGGGAAACACATTTTAATGTTTTTAAATGCTTGCTTTCCCACTTCAGTTTTCGTTTGTACTTTAAATCGAGTTAGTTGTTGTTATAATAAATAATTGTTGGGAATTTAGTGATTATTATTTGTTGAATATCCCACAGATATAATACTCTGAAAAAAAAAATAATTACCCAAATTTGCCCAAACCAAGTATACCGATAATATTCTGTAAATGCCACTCTATAAAATCCCATAAAGAAATACACGTATCGTGGGGCAGGTATGATTGACAGTCTAGTAGACTAAAGTGTGCGTCAAAGAGATATGCCCGGCGTGGCACGCAATGTGTTAAGGACATTTTAATTAGTTTAATTAGTAAAGCAAGTATAGGAATCTTGATTTTTTTTGACCCAGGTTTTTGACGGATCTTTACGTTTTGGGGTCCTCTGAATCTGTTTTGACTATTTTTATGCTGATGTTTTCCTGTGCGTCTGCATCCATGATAACTTAAAAATGGATAAAGACACCAGATTTTAGACTTAAGCGTTAATCCACCCTGAGGTGAGCTGATTAGATCATGGGCATAACAAAAGCAACCGGGGGTGTACTTTATATAAGGGCATTTTCTACTTTAAGGTATAATTTTGTTATTTATAATTAGAAAAAAAATCTTTGAATAAGAGTTGTTTAAGAAATCATCCTCAATAATATTTGTCCCATACGTGATTTATCTGAAATTGGAGAAAAAGTGAAACATTTTTATTTTTCAGTTTTTTCTTCGGAAATTATCATATTATAATATGTTTTGAACAAAATGTGTGTGGAAAATATTTATCTTTAATTTATATTCTAAATACTTTTTGATTAGACTTAATATATTTGATAACTTTACAAGAAAATCATGTGTTGGACACATCATATATTTTATTATATTAAGTAATATGGTAATGTGATTCCAAATAAAAAAACGTAGTAATCACTTCAATCACAAACTTTGTACAGGTTCGAGTGTTCAACTTTGTTGTTGTTACGATGCTACGTTACTATCATTTTTCATTTTGTATCGAATCAAATTAGATATTGCCAATTAATTTTTTTTACATACTATTACAGTCCATATTTTGGTACCTTACTATTACCCATTACTGAGGAGTCGAAACCCTCAGTTACGTTCATAATTAGTTAAAATCGACAAAGAAATCACAACGACACAGTTTAACTTAACATACACTTTACTACGAAACCAAATTCATTTAACACATTCAACACACATAGCATTACCAATATTGAAGTAAAATGTGCAAAAATGTTTATTTAACAAATATGCCTACTGCAAATCTTCTAAATATTGAACTGCTACTAGACTTTTTAGTTTCCTTACATGCTAATTTTTACCTGATGTCTCGGTTTGCACTATTAATTATCTCGAAGTTATAGTCCTACAGCCAACGTGCAGATTTGTGACTGAATTTATTATTAAATTGTGCTGTGATACGTGTCCAACGAATTCACGAAAGAGCGACATTCAAACTGGGGCGCTTAGGTAGTATAGGCATTTCAAGTGGAACGTGCCTCTCAAAAACTTATTTTCGTAACACATTCGTTCTGCTCATTCCCCCCTACAAGAAGTATTAAACCCTCCACCAATTTCGGTGGGCCATTTTTTCTCTCCAACGTTTTAAATTAGTGCGTGAGAAGGTATACGCGTGACTTATTTTCTTATGGCTGGTTTTTGGTTTATTTTCAAATTTTCGTTATGTTTTTCACAAAATTCACTTCCTCCACCATTTTCTCTGGGCCATTTTTTCTCTCCAACGTTTTAAAGTGGTGCTTAAGTGGGCATGCATGTGACTTATTTTCAAAAAGTGGACGCTTGTACCAAAGCAAGATAAAAAAGATACTTTTTAACTGAATTAGGGGTCTATTCTGTAAAAATTCCTTTATATTTAAAGGCTTTTAAAAATATTGTCGGCCTTTAAACATATGTTCGTATTCGTTAATTTACTTCTGTCATTATTTAAAAAGATTTCTTTAAGATAGTCCTCTAATGTATTTTAAAAATCCGTTTAAATAATGACAGAAGTAAAGAATAAAATATTTTTAAAGGCCGTTAAATATAAAGGAATTGTTACAGAATAGACCCCTTAGGGTCAATTAAAAATATTGGACCGTTTCTCCGGTCAAATATGAATGGTTTAAACTTAAAAACGCAATAACTTGTTTGTAAATAATCAATTAGTGGTTTTTAATGTCGCTTAAAACGAATTTTAATATTTACCGATTTTTAAATTTTAATCAGTATGTAATATTCAATGTGCTGGTTCATAAATGCTAAATCTGGCCACCTTGTATTAACATAGTGGTTTAAATCTTTTATGAAATGTTTTAATAAAAATATATTATCAACATTGTTTTTTATGATACAATTTAAAACTAAACCCCTTCAGACTCGAATTTGATACTGAAAAAAATATTTTTTTTGGTAATTTAAGAGTTTTGGTGTATTATTAGGATTAAGATTTAATTAGGACTATGGGCCATGTGGCCTCCCCCACCTCGACCTTTTCAGATCTATTGTGGATATCCTTCAATCATTGTTTAAAGTACCTTGTCTAATTCGGTCTTTTGTAGTAGACTCCATAGACTGGGAAATAGTTCTCCGGTATAGCTAGTTGCCCTTGGTTTTTCTTCTCCAAGTGTAAGGAATCTCAGTCTTACTAGACCTTCGCAGTAGCACAATACGTGTTCTGCCGTAACCTCTTCTTCTTGACAGAATCGGCACAAGGCCTCTTCCGTCCGATATTGAACATATGTTTGTTAAGCCTACAATACCCTGTTAATAGACCTACTAGTATTCTAGTATTTTTCCTATTAAGGCTTAGTAGATGCTCGGTGAGTTTGACGATGGTCCTTTTAAGAACTTTTTGGCCTGTCTCTGTCCTGGTGAGTTTTTCCACCACTCCTGAGATTTTTTAAACATCCACTGCTTTGTGCATGTTCTGATAGTTGTTTTTGTTACACCACAGAAGGGTTCTGGGCCAATAAGAGCATTTGAGGATCCTTCTCGGGCTAGTAAATCAGCCTCTTCATTGCCCTTGTGTTCCCTGTGGCCTGGTACCCAGGCTAAGGTTAGTCTGTTTTGACTACCCAGCTCTGTTAGGGCTTCCAAACAGTCCCACACAAGCTTTGAGTGTACCCGCATGGAACTGAGTGCTTTTAACGTCGCTTGACTGTCTGAGTATATGTCAATGGTTTTTCCATTTACCTTCTATCTTAATACTTCTTTTGCGCAGTGATGTATTGCTGCTATTTCTGCATGGAATACTGTCGCATGTTTATCTAAGCTCAGTGAGATTCCTGTCTTTGGCTTGGTACTATATATACCTACTCCTGAACCTTCATGGGTTTTGGAGCCGTCTGTATACCAGGTGAGATCTGCATGAATAGGAGGTCCTTTCGTCCACGCTTCCCTGTCTGGTATACTTACTTTATATTGCTTTTGAAAGCTATACTTTGGAAGCATTTCGTCTGAAGGCATTCCCATTATTTGGTCGTTCTCCAACTCTTTATATAGCTCGCTGTAGTCGCGTCCATGCAAACTGCTTATGGGCGATGAACCTTTGTGCAGTCTGTATGTGACAGACCTGGCTTTGCCTTGAATGAATATATGTAGTGGTGTTAGGTTTAGCATGACTTCTATAGCTGCTGTTGGAGTCGTTCTCATAGCTCCCGTGATACTCAGGCATGCTTGCCTTTGAATACCATTGAGCTGTCGAATGGCTCCAGCTTGCCAAGTCTTTGGCCACCATACCACCGACCCGTAGGTTATCATCGGCCTTATGACTCTGGTATATAACCACAGGGACATTTTTGGTTGTAATCCCCAATTTTTTCCACACAACCTTCGACATAAGTTGAAGGACGTTGTGCTCTTTTGGGTGACTTTTTGCAAGTGTTGATGCCATGTTAACCTGTGGTCAAAGATGACTCCCAAGTATTTGGCCTCTTGAGCGAATGGAATCTTCACTCCTTTCAGTACTGATGTTTAGAGCGGTTTGTGTGCGCTCCGATATTGTACCTGCGAACTTGCCTCTTACGATTATTAGGATGAGCAAACATGAAAAAAATTTTTGTTTTTATATTTACAATATTTCAGGATGTCCACTAGAGTGGACAAATAAGCAGGGGTCTCATAAAACAGTATAGAGATACAACGCAAAATTAACTTTTATTTATAAAACAGCATACGGATACAATACAAAATTAACTTTTATTTCCAATGGAAATTCTTAAAACAGTTCTACCTTTTATAAAACATAAATGAACCTTACATTTGTCACAAAAAACATGGGTCTTGCCTTTGCAGCTCTGAAGCTTGCACCTTGTTGCTTCTTTTTCATCGTCATAGTCAGGCATGTGATCAACTCTGTCACACTGAACTTCCTCAATTGGTCGTTTTTCTCTTCGTCTAAAAATGGGTGATGATGGATGAGGTGTAGGCGAATTAGATGGCCTTCCTCTTTTGATTTTATTAACAGGCTTGCCAACTAATATCAAGCCATCCGCCACGCGCATTCTGAACGACAGAAAATCCAAAATTTCTTTTTTAGGATAGTTGCATTTTTCGCAGTCCTTTTTATATTCTAGCCAACTCGCGACTGCTGCAAAATCAACAAAATGCATGATCGCTCTCAGCGTCCATTTTCTGGAGCATATAAAAATGCGATAGAGGCTAATCAGCTGATCCAATAAATCTACTCCTCCCATTCTGTGATTGTAATTCTTAATTATTTCCGGTCTATCTATTTCAATATATTTCGACTCTTTTTTATCCAATCGTTTCACTTTATCTTCCTTGCCCTTTCCAATAAAATTTAATGCAAGGCATACTGATTTGTTGTCCAACCATTTCATGGCTACAATTTCATCTTCGCTAACTGTTTCATCTGAAAAACCTCTTTCTTTCTTATTTATTTCTTTTTCAGACAGTAAATCAGGCTTAAAAAATCGGTTCATTCGTATTGTTCCCGCTGCATATATTTATTTTTCTTTCAGAACCTACAGCAGCTCATATGAAGAGAAATAGTTGTCATAATACAATTTATGTCCTCCTTTTGATATTCTCTCTGTTAGATGAAGCACTACACTGGCACCAAGTCCATATTTTTTCAAGTTTTCATCGTTAAGACCTGTAGTTTTACCTTGATACACTACCAGGTCATAAGGTTGTCCACTTTTTCCACATAAAACAAACACTTTAATTCCTCACGGACAAGCTTTTCCTTTTATGTATTGCTTGATAGATAAATTTCCTCTAAATCGAATCATCTGCTCATCTATACAGAGGTTTTCTTCGAGATTTAGTTGGTGGCACCTATTTATTATTGTTATTTATTGTTTCGGCCTTTACTTGATGAATCCTAATAATAAATCGGGGGTATATAAATTAAATTGTGGTAGTTGTCCAAAATTGTATATTGGTCAAACAGGCCGTACTTTCAAAAAACGCTATTCCGAACATTATAATAGCTATACAAAAAACAAAAATAATTCTACTTACTCAAATCATATTTTAGCTGAAAATCATTCTTTTACAGACAACTTTGAAATTTTACATGTAGAAAATAAGAGCCTTAAATTAAACCATTTAGAAACACTTGAAATAAATAGATTTAAAAATTCAGATAACTTACTAAATGATCAATTAGATATTAATAATTCACCCTTATTAAATCTCTTTCCCAGTTTTCTGTGAGATAATCCCGGTAATGGGCTATCTTATTGTTATTTGATGGATATTATAATTACCTAAGTACCCTTATTTACTTTAAATAGTTAGTTTATTTTGTAATGTTATTGATATTTTCTTAAGTACTTTGTTTTGTTAAATTATTTCGTATATATATTGGATACCGAATTGTAAATAGTCACATTTGAAAAAGAAGTTGTACTCCGAAACATATGTCATGTTAGTGTTTTTTTAAAAATTTTTATTTTTAAAATAAAAGTGTGAAAATCTACCAAATTTGGTTTTACTCTTTCAAAAATATTTATTATTGAATTTATTAGGGGTCGGACTTTGTAAAGCTTGTCTACACAATTCTGTGGTTTATCTAAATTGTTCACTAAAAGCAAACAAGATCGCACTTGGAAAAACCGGTCTCTACTCATTTTTTTTCAAAAACACTCCGATACCAAGTGTCCGATCCCAGTACATTTTGATTTTCGGGAATTTGTTAAGATACCCGATAATTATATGCAAAGCAAATAATATTTGGATTTCAGATGCGGAAGTTGGTCTAAAGTTTCTTTCCTGCTGAACAGCATAAAGGTTCGTAAAAAAAGCCATACTCTCGAAGTTTTCAGGCTTGATATATTTAAAAAAATAATCTATTGGATGTAGGGGTTCACCGGGATTGGCAGTATTAGTTGAAGGGGTTCATGTGATTTCTAGGGGGTAAATGTATTTTTATTCCATTTTATATTCTTCTTTTTTGACTTAGTAGCGGGTATTTCAGTTTCTTCTCTTTCGGTTTCACTTGAATCTGAAATTTCTTCCACGTCCATGCCTGCTGTATCTACTATCTCTTCTTCCGTTTCATTCTTCATTTGGTTATCCGCACCCACCCTTCTTGTAGGCTGTGAGATATATTTCTCTATTTCTCCATCACTCGACTGCCCTTCTACGCTCATATTTTCCATATGGAGAGATCTCCATTTTCAATAATATCTATTAGCATCTTTGGGGTTTTCGAGATAATATTTTTTTTTTGTTACTCATCTTGTAAAATTTTAAACGTATATGGACATGGAATTTCTAACAACGCTTCATACTACATGTACATCAGAAAGGACATACAACTTTAGCGCTTAGTACTATTTGTCCAGGCCCATGGACATCTTCTTTTAAACCAAATAATAAGCAAAACTATTGCAGGATTGGTTTAGTTATAGCAAATACTAATTTTCTAAATTCTTGTTATGGATTACACAACAGTTTTATAGCAATATTATTAGGAAGTATGTTTGACAGAATAACATTTCCTTTTGACACTAGATGGTGCCACTAGTCCCAAGAATGAGTTGAATATAGGTCCCTTGACAGGGACAAACAGTCTAGGCAGAAGTTTTTAGATTCAGTTGGCCGTAAAAAAATTTGAAATCGATGTCCATTACAATGGACGCCAGGTCTGAAGGGGTTAAAACTGGCCAGCAAAGATTTTTAAATTCTGTGAACTATTACAGTCTGATTTATCTGGTTAAACTGTCTAATTTTGTTTATGCACGATCGGGCGATAGAGTCCATATTATAAATACGTTTAACGGGCGTAAAGTGTCCCTTTATCGCCCCCGAACTACTTTACCGACCGCCGGGCGATAAAGTAATAGTATATTCTTCAACGAGCGGGTAATGATGGCTATTACTAACGAGAATGAAGTTTGCACTACGAGCAGCAGGCGAGTGGTGTAATCATCCGACTGAGTAATAGCCATTACCCGCGAGTAAAATAATATACTTTTTCTGTGATTATTAAATAATAGAAAAGAGTTATGCAATATTTTATTTCATTTATTTGTTACAAAATTAATTTTAAAATTAGAACAGTTTTGAAAATTAACAGAAGCTTTTGAATCCAAATCAACAGTAGTAGTTATAGTTCTACTAGTCAATTGGTTTTCCTTGTAGGTTGTAGTTGTGGTCGAATTTTGTTGCATGCCAAAAAATCAAATCTTGTTCAATCTACTTGTATACAAGCTACTTGTGTGCAAGTTAGGAGATATACATGTATATTCAAGTAGTGTACAAGCTACGGGCATGTGTATCTCCGGCTTAACATAGAAAATTATTGTAATGAATGGGCTAAAATAAGAACTTTTAAAATTATTTATTTGTGAAAAGTTTGATCTAGTAACGGTCGACCAAAATTTTCGAATTTTGACTTTGCCTTTTCACATACTATAGAAATTGTTCTTGTCTTTCATTCAGACTTTTTATTTTTTCTGTATCTTTTCCCGTTTTACCGTTACGAGTGATTTTATGTGATAATGCACATAACATTTCAAAAAAGCTCATTTTCGGTTTTTAAGTGTTCGACCGATTACCCCTTCGCCTACCTGCCCAAAGCAAAGGGCTCATTTAATAATGTATGTAATTTCGGTCGAGTGTAATGATAGGATTTTCTCAGACCCAATTAATATATTTTGACCAAATTTATATGGGACCACCCCTGAAGTACCCCCTTTCTAACAAAAAAAGATTTATTGAAATCGGACACCGTGTTGAAGAATTATCGCTGAACTTACATAAAAAAAAAATTAGCGACGGATTGAAAACCTCCTTTTTTGAAGTCGATTAAAAAAGAATGGAATATATAAAAACATTCACAGAAATTGCTCAAAAATGTATTTAATTCTGTTGAATACAGAGTTGATTGGCTTACAACAGTGTTGGTATCGTAATACATTTTCATATTTTTTGAAATCAACTATACTGCGATTTCAAAATAATAGACAATGGAAAAATTTCAGGAATGTGTAATGGAATGCTGACATCTGTTATCGCTCAAAAAGTTGTAGAAATTTCGGAGCTTACAAGGCAGAATTAATGTTTCCAGTTGCGGTGAATTTGAATGTTTTACAGGTATACGACAAATATGCATTTTAATTTAATACAAAAATTATTTTCAAATTTTTCAGTCAGTAATAATTCATGGTACATTTCCACACCACCTCTAGAGTACTACCGTGGCGCGTTACCATTTTTTTAAAGGTTGGTTCAACAGTATGACTCCCAGGGTGGTTCATAAATAATGGCCCATAGCGTAATGATAGTGTTGGCTTTAAAATGTTAAAATCTTATTCAACTAAAATATTGAAAATTTAAAATTTGAACTCATTATTTCGCTTTTTCAGCAATAGTTTCACAAACTGTTTATAAAATGTTGCCAAAATTGGCAAGAATATGATTTTATTTATAATTTTAAATTTTATTGAATAGGATGTTACATGAACAATAAATATGATGATGAAATTAGATCCTAATTTTTTTGATGGAAAGTTTTGGTAATTTTGACTAAAAAATAATGTAGGTATGATGTAAACGTCATTAATATGTAAAATTGTTTAAATCTGTTTGGAAATTAAAATAAAAAATACTAACAAACATTTCAGAGTAGCGAAAAGTGCTTGTAAATTAAACCAAAAATGAACTACAGATCACCCTGTTTATAAATAATTGTAAACATAAATTATATATTATACTAACCGTTGTAAAAATAAATCATCTCTCTCGCGTGATTTCGACCGATTACCCCTTCGCCTACCTGCCCAAAGCAAAGGGCTCATTTAATAATGTATGTAATTTCGGTCGAGTGTAATAATAGGATTTAGGAATGTACCTAAAAATCTAAACAAAATTGAGATTGATATTACAACGGTACTTTGTGAGATGATTCCAGGCCGCAGAGGTTAGGTTAATTAGGGAAAGATTTTTTAGTTTTCTCATTTAATATATATTTTTTTGAAAAGCAACCCACGATAGCTCCAGGCCTCACAGAAATTAGTTAATATTCATTTTAGTTTTTCTCATTTTTTGGATAGATTTTTGGCGAAGCAACTCACAATAACTCCACGCCGTACAAATTAGGTAAATTAGTTAAGTTTTTGTTTTATTTTTGCATTTTATGTATATTTTTCGTGAAGCAACCACATAGCAGGTAGGTAAGCTTTTCGCTATAGTTTTTAAGTAATAGTGTAATAGTATGTAAGTACTTATATTAAGTTTGCGACTAAGTCACGAATTTTTTTAATTTAATTGTAACATGTTTGATTTAAGTTAATTTCCTTTTTTTTATTTTAAAATGTTTAGTTAACATTTCATCCCATCATACACTTTCCATATAATGTTCTTTTCTTTCTTTGATAAGGGCTTTCGCCGACGTAATTGGGTTTCACTTGGACCCGCCTCTGAATCCATTACTATTGTAACAATATAATTCTACTATTAAATTGTTTTTATTAAATTTATAAAGACACCGATATTTTACTATTTAATAAACTTTTAAAGTACCTACCTAATATACTACACAATAAATATAACTCCTCGAATATGCACTACCACTACCAAATTGTAAGGCACAAACATTAACACCTACTCGTATATCAGAAAAGAGCACTTATACAAAAAGTGTTTATAAAATATAAAATAATTATCGTAAATAGTTAAAGCGATACAAATCTAACTTCGTCGGAAGTTAGTTTTCAACTGTCTTTGTGCCTGTGCTGACAATATTCAATCTGTAACCCGTCTGTCGTTTATTTACTTGAAACACATTTTAAAACCATTAAACACAGATAACGAAGTCATTATGGAATAAATATATTCATTTCTTGAAAACTGTCAAAAAGGTATATTTAACGCATCATCTTTGTGTAAATAAAGATGTTGACAAACAAATTTAATAAAGTTTACTAAGAAATACCTAATAAATAATAAATAATTATTTGGTATTTGATACGCCGCCTATGCTGACTCTGTCGGAATTTTCATTCATAGACAACAGTGTTGATCATGCTTATGACTCACCTTCTCCAATATTTTGTCCGAGTATATACCCTTTTATCTAGCTCATCTAGGATCACCCTTAGGGTAAAGGTACAAGGAGGATTACCTCTAAGGAGGTAGGATATTATTATTTTTTTATTTTAATTACTTTATTTAGGTACTACCACATACGTATACGACCGCCTGGAGATACTTACTCCACTGAGGTTACTTTGAGTGCACTCTAGGTGTACTTGAGGGTCGCAGAGCAAACTGCGCAATCAAAACCCTTGTTCGAAATAACAGTACGGTGCTACCAGAGATAACAGGCGCTACCCACGACTTCCAAATATCACAATTGAGAATGGAAGACGTGTCACATATGTTCTGCTTTTTTCTTTACCTGCTCCTTTCGGCCAAAAATACTGATACGATAAGAACGAACCATTAAACCCCTGGCCGAAATAACATTTCCTGTTTAAGTACTTGTCCTGATTCCGGCCGAGATTACATCCACCCATTTGTTTACCCTGCTTTTCTTTTCTATATTCGATCCTGCTTCTTCATTTTCTACATTCGGTTTTTTAATGCCTGGTAATCCGTACAGTATAAAACTCTGGTTAGTTTTCCGCAAAATTTTACTGCTTCATCTATTGTATAATCTGAATAATGTTCGCGAATACCAACGCATACGTTTTTTTATTAAATTTCACTTCCGAAAAATGATGCCATTTCGCTGAAGGGTTTCTGCAGCTGGGTAACTCCTGATTCATTTTGAATGTCGATTAAACAAATTCAAAAGAAAAACAAAACAAAAAAAATTATTGACTAGGAATTACTTTAATTTATCCAACCGCCGACATCCCTGACCATAAACCAAACAATTAACTAACAAGACTCACAAGTAATTATTGCCTCTGCATATTAAATATTATCGACGTTGCATTTTCTATATGGAATGTGACTCAAACGTGCCCGTTTTATTGCATGGCAAAAAATGCGAGAGAAATCAAATTTCCAGACACATGGCAACTTGTAACAAACCGATCAATCGCTAACAGAAAACCTAGCTGTGTTGTCAATTTAAAGCAAATTATTAAGTTTTTATGTTCTTAGATTGACATAAGGAACCTAGAAATTTAAATATTGTTATTTACCCCTGAGACAAATATTAAAATAATCTTAAGCATAATACATTGTAGTTAACAATTATGTATTTTAGACATTTTTTTGCATTAATTTTTAAAATGAAAGAAAGTCTTCTTTCAACATACGGCAACTCTGTTAAACATTCCTAAAATTTCATCCATTATTTTGAAATTGTAGAAAATATTTTTTTCTTGGTTTGTCACTGGAATAAATCGAAATCAATTCCTATCGGGCTCACACCATGAATTAGAGCTTAATAATTATTTAATATACCTTGGCCACGATTTCCGTAGAAATTTATGTTGTTCGCAAATAAGCATTTACTAATAACAAACGGTTCTTTTGTGTAACATTGTTTCTGTTCGGATTGTCATCACGATCCCAGAATAAAAAAAATCGAATAAGTAGGTAACGCCTAGCTGCCGAACTGAAGAAATGTGAATACGACCAGGACCGGATTTTCATTGAGAGTTCGGAGAAGTTAAATGTGCCGGATCTTGGAAATTCTAATAATAAAGTACTATACTCGGATAAAATATTGGAGAAGGTGAGTCATATGCATGATCAACACTGTTGTCTATGAATGAAAATTCCGACAGAGTTAGCATAGGCGGTGTATTAAATACAAAATAATTACTTATTATTTATTAGGTATTTGTTAGTAAACTTTATTAAATTTGTTTGTCAACATCTTTATTTAAACAAAGATGATGCGTTAAATATACGTTTTTGATAGTTTTCAAGAAATTAATATATTTATTCCCTAATGACTTCGTTATCTGTGTTTAATGGTTTTAAAATGTGTTAGATCCTTAGAAATCCTTCGGAAAAAACGAGCCCAGATATTCCTGACAATCTAAAAAATGTGAATGCTATAAATGAACATTTTAACTCTGCACCTATGACTTATAAATCTCCGGATCAATTAACACTACTAGGTCGATACACTGAAGTAGAATCACACAACTTATTCCAATTTGAAACCGTTACGTCAGGCATAGTCGAAAAATCACTTAATCGAATTAAAAGGAATGCCGTAGGCCTAGACAATATCTCATTGCGGATGCTTCATCTAGTTCAGGACTGTTTACTTAATCATATAAGATTCATATTTAATTATATAATCTCCTCCTCCCAATATCCTTCTGCATGGAAACAAGCCCTTATCGTTCCTATTGCTAAGTGTAATCAGGCAACGAATTTTTCTGATTTAAGACCAATCAGCCTTCTACCCACTTTATCAAAATCATTTAAAGCAATTATCAAAGATCAAATTACTAGGTATGTTTATCAACGAAACATTATAACTCAACATCAGTCAGGTTTTAGACGCTATCACAGCACTACTACTGCTCTTCTGTCTATTAGCGATGATATTTTTAAAGCAACCGATCAAGGGAAAAGACCATGCTTGGTTCTTCTCGACTACAACAAGGCATTTGATACCCTAGATCATGACTTACTCTGTAAGAAATTAAACTCTTTCGGCTTTACAAAAAATGCAGTCTCCCTCATATCAAATTATCTTAGTAATCGCACTCATAAAGTAATTTTGGATGGCAACATATCAAATTTCCTACCAGTAATACAAGGACTGCCACAGGGTTCAATTTTAGGACCAGTCCTATTTGCTCTGTACATTTCTGACTTCCATAGCTTTATCCAAAATTGTGCGATTCACCACTATGCTGACGATACGCAGCTTTATCGATATTTTGACAAAGAGTCGCTGGGTAACTCAAGTCTTCATCTTAATGAAGACTTGAATTCTTTATTTAATATATCTACTGCTCACAACTTGAAAATAAATCCGTCCAAATCTACAGCAATGATATTTG
Organism: Psylliodes chrysocephalus; assembly: GCA_927349885.1. Lineage (NCBI taxonomy): Eukaryota > Metazoa > Arthropoda > Insecta > Coleoptera > Chrysomelidae > Psylliodes > Psylliodes chrysocephalus. The sequence continues at coordinate 43,121,480 of OV651822.1, forward strand.
GTGCAAAAAAAATATAAAATCAACTATAGATCAATTACAGATTACAATTGGTGGCAATGTTCTTCAGTTTGTAAATGAAGCCAAAAATTTAGGACTGTGGATTGATTCCGAGCTTCAATTCACAAAGCACGTAAATTCATTGTTGCAAAGTTGTTTTACTGTTTTGAGACTATTTTCTAGCCGAGACTTACTTTCCACACACACTAAGTTAAAACTTTGTGAATCTCTTATTTTTTCAAAGATATTTTATTGTGACTCTATTTACGGACCTGCGGTATTTCGATATGACTCTCTACGTTTACAAAAAATTCAGAACTGTTGCTTGCGTTTCGCATACGGCATAAGAAAATTTGATCATATTTCACACAAACTGATCGAATCAGGATGGTTATCTTTAAATAACTACGGGACACTTCACTTATTAACATTAGTTCATAAGACATTAAAGCTTCAAAAACCCGATTATTTATTCAAAAAGTTAATAACGTTTTCAAATATAAATACATTATCTACGCGTAACAGAAATATCTTAGTCATACCTAAACACCAAATAGCATTTTTTAAAAGATCCTTTTCTTATGTAGCATCCAAAGAATATAACAAACTTGGGCCAGAAATTAGATTCTACAATTTAGTTAATTTTAAGAAGCGTCTAAAAGAGTATCTAAGAATAGAACCATAAGTAATACAATTATTAACAACAATTAATGGCAACTTATAGGATATGAATATTGATATATTGAATTTATAAATTAATTTGACTAAAAAAATAAATAACCTGTATGTTTTTTATTTATTTTTTCCATGATTTAAATATGTATTTTTTTTTGTTAGGTTAAGTTGAAAAACAGTGAAAACTGAACTTCGCCCTTTCATCATTTTTAAATATGTTTTTCCCCGCATAAATTACTGTTATTGTATATTTTCCTTTTTAAGTGATGAATAAAGTCCTGTTATTATTATTATTATTATTTCAAGTAAATAAACGACAGACGGGTTACAGATTGAATATTGTCAGCACAGGCACAAAGACAGTTGAAAACTAACTTTCGAGGAAGTTAGATTTGTATCGCTTTACCTATTTACGATAATTATTTTATATTTTATAAACACTTTTCTGTATAAGTGCTCTTTTCTGATATACAAGTATGTGTTCATGTTTGTGCCTTACAAGTTGGTAGTGGTAGTGCATATTCGAGGAGTTATATTTATTGTGTAGTATATTAGGTAGGTACTTTAAAAGTTTATTAAATAGTAAAATATTGGTGTCTTTATAAATTTAATAAAACAATTTAATAGTGGAATTATATTGTTACAATAGTAATGGATTCAGAGACGGGTCCAAGTGAAACCCAATTACGTCGGCGAAAGCCCTTATCAAAGAATGGAAAGTGTATGATGGGCTGAAACAGATACTTCCTACAAATGAAGCTGTAAACCGCAGTTCTTTTTTAACTGGAGTATCTGTTTCAACAATTGAACGTATTGTACGCGAAAAGACAAAAAAAGGCTCCTTAGAAGCCCCTAAAATGCATACCCGTGGTCGAAAATTGTTGAAATTGGACGATAACCAAAAACAAATCATTTAAAGAACTGTACATTCTTTTTTTTTTCGAAAACAAAACCTCAACACTTAAAGTTGTTCTTACGAAATTAAGAGAAAACGAAGAAATGAGCCGTGAAACTTTACGAAAAATTTTATGGGGCCTAAAATTTCGTTTTGTCAAACGTAGGAAATCAATTTTAATTGAGAGGTCAGATATAGTGTCCTGGTGACGGCGTTATTTACGAAATATTAAATAGTTTAGAGCCGCTAAAAAAAAACGTGGGTGAATGATGGACACACGATATCTAAGATATGGCAAGATACTTCTATAACTAGTCATCGCCAAGCTTTTATAGAGAATTTATCTACAGGTTTGAAAGCACCATCAGGTAAAGGACAGCGCCTAATTGTTACCTATATCGGAATTAAGTGACAGTGGATTTTTGGAAAATATCGCTCTTGTGTTTATATTAAAAAAACAGGAGCCTACCACGAGGACATGAATGCAGAATGCTTTGAAAAATGGTTTACTGAAGTATTACAGCGTGTACAGTTATTGTACTAGATAACGCTTCTTATCGCAGTCGACGAGTTGAACGCATTTCGATAACGTCCAGTAGGAAAGCAAATATGTAAACCTGGCTGCGGGATAAAGCAATAACATTTACTGAGAAAAGTGGAATTAATGGACCTAATAAAGGAACACCGCCATAAATATATTCAATATGTTGTCGACACAATGGCTTGTGATCGTGGTATTACGGTATTAAGACTTCCCCTTATCACTGCGAATTCAATCCTATTAAACTAATTTGGGCGCAAGTGAAAGGGTTTGTAGCTCGAGAAAATAAAACTTTTAAAATAGCCGACGTTCAAAGTTTATTAAAAACCGGTATAGAACGTATACAACCTAAAGATTGGAAGAATGCTATTTTCCATGTAATTAAGGAAGAAAATAATATGTGGCGCTTGGACGGTATGATCGAAACGGTTGTTGAACCTTTAGTCATAACTTTAAGTTCCGACGATAAAGACGATTCCAGTGATAGTTCTGCAGAATCAATGGATTACGAAACTTCATAGATTTAGAATTCAAGTAAGTGATACTAAGCTTAATTTACATATTTTTATAATAAACAAAATACAATTATAAACATAGATGAATTATTATAACAAAAATAGATAACCAACCTACTTTCATCTAGTAATATTCGCAAATACTCATTTAATTTGCCAATATAGTATTTCTGCGACACTGGAAGAGTGCATTTTGATATGATAACGATACCTTTTGCAGTTTTAAGGCGCACCTTCTTCAATATTTTGTTCTAGTATAATACTCCAATTAATTTTCCAATAGTGTTTCTACACCACTGGCACAATATTTACATATTTTAACAATAAACAAAACAAAATTATAAACATAAATGATTATTACTATAAAAATAGATAACCAACCTACTTTCATATAATATTATTTACTATTACCGCATTTAATTTGCCAATAGTTTTTATACGCCACTGGCGTAATTTATTTTGGCAATAAACATGCATTTATGACTAGTTGGCACGTGATACCGATAACTTCTGCAGTTTTAAGCGCGTGATTCCATTAATTATGCTCTGGTATAGTATTATTGTTGTACGTGAACAGGGAGGAATCACCTTCTTCAATATTTTGTCCGAGTATAGTAGAGATTTTAAAGTAGTTGGACGTTTATTCTTTTGCACCACGACCTTTTCAGATCTATTGTTGAACACAAAAATAAAATAAACTAATTAGAGTTATAAGGTTTGTACCAACAGAAGTTTAGAAGCGTTCAGAACTCAAGCATCAATGCGTCGGGGAACGGTCATTTGACCATCTGATATGTTTGTGATTTTTAAGAGTTTATATAATTTTAAATGATATCCACTAAATGGAAATGGGTTTTGGCTAAGAGAAACAAGAAGGTCGGAATCAATCGATGAAAGTGTATTTTTCAAACGTTTATAACCTTTTAAAAATAATAATTTTTTTGTAAATAAGAATTTTAGAATTTATTTTATGAATATCATTTTGTTGGTACTTGCAATGAAAAAGATGCTTTTACATTATTTCTTCAAAGTGAGTGTTTTAATAGAATCTTAGAGAAATAGAAAGTAATTATCTAAATAGTTTCTGTTATGTAGTAGTACAATCAGATTTTAAGATTAACACTTATCGATTACTAAACCTACTTTTTTAGTCAGCGACAATTCAAATGCATTTCATTACTTATATATTGTTTTATTTTCGTGGATTTAAGAAAAGAGCAAAATTGTGTCGGTCAGTAGTTCAAATTAGTTTTATCGAAATGTAACTAGGTAATAAATTTTATGATTTTCAGGTGCATTTTACTACTACTCAAGTGTACAGTCTCTCTAGTGTTAAAGGAAAAATTTATTATTATTGTTATTTACGTACGTTCTGTTAGATTCTAAATAATTAACCTACAAGTTGCTATGCATGTCAAAAACACATCTACAGTTGAATTTAAAGTTTGTGGTAAAATGAAGGTCTAATTTAAGGAAAACTGTTTTATTTGCCAATGTTTCAGTGATTTAAGTAATTATAATCAGCAATTTAAATATCATTTTCCTCAAACTAGATCTTTTTTTCAATAAACTTCTGAACTTTTAAAAATAGCCAATATTGGGCCTAAAGTCAGCAAAGTTTTAACAGTTAAAATAGCAAAGGGCTGTTAAATGCCCTCAAATTGCATGATCACAAAGCCCTGTAATTGATGGCAAAATGACCATGGCCCGACTGTCAGCCGTAGTAATTGTGATGTAATTTGTACTACACTACTACCTATACTCAAAGAGTGATGTATTTGTTTTTAGTCTTTTGTCAATAAATTTTTCATGTTATTTTTATTTTGTAATTAATTTTATATTGTAAATTAATTAGGTGTATTATAAAAATTTATATACAGGGTGTACCAATAAAAACTCCCAGGCCGGATATTTTGGTAAGTAAGATATTTTAATTCAGTTTTAGATATAAATTAATTTTAAATAAGTCAATATGTAGATGGCGCTGTGCTCAATATTTTTTTTCGATGGGAGGATCTTTCTTGAATAGCGCATCTTTTAAAAAATTCACTTTTATGCATATTTTGTCCCATAATCTAATTCGATAAATCTAGCCATGATATACAGAGTGAGTCACTCAAAACAGTTTCATCCTGTTTTTCGGCATTAATCATTGGATTTTTAGAAAATGCTAAAACAGGTCGATTTTTATTTTAAATTAAACACATGTTTACAATACATCTATCATGTGTCAACCCCCTCTCTACCACTTCTCCAACCCCTTAATTTTAAATAAGGAATGTACCATGTAAGGTACGGCACATCATTGAAAAGGTAATTTTATGGGGAAGTCAGAAATAAGACTTTTATTTGCGATACTTTTAATTTTAGCGCCCTCTATCGGGATAAAAAAACCTGTAACGTATTATAAAGTGTGACACTTCATTTGAAAGATAATTTAATTACTAATTTAATGCACCACATAACATTAATATAAATGTTTCCATATTGCACTTGCAACAAAATAAAGTTAGCAATAATGTTTAAAATAATGCATGACTAGATTAAACAACAGGTAGAGTTAGTTCAAAATTATTTAAAATAACTTCAAAGCTTATGCAAAATGGTAAGTTATTACTTATTTAGTACCTTTAAGAGCAAACCGGACCTCTCGTGCAATCAAAAATGTTTTAGGGATTTTCTAATATAAAATAGTAGGTATATATTTCGTAATATTACATGTCTTGAGAATATTGCGAGCTTTAAATTTGTGTAACGATAAAGCAGCACTCTACAGAGACGTTTAAGAAAAAAGGTAGGAAATCGTCCCATTTAAAAACTAATACATATTTATTTAAACAAAAAGCCGAAAATTTTAAAAGATTTAATATAGAAACGTTTTTTTAATTCCCCTTAAACATTTTTAAAATAAATACTTTTAGATGGTTTACATAAAATTCAAGGTATCTCCACCCAAAGTTTCGTTATTGTTAGTATTTTCTGAAAATTTCTCAAAAATCGAAATAAAAGTAAAGGCTAAAAATTATTTAAAAATTTTTAAGGTGTTCGGTGTGCTCTTAATGCCCTTCTCTCTAATAGGTTACTTTACCGACAGGGCCGACAAGAGGGGGGTAGCTGGGACTAATTCCCGGAGCCCAGGCTTAAGTGGGGGCATGGCAGTGGCATTTTTTAGGACATTTTCAAAAAAAAATTAGGACTTTTTTTAGGACTTTTTTTAGGACTTTTTTAGGACTTTTTGTAGGACTTTTTTTAGGACTTTTTCAGGACTTTTTTTAGGACTTTTTTTAGGACTTTTTAGGACTTTTTTAGGACTTTTTTTAGGACTTTTTTTAGGACTTTTTTTGGACTTTTTTTTGGACTTTTTGGGACTTTTTTAGGACTCTTTAGTCCTTTTTTTTAGGTCTTTTTTAGAACTTCTTAGGAATTTTTAAGGACCTTTTTAGGACATTTTTAGGACATTATAGGACATTTTTTTAGGACATTTTAAGGACATTATAGGACATTTTAAGGACATTATAGGACATTTTTTTAGGACATTTTAGGGACTTTTTAGGACTTTTTAAGTCTTTAAAGGTACCGAATTTTGTAACTCACTTTAAGACACTATTTTATAAGTTCACGGTTAAATTTTTGCCTCAGACTTTGATAATCGTTTAATTTAACTTACTCATTAAAATTTTAGGTTTAATGTCCATCTTTTCAACTAATTTCTATTAATTTATTTTTTTGCCCCATGCTTTCATATTAAAAGATTTGTATTCGGTGATGATGGTGGGTGAGGTTTTCCGGGTTTTCTCACCTGTAAGTCAAATGGCACCATTAATCATCTTTAAGTTGCCACGTCACATAATAATAATAATAACAGCCGTCCCTTCCCCACACAAGCTCAGGCGGTTTCAGGGATTGAAACTCACTCGTAAGGGGGTGAATTAGAAAGAGTATTATTATAAGGATAATACATTTGGCTTTCTTCTGAGTTAAAAATGAGTAACCACATAAATCCAAAAGAAGACAACCTTGGCTATATTCAGTAGTAGAGTCGCTATTATGAGCGATGCTGTTTTACAAAATTTTATTACAAAGTTTTTCTGTTTTACCACAGGTACTACAAGTTTTTTAACTTTGAGGAGAGTAATAAGTTATCTTCGAAGTATTATGAGTCTCGCTCATAATACTCTTGCTCATATCATTATTTAACGCTACATTTAGGACATTTTTTTAGGACATTTTAAGGACATTATAGAACATTTTTTTAGAACATTTTAAGGACTTTTTAGGACTTTTTAGGACTTTTTAGGATTTTTTTAGGACTTTTTAGGACTTTTTAGGACTTTTTAGGACTTTTTAGGACTTTTTAGGACTTTTTAGGACTTTTTAGGACTTTTTAGGACTTTTTAAGTCTTTAAAGGTACCGAATTTTGTAACTCACTTTAAGACACTATTTTATAAGTTCACGGTTAAATTTTTGCCTCAGACTTTGATAATAGTTTAATTTAACTTACTCATTAAAATTTTAGGTTTAATGTCCATCTTTTCAACTAATTTCTATTAATTTCTTTTTTTGCCCCATGCTTTCATATTAAAAGATTTGTATTCGGTGAGTTTTGGCTAACACCAGCCGATATAACTGTTTTGATGATGGTGGGTGAGGTTTTCCGGGTTTTCTCACCTGTAAGTCAAATGGCACCATTAATCATCTTTAAGTTGCCACGTCACATAATAATAATAATAACAGCCGTCCCTTCCCCACACAAGCTCAGGCGGTTTCAGGGATTGAAACTCACTCGTAAGGGGGTGAATTAGAAAGAGTATTATTATAAGGATAATACATTTGGCTTTCTTCTGAGTTAAAAATGAGTAACCACATAAATACAAAAGAAGACAACCTTGGCTCTATTCAGTAGTAGAGTCACTATTATGAGCGATGCTGTTTTACAAAATTTTATTACAAAGTTTTTCTGTTTTACCACAGGTACTACAAGTTTTTTAACTTTGAGGAGAGTAATAAGTTATCTTCGAAGTATTATGAGTCTCGCTCATAATACTCTTGCTCATATCATTATTTAACGCTACATTTAGGTGGAGGTAAAGTAATACATGTTTTTTAAAAACGAATTCTAATTCGAACTGGATTGTTAACTATATAATGTATTGTATTGAAATATCTTTGATTTATTTTTTTTATTTATAGATAGTTCTTTATAGCTCTCCTAGATCTGCCACTGATTTCACGTAGAAGAAAAATCCATCATACATCCCCCTCACCTGCTTCTTGATAAAATCTATCTAAATCTTTAAAATAAGATGACGGCGAAAGAATTGTTAAACATAAAATATTCTGCGGCAACATACTCGTATACACATAAATCTTTAAAAGATAAGCCACGATAATAGTTTTTATGGCACACTATGAAGTTGAAATTACAAATATTTTTTAAATTAATCACTTCATCTTTATCAAAATATTATGTTTAGTCACTTCATGTATCTAATCTAATAGATAAAATATTTTTACAGCATATAATTTGCATATATCATCGCTTTAGTGAAAGCGCACGCATTTCTGAAACACGCGATTAATGCCTACAAGGAAATCTTACAAGAAGACCTCGATTGAGAATACCTTATGCCGTAAATTTAAATTTTTCCCATGCGAGGCCGGGAAATATAATTAGTATGACTTAAAAAAATAATATTGGTTAGATCCTTTATCCTTTAGATCCTTCTTCTACATTTTCTATCCATTTTATAGGTCAGAGACCTCACTCACTTTCTTCGGGACGGTTGTTCCATTATTATAGGGTATCCGAACCACGTCAGTTGCTTATTTTTAACATACAAATCTGGTCTAAACAGTGGCGCACAAAAATTAACGAGGAAAAATCCGCTCACATTAACTTTAACAATAGAAGAATAGAATATATACCAATAAACCTAAATAACATTATTATACCAAATAAGAAAACAACAACATATCTGGGTTTAAATCTGGATGCTAAATTAAAAGGGATTAAAATGGAAGGAGCATGTACAAATGAAAACTGAATAGCTAAAGATTAAATATAGAAATATGTATTGGTTGATAGGAAAGCACTCTTCACTTTCCACTCAAAATAAAGTCATGATTTACAAACAAGTTATAAAACCAGTATGGACATATGGCCCACAATTATGGGGGTGTATCAGTAAAAGCAATTACAATTGCCTAGAAATAGTCCAAAACCGAATTCTCACGAACATAGTTAATGCGCCTTGGTATGTTCGGAATAAAAACCTGCACCGAGAACTCCAAGTTGAATCAATTCCAGAAGAAATTAAGGAAATTGCCAAGAGACATGAAGAGAAGCTCCACAAACACATTAACATTGAAGTTCTCCAACTTTTAGACAATCAGAACCTAGTGCGCATACTCAAAAGAGTCAAACTTTTTGAGCTTGTGTAAGTGAAGTGATCGTGATAAAGCAGAGTCACAAAATCGAAGTGTGCAGAATATGTTAAAAACTAGTATTGAACACAGGTGATATCTAGATTTAAATATTTTTAGTAATTTAGGTTATTTTAAAAATGTTGATTAATCTTGTAAGATAAAAATCATTCGGACCTATTAAAAAATTGTTGCTTCTTCAAAAACGTGTAAAAATCTCTCCGTTTATACCATATAGAAAACTTTTTTTTAATATTATAGTTACGAAAAGGTCTTTATAAAAATCCTGCATGCTCTAAAACCTCTAATAAAATCTTTATAGACATCGAAAATAAGTCATATACAAGATATATCACAAAATATAAATTTAGTAAAAGAGTACCTTTATTTGTGAAAATATAGAAATGTCGTTTAAAATTAAAAACTACGTTGAAATATGCAATAATAGCCATCGACCCTAAACAATAAGGTTTTGTTATTTTTTACAAATTTTTCTATACATTCTGTTTGAAACGATAAAAATGTCATTTAATTTTTCAAATCCAAATACTAACCATCACTTTAGCTTATCAGACATATATTAATTTATTTGGTAACAATTTGGCATTGCATTTTGACGTTTATTGTCAGAAACTTCATTGTAAGTTCATCCTAAGTTGATATCTTAGACTAGGTAATAAAGAGAGGACGCGTAACAAGTATATCGAGCACACGTAGTATTCTGTGCCGATTATCTATTGGCCGCCATAATTTTGGTGCTAATCATTTCGGTGACACCAAAGTTTTTGTTCGTGTTTATTTCTGATTTTTGAATTAAACGACATTTAATAATTGGTTTATTACAATGGTTTATTGTGTGGCATATCAGTGTTAAAGTTATAACGGCAAGAAATAAGCAGATATTACGTTTTACAGGTAAATGATGAATATCAATCGGTTTCACTTTATATATTTTCTTATATTTTTCATTTTATTTGGTGTTATACAACTTGGTATTTACATATTGTACATGTCTCACTCCAGAGTAATAAATTTTACTCACCAAGTTTGTTTATTTTATGCTTTTCATTGATATTTAAGCAATAAATAATAATAAAATGGCCAAACATGTAATTTTTTCCAGTGGCGTGTTGTACAATTCTAAATATTAAATTTTATTAAATCCTTATTTACTTTTGCTTCTTATTTAATTGCAGCAATGTTTACTTGTTGTTTTAATTTGTGGATCCAGCAAAAACATCTTTGGATTCAGGCAACGAAAATTGCAAATTGGATGCCTACGCCAAATGATAGTGTTCAAAACATTTTTTTTATGGGACGTTTACTAAATGGAACAGTTCCCACTATATTTCCTGAATTCTCTAAATACATGCAGCCGAAGAAGGTGCGTACTGCGTATACTAATAAACATAATTACATATATTTTTTTAATTACTTTTCATTATTATTACTTTTTATTATTATTAAGAATTTAGCAACCTTTTTGTGTATAATTCAAAACATTACCGTAATAATTGATTGTTTGTAGTAATTAAAAAGAAGAGCATTGCATTTGGAAGGTGATCCAGGCCCTTCAAATAGAACTTCAAATAAGGAATCTATCCTGGAAAGCCCTAGCATATAACGGCTTAGAAGACAACTTTTACAACAGGTAGAAAAGAATAAAGAAAAAACAAGACAAATCAAAGTTATTAAACAAAAACTTAAAAAATATTAAAAAAAGAGTTTTTTGCTAAAACTTCTTGTTATTGTACCAAATTTGTATTATTTAAGGGTCAGTAATAAATTTATCTTTATTTATGTATAATTTTTCTTGATAGCTTAATTTAATAATATCTTAATAATATCTTAAAGACGTCCAGTTCATGTCTTACTTTCGTCCAAATGTCCTGGTACGTAAAACGGACGATTTTAAAACGCCTTGCTCAGGACATGTTTAAAACGTCTTTAACGGGATGTTTTTAGGACGTTCTAAATATGTCGGTAATGTGGACGCTATATTTGAATAAGGTGCCACGACAGCGTTCTTGGCGCATGTAGATCGTCATTCGTCATTGTCATTGGCTGATTGGAGTCTCGCTCGCGCGCATCTAATCGTGTTCTTCCTCTAGCTGCCCTCTTTTTGGGACAGCCATTGTATAATATTTTTAGCGCCAGTCTGTGGACATTGTCATTACTTTTTCGTGGTTGTGTGTTTATATTGTCTTTTTATATTATTTATTTGCCAATATTGCAACTGTGGTATACCGGAACTAGTAAACTTTATCGTTAAAAACGGTAAGTTTTAATTTATTTGCCTTTTAATTTCATAACATCACTGTCTTATTTTTTAGAAAAACACCTTAAAACAATAACTCAACAAAATTATATGCTACGGAGACATTAGTTACAGACGCTTTGGCTAAAATTAATAACAGAAGACATTTTTAAATCGACCAAACTGGAATAGTTTCTCAACAACAAGTACTTGAAGTCATTTTTTAATTATTTTATCCAACACTGTAAAATAATATTTATTCTGTGTCAGTTTTAATAGTTTAATAATGTATAATAAACAGTATTAAATATAGTAGACAAGTATTCATTTGTTTTTTTAAATGAATTTCCATCAAGTAAATAGACGACTAAACACGTCCAATACGGTTTGTTTTCAAGACGTACAAAACTGGATGTCTTAAAGACGTAAAAAATTAGATGTCCTAAAGACGCCTTGTTTTGTAACAAAGTATGTCCTATAGACGCCTTTAAAATATCTTTTGTATATTAGCGTAGATCTTCAAAACGTCACGAACGTCGTGAACAAACGTATTTAAGATGTCTTTAAAACGTGTCTGTGCTATCTGGGTAGTGTCATTCTTTATTAAGTAAAAATAAATCTTTTTGTAATACATGTAGAACATTATGTTTTATTTTGCGGAATTTAAAAAAAAAACATTCATTTTATTATGTAAACGATTTCATTCAGTTTATTTCTATATATTTTTTTCTTGTGTCTTATTTATTGTTACTTATGTGTTTTAAATTTTACGCTTTGAACTTTCTTTATGCCTAAAAAGATCAATGAAGTACTAATAACATAAATACAAGTTCGTTTTTTTATTTCCAACATGTTACGCCTTTGATCAAATATCGTTGGTGTCAGAATGGAACAAGATTTTCAGCGACGATGAGTTCTCTCTTTATTATCTAGTCTAAGGTTGATATCAAATATGTATCCAATTAGTTATTGTCCCAACAACCGCGGAAAGGGAGTCTTTCTCCCATGTGTTATTAAAAATAAATGGAAGAAATTACTTTTCTGCACTATTTTACTAATTTAAAATGCCTCTGAAATGGTGGAATTTTTCACACGCTCGTAGAAAATAGTAATTTGTGCAACAAGAGAGGATATGATGGCGAAGTGCTCAATCGTCTGAGTGCAATGTGGACAATCCACTCGAGTTGTACAGTATATTTTTTCTACGGCCCACTAACGAAAATTTACAAATAAAAAACTATTTTAGATTATTAAGACAAAATAACTAATTTTAAAATAATTTATGAATTTTAATTATTTTTAAAATAATATAAAAGAAAAAAGTTCATTTGATTTTTCCCTATCTGAGAATCGAACTCGAGTCTACTGTGTGGAAGGCAGAAATTCTGACCACAGGACCACCTACTCGTAATTAAATTGACTTCATATGGTTTTATTTAAACAAACGAATTATTTATAACTATAGATGAAATAAAAACAGATATGCTATTATTTATCGATTCTATACAAGAATAACCCATTTTAATGTATGTTTAATCTCAATAACTGAAAAATATACTGACAATTAGTTTGATAGAATTGTCACTTAATTAAAATTTTAAAAATAATAGCAGTCGGTTGATTAAAACATGAACGGTGATTGGTGGATTTAATTTTTTTGTAGAGTTGAAGTTGAAGGCAATAGCATACTTTTTCGTTTTGTAATCTGTGCGTAGTGAAGCTAATATCCATGTAGGTGTAGAAAATAGTAGTTTTTCCACACCCATATAGATATTTGCTATTTTACGCACAGACTACTGTCATATATGTTGGATGTAAGTTGGCACCACTGTGCATGTTGGCACTCACTGTGTAAATTGGCAACTGTGGAATGACAGTTCAGTTTCAGCGGTAAAAGATACACACTCAACATATTGGTACGCTTAAATAAAACTAATGAAACCCAACATCTCAGTTGTTTCATTAAAGTAAATATTATATGGTGGCAGCGGTAAAACCAATAAACGCACACACGATAAATGTAAACGTGAAAATTTGAGGTTATCCAAGAATAAACAAACTGTTATAGTGTTCAATTACGTGAAATACGGCAAAAACTTACTGAAAACAGGATGGCTGAAAACTCAAAAGCCCCAACTGAACTCAACTTTAAAGGGGACATTGCTAAACACTGGAAACTTTGGAAACAAAAGTTCGAACTGTACCTGAAAGCCAGCGGGAAAACCGCCAAAGCCGATGATGTCAAAATCGCGATTTTATTAAACCTGTTGGGCGATGAAGGACTCATCATCTTCAATACCTTCGAATTTGAACCTGCGGAGAATAGAGAAAAACTAAATATAGTCCTTCAAAAATTCGATGAATATTGTAACCCCGTAGTTAATGTTGTATATGAACACTACAAATTCTTCAAACGTGATCAAAACATGGGAGAAACGGTCGATGAATTTGTAACGGCACTGAAAAACCTAGCAACTACTTGTGAATTTAAGGAGAAAGACACAATGATTCGGGACAGACTGGTTTTGGGAATTCGAGACGCGAGAATTCAAAGAAAACTACTAGAACACCCTAATCTTAAGTTGACAGAAGCCTTGGATATTAGTAGGTCAATGGAAACAAGTGCTGCGACTTTAAAAGAAATAACTAAAGAACAGACTGTTCCATTAGTGAGTGTGATAAAGCGGAAAACTACACATTTTCAAAAGCCAGGACAGTCTTCAGCCCATAACTCTGACTATAGAGGTAAAACTGAGCAATCAGACAGGAAAGGTAACACTTGTAGCCGTTGTGGCTATAGCCACATTGAAGGTAAGTGTTTAGCAAATAATAGATATTGTAGCCGATGTAATAAAAAAGGACATTACAGGAAATTCTGTAAAAATACTCAAATAGTACATGAAATTGCTGAAGAATCACAAAATAGCGATAGCGATTATGATGAAAATGAGATAGACTCTGATAGTGAACCTCATCAAATTATCTGGTCTATAACCAATCCTAATATATCTGCTATTGAGTGGTTTGAATCAATAAATGTCTCGGGACACAATTTGAACTTAAAAATCGATACAGGCAGTCAAGCTAATATTCTGAATGAAAAAGACTTTAAAAAGCTTAAAATACCTTGTGATGTGCTTTCATTGACAAAAACAGTACTGTCATCTTACTCGGGCCATACATTAAATGTGATTGGACACTTAAATCTTACTTGTGAATTTAAAAACTTTAAAAAGACTTTTCGTTTTTACGTGTTGGACTCACCTAACCCTAGTTCAATTCTAGGCCTAGATGCAGCATGCGAATTAAAAATTATTAATGTTAATAAGACTATTAGTACGGTAACGGTCGCGAGTTCACAAGAAATTTTGAACAATTATAAGTCAGTTTTTACAGGTATCGGTAAACTAACACATAAACAATGTAAAATTATTCTTAGAGATGATGACACACCTGTTATTTGTGCGCCAAGAAAAATTCCTATAGCTCTTCAAAAAACAATCAAAGAAAAACTAGATGATATGGTCTCTCAAGATATCATTGTACCAGTCACAGAACCAACTGACTGGGTACACCCCATTGTTGTTGTTGCCAAACCTAATGGCGATGTCAGAGTTTGCATTGACCCTCGTACTCTGAATAAATACATAAAACGAGAAATTTATCAGATACCTACACAAGATGTTCTCTTTTCTAAATTATCAGGTAGTAAATTCTTTTCCCTACTAGATGCCTCTTCTGCATTCTTGCAGGTTCCTTTATCTGAAGAAAGTTCATTTCTCTGTACTATTTCTACTATCTTCGGCAGATATCGGTATAAAAGACTTCCATATGGCATTTGTTCAGCACCAGAAATTTTCCAGAGAATTGTTGATGAAATTTTAGTTGGGTTAGATGGTGTAATAGCCTACTTTGATGATATCTTGGTATACGGCCAAACACTTGAGGAGCATAACCTTAACTTAAAAAACGTCTTGGAGAGAATTCAAAAACATGGTCTAACACTAAATCTACAAAAATCCAAAATTGGCAAAACCAAAATCAAATTCTTAGGTCATGCTATAAGTGACACGGGCATATCCCCTGATGAAAATAAGACACAGGCCATTAGACAAATGAAACCCCCAAAAACTCGAAAAGACTTACAACGGTTTTTGGGAATGATTACTTATCTTGCCAAATTTATACCAAATTTATCTCAGGAAACTAGTAATCTTAGAAGTTTGTTGAGTGAAAAAAATGAATGACAATGGACTGAATCACATGATAAATGTTTCAGTCGTCTTAAAAATCTATTGTCTCGAGATGTCGAATTGGCATACTTTGAACCAAATCAGGATGTAACTCTATCAGTAGATGCTAGTCCATTTGGTATAGGTGCTGTCATTATACAAAATAATCACCCCATAGAATATGCTTCGGTCTCCTTGACCCCCGCACAACAAAGATATAACCATATAGAGAAAGAATTAATGGCAATTGTGTTTGGATGTGAAAGGTTCAACTATTATCTATACGGTCGTAACTTTAACATCGAAACTGACCACCGTCCGCTTTTAGGACTCCTTAAAAAACCCTTAGATGATCTATCCCCCAGGCTTCAAAGGCTTGCTCTAAAACTTCTAAGATATAAATTTACATTAAACTTTGTTCCTGGAAAAAACTTATATATCCCTGACACTCTTAGCCGAGATCCCACAGAAGTTACAATAAACACTGACTATTTGGATTCAGATCTTAAGGTATTTTCAATATTATCCACTACTCCCGAAAACGAACAAAGGCTTCAAAAATCAATAACTGAAGATCCGGCATTGCAAAAAGTCAAGTATTACACACTATTTGGTTGGCCCGAACATAAGAAAAATGTCCCTTCAACAGTTAAAAAATATTGGGAAATAAAAAATGATATATATTTACATGAAAACATTTTATTTTATAAAAACCGACTTATAATACCAGAAGCTCTCAGACTCGAATTCTTAAACCTCTTGCATAATTCTCATCAAGGTGTAGTAACCTGTAAAAAGATAGCCCAAGAAACAATTTACTATCCTGGACTTTCATCTGATATAGAAGAATTTGTACTCTCCTGTATCACATGTCAAATGTACTCTCGTAGCAACCAAAGAGAACCACTAACACCACATGAAGTAGTTAATCTTCCCTGGAAAAAAATAGGAATGGACTTTAAATCCCTAGGCTCACAAAACTTTATAATTGTTGTAGACTACTTTAGCAAGTTTGCTACAGTAAATAAATTGACAAGCAAAACTGCAGAATCCGTTATAACTACATTAAAAAATATATTTTCCATATTAGGACTTCCATTGGAAATATTTAGTGATAATGGCCCACCTTTTGACTCCTATGAGTTTAAGAATTTCGCCAAAAATTATGACATAAAATTAACAACATCCAGTCCATATTTTCCTCGATCTAATGGAATGGTTGAAAGAATGATACAAACTGTTAAAGGGCTACTAACCAAAGCTATTGAAGAAAAACGAGACCCTCTTCTTGCTGTATTAAACTACAACACTTCCCCTAAGCAGATGCTTCCAGCTCCTAGTTATTTATTAATGGGACGAAGGCTAAGAACGACACTCCCTACTAGCCTTAAACTGCTCATACCAAATTATCCTATAAAAGATGCGCTTAAATCTCTGAAAAATCAGCAAACACAACAAAAGAAATATTTTAACAAAGGCACAAAGAAACTGCCATCTCTAAATCCTGGAAAAGAAGTACTAGTTCAGGAAAAAACCAGACAATGGAAATCAGGTACTATTATTGAAAAATCAGGCCCAAACGACTACAGTATTCTAGTAAACGATACACCCTATAGGAGGAACAGACAACAGATTAAGGAATTCAGAGAGCGACCCCCAGAATTACTCGCTTCACCTGACATAGATATTGCCAATACTCCTATAAAAAGAAATCTAGAAACCCCTCTGTCAATCAGAAAAAGTGAAACTCCTGAGCAGGAAAGTACAGAACCCGAATCAGGAACTGAAGGGGTAAGCGCACAATTAGAAATGGAGGCACCAAATAACCCAACAAGAACAAGAAGTGGACGAATTGTGTTAACTCCTAAGCGTTTGAATTTATAAAGTGTTCCGAACTTGCGTTCTGTATTAGTGTTTTTAATATATCTTGTTTAACCATTTTTCACATTTTGTATTTTAGTGTTTTGAATTCATAAAATGTTATTGTTATGCACCGCGTTCCGAAATTGCGTTTTTTAATAGTGTTTTTAATATTTCTTGTTTAATCATTTTTCACATTTTGTATTTTTTATTAAAAAAAAGGGCGTGTCATATATGTTGGATGTAAGTTGGCACCACTGTGCATGTTGGCACTCACTGTGTAAATTGGCAACTGTGGAATGACAGTTCAGTTTCAGCGGTAAAAGATACACACTCAACATATTGGTACGCTTAAATAAAACTAATGAAAACCAACATCTCAGTTGTTTCATTAAAGTAAATATTATAACTACAAAACGAAAAAGTATGATATTGCATTTAACTGAACGAATATATTTCATATCCATTCTAAATAGTGTGAATACTGTAAAAAATTAAATCCATTAATTACAGTTCGTATTTTGGTCACTATAATTTTGAAAATTTTAAATAGGTGACAATTCTGTCAAACTAATTGTCAGTATATTTTTTAGTTATTCAGATTAAATATACATTAAAATAAGTTATTCTTGTATAGAATCGATAAATAATAGCATTTCAATTTTTATTTAGTCTATAATTATAAATAATTCGTTAATTTTAATAAAATTATATGAAGTCAATTTAATTACGAGTATTAAAGTAAACATTTTAGGCGCCTCGGTCATGGTGAGGTCAGAGTGCTTGCCTTTTATGCAAAAGGCCCGAGTTCAAATCTGGGATGGGGACAAATTAAGAAAAACATTTTTCTGTTTTTTTCTTTTTTTTTTCTTTTCTTCTTCTATTCTTTTATTGCATTTTTCTTTTTTTTTTTCTTTTTTCTTTTTTTCTATTTAGTGGGTTTTTGATTTCTATTTTTTTATTTCATCCTCCCTTCATCCCCCATTTTATTCAGTTTTTTTTAAATCAGTAAGATTCGCCACTTATAGAGATTGATTTTTGTTTAAATTTTCAAGTTGATATTATTTTTCGTTTTTGAATTAGGAATCTTTTAATGTTTCAACCTCCCTTAAACCCCATTTTTACTCAGATTTTTTTTCAAAATCAATAGGCTTCGTCCCTTTATAGAGCTTGATTTTCCCAAAATTTTCAAATTAATATTGTTTTCTGTTTTTAACTTATCGTGCGGACAAAAAACGTGACATCGGACAGACTACTGTCTGAAGAGTATAATAACATCCACCTATTTTTATAATTTTTACCAAAGTTTTATAGAATAGATCCCCTATTATGTTATAATGGATGTGGATGACCTACATTTTTGCCTCAGAACTCGTCAAAACTAGGGGATTTAAATTGTTTTCAAATATTGTAAATGTTAAAAAATAAAACCTACAGTTTAAAAATTGGCGATCATTGATTATTTAATTAAAGTGTCTGCCAAAAAGTCTAAAAAAATTACTATTGACTTAGGTAAAAAAAAATAATAAAAATAAATTGTTGTTTCGTTTAAAATCCACAATGAAATCATCAAATTCTTTTTTTTTAGTAATAAAATATATTGAGTAAATAAAATTTAATAATATAAATTCGATTATTTGTATTATTTATTTAAATGACATTGTTTTAACGTTTATTTTTTTAATTATGTAAATTTCCTTTAGTTTTTAGCAGACAAAAATTTATATATTGTATAATTTGAGTGGATATAATCACTACTATTTTAATGCACCCATCTCAAAGAAATAATCAACTCTTTTTTTCCATATTTATGGTAATTTGAGAGACACTAAAATGGTGGTTTCCACCTTATCAAGACTGAAGCCCACAAGGGACGAAACGACTAAAAGCCAATAGTTGTATTAAGACGTTGAATCTTCTGGTTTGTGAAGCATTGGCATTACTTAGGTCAAACCATGTGATGATTTTGAGAAACCTTGATTTTTAAAACAACCATTCTATATCGCCTTTTGATTAGGGTTTACAAACTTGTTCGAACAATTTATCAAATAATAATTGGTCCCCTTTACCTCTTAAGCATGCTCATGTAAAATATTTGGGCTCCTTACTTCACACATTTATCTAAAAATATTTGATCATCTCTTTTAAATATGTCCATGTAAAATTATATGATTCCTTTACTCCCTTATAGATCTGTTCATGTAAAAATATTTGCACCCATTGTTGCTTAAGCCTACCTACGTATAAAAATTTAAAATTGTTTCAAAAAAGCGGCTTCGCTCGCTTCACTCGCTTTTCTAGGTAGTGGTTTGGAGGTGGGTGGGAGGAGCGTAGCGAGATCTTATAGAGAAACTGTTGCTATGGAAACGCTTGTCATGCTATCATGCTAAGGACTACACAAATCTCGTAGGGACAAAATGCCTAGTTGCCCAGTTATAGATGGTTTCATTTTCACTTTAGTTTAGATTGACATATTAGGTTAAGAGTTATTCTAAATATAAGAGGCAACTGCGCATTTCCTCACCACCGGATTTAGGTTTTTGTTTAGTCGACATCACGATAAGTGTTCCTGTTGCAACGATTTTTCCGTAACCAACTTCATAATAAATCACCAGGTGTGACCGAAAATAAATTAATAGAACTACTTTTTAAAGAGTATAGAAATTTTATGTTAAAAATAAGGTTTTTTATATTTTTTTGTTGATTTTAATTGGACACTTGGCAACACCGCGCTAATCGGTATTGACAGAGCATGATAGATTTAAATGTAAATTCTAATGAATGTTTGGAATGTATGGAAAGTTAGACGTTAGGAATGATAAGAATGCGTAAAATAAGTGACATAAGAAATGCATAAGCGAATTTTAAGAACATTAATATTAAAATAGTTAGGATCAACCGAAAATTCTGAAAATCAATAGGGTTCTAAGTTAAAAGCAATTATTCAAGAAAATCAAAACCGCAAGTCAATCAGAACTTTCATTCTAGAGTTATCGTGCCGGCATACATACACACAGACGACCAGACGAAATTTTTTTTTTTGCATTTTCGGACTCAGAAAGATCGGAAGCATGAAAAAAAGTATAAAAAAATGGGGGTAAGAATATTTTTTTGTCTGCAAGAATTCAATACTGAGGCCCCATAGGAAGGGCCTCAGTAACAGTATAGTAATAGTATATACCTAATTAAACATTAATTTTAAAATTCAAGGAAACAAGAAGCTGCAGAGTTGCCAGGGAGCTTTTAAATTATCCTTACAACACTACAGCAAACAAATGCTTGACAAAATTTGAGCCTGATCACAGGCATTCTATCTGGTAATTGCCAAGTTCGGAAGCATCTTCGTTGAATGGGGCTATCACAATCCATACTCTACAGGAATGGGAACAAGAAGATGAGACCATCGAGCATATCCTCTACGACTGCCCGACACTCTCATTTATTAAGTTGCATATAGATATAACGCGCCGGACCCGGGTTATACCTGGGCCAACAATGAGCCCAGGTTCGTCAGATTTGTGGACCTACCACCACATAGAAAGCAACGGGCCTACTTCGATCATATTTGGCGCGGCCCTTGGTAAGCACACAGCACCGTACAAATCTGACGAAATTGGCCCGTTGTTGGAACGGCGCAGGTACGGCCAGGGCCTGGCCCTTTAAAAGATTTGTGTTCGGCGAGAATTGGGTAATACCGGCTGATATAGGCTATCAAATCTGTAGGCTGGATTCACAATGGGTCTAGTGATGCCCAAGTGCCGTGGATTAACCCACCCTCCACACGTTACAGATACAAATAATATTTACGACTTTATGAGTTACAACTTTTGTCCTATTATAGTCCCTGTTATAAGAATCAACTTCCTTTGCAGAGGTGCGAGAGTCCTTTTTTACCATTTGAGGTTTTAAATTATTTTTTGCTGAAGTCGCTTTGCGACTACCTTTCTTCAAAAATGTGGATTTAAATTAAAATTTATCACCCATTAAAAACTTGTTTTGCAAGTATCTACCATTTTATATTACTCACATTATTTATTACTTTCAATTCACTAATGTTATTAATTGCTTCATATTTTTCTTATTCATTATTTAAACATTTTATTATAATTTTATTAATCATTTGTTTTATTATCTGTTAATAATTATTTAGACTTTTAAAATTATTTTCGTGCTAATTATCAAATGTCTGGATATTATACAGGTGCATAAAAAATGCTACCATATATTTCTGAGACTTAAATATGACGATCTAACATAACTTACCTTAGTCCAAAAGTGGATGATTTCGGAAATACAGAATGTTAAAAGTTCAATTTGGTTTCAGTTTTTCATAAATAATGTATTTAATAATTGGTGGATTTTCACCATTTCATTTGGCTGGGGGGGTTTTGTGGGGTGAGAAATTAAAAGCTGATTTCAGTTTTATTGTAAAATTTTAAAGGCACTATCTGCGGTACCTTACACACATTTAAAACGAAATAACTTTTTGAACTACCTACCATGTATTTAACTTTCAAATAAAAATCTTGTTCTCCAACGTCTTTTATCTAAAAAAGGTATAAGTGGTAAGACTAGATTTAAGCAGCCATTTTATAGATATCTCGATTTAAAAAATTGGCGTTCTTTAAATTTTATAATAAAAATGAGAGCAGCTTTTAATTTTTCACCCAACAAAACTCCCTCTATCCAAATGTTATGAAAATACACCAATTAATAAAAAAATATATTTATAAAAAACTAAAACCAAATTGAACTTTTAAAACCCTGTATTTGCGAAATCATGCACTTTTGGACTAAGGTAAGTTGGGTTAGATAGTCAGGAATATTTGGTATCATTTTTTCAAATGTAAATGTTAATATTGTATAATATATTGTCGATTTTCCATTGTGCAGGGTTATTTATTATACTATAAATTACCATCTATCATCATTATTATTATTATTATTGCATATAGATACAAAAAATATTTAAAATAAAAAATTTGTGGCCATAACTGAATTTTGTTAAAATACTATCAAAAACACGTAGCGCGCAAATTTCACGGGATATAATAGATATTTATACACAAAGTGAGTTAAATGAATTAACTCACGGGATGTATACAATATTTTATCCAATTTTGACATTTTTAGATCAAAATGTAGGTGTTTTTTAAATTTAATTTTGTATTTAACAACCATTTATGGCAATGTAATTGACAAGTAGTCGGTGCAATTTATATTAAGTCTGGTTGTTAGGCGTTGTCAGGGCTTGTTTATTTAGACTTTGTTTATAGTTAGTTGAATATTACTGTTATTGACTAAAATCTACGATATGAAACATCGGCAAAAGAGTTAATTTTCGTTTAAAATTTTGGAAAAATGGATATCTAAGATTTTGTGAACGAAGAACTTGTTCCAGAAGAAGTGTTAAATGCAGCAAATGAGACTTTAGCAAAAATAGTACCCAATAAATCTAAATCATTGTACGAGAAGAAGTATATGCTTTTTTGCCAATGGCGAAACAAAAAGCAGGTTAAAGGAGTTAACGAGAAGATAATAATGACATACATATCTGAAAAATCAAAAAATGTGAAGTCTTCGTCATTATGGTCCTATTATTCGCAACTTAAGAAGATGTTGTCCGTTAAAGAAAATGTGGGCATAAGCAAGTAGGTTTTTAAATTATATTAAAAAATAGACGTTTGAGTTAATAAAAGGTTACTTTTCAGATTTCACCAAGTGAAAGCATTTTTAAAGAACCAATCAGTGGGATATAGTACATGTTTGGCAGATTTATTCAATAGAGTTTGCATTATGCAAAAGAGAGGTCTGCAAAATATGTGATGTATTTTTAGATACATAATATTACCGTTGGATTCATTATTTATTTTAGAAACGGTGTTTGGTTATCAAAAAATATAAAAATAAAATAAATGTAGCATCAAGAAATAATACACGGCGATCATATTAAATTGATATTCTTCTTCTTGTATAATGGGAAGAAAATGTTTAACTATTTGCTACTCATGTAAGGGTTTTACTGTACAGGTATTTTTATGAAGTTTAGTAATTTAGATTTAAGTTTATGTGATTATAATATCTAAAATTTACCATTGTTGTAAATTATTTTTGTTCTTGCACTTGAAGATACTAAACACAACAGAAATTAGCAATGAGTAAGAGAAAACAGACTACCTTAGATAATTATTTGTTAAAACCAAAACAAAATAGGGGAATAATAACCTCGGAAGTCGTGAATTTATCACCAGTCGGGGAATCCTCTAAGGAAGCGGGTTCGAGTTCGAGTATGGGTAAACAAACCGCCGAAACTAGCGCCGGTAGCAGCAGTGACCACAGCGTTGCCACATTTAATATTTTTCATGGTTATAAAAAATCGATAGACATTGCCCCTTTTATCAATACATCTAAAATAATTACTTTGCGGGAAAAATATTCGGTTTTAATGTACTCTATAGTTCCGGATCAATATTTTACGTACCCCTTTTCAATTCACAGAAAAAATGATAAAGATATTAAATGCATTTTATCAAAACGATATTTTGACACTTTTTCTTGGCTAACATATTCGCAAGGTCTAGAGGGTATATTTTGTAAATTTTGCGTAATTTTTTCAAAAGTGGGTGGTGTACATCAGTCAACTAAGTTGGAACGTCTTGTTACCACTCCACTAAATAAGTATTCCAAACTATTCGGAAAAGATGGCGATTTGATAAATCGGTCTATCATAGTAAAGCTGTTACAGAGAGACATAATTTAATTAAAATTTATGAAAACCCAGAGATAGATGTAAGAAATACATTAGATCGAGAAAGACAAAGGCAGATTTTAGAAAATAAACTTAGATTGAAACTTATTATCGAGTCAGTAATCTTTTGGGACGACAAAATATTCCTTTTAGAGGTCACAGAGATCGAGGATCTCTTGTCGTTTCCGAAGGTTCTTCTGAAGATGAGGATAGTCTTGTAAATAATGAAGGTAACTTTCGTGAATTAATTAAATTTAGAATAGATGAGAGTGGCGATGTTGTATTAAAAAAACATTTAGAACCTAAATTAGTAGTTATACGAAAAAAATAAATAATTGAATTCTGTGGTGAGGAGATTTTAGAAACCATTTTACAACGAGTAAATAAAAGTCAATTTTATAGTGTTATATTTGACGAAACCACGGACATAAGTCATAAGTCACAAATGTCAATAATCTTAAGATACTGTTACGAAAATTGTCTTTACGAAGATTTCGTAGGTTTTATTGATTGTTGCGCAATGTTTGATGAGGACACATTAGAACCAACAGTTAGTGGTACAATTTTGGCTCAAAACTTATTTAATTTTATTAAAAAAAAATAATTTAAATCCCGATAAGTGTATAGGAATTGGAACTGATACTTGCAACTTAATGCTTGGTGAACAAAAAGGAGCCGTTACTAAATTAAAAAAAAATGCACTTAAAAGTCCTTGTACCAGCCACTCATTAAATTTATCTATTTTAAAAAGCTCAAACGTTCAAGGTGTTAGAAATGCCGTTGGCGTTACAAAAGAAGTAAATGCATTTTTTAAAGCTTCCGCAAAAATAAATTTTCTTCCTATGCAAAAGTTAGATGGCCATAGTCAGCTTAAAAGTCTTTGTGAAAAGATGTGTTGAACGTCACGAATCTGTGCTTCGGTTTCAAAGTACTCTTTAAATCATTATAGACCTTCTTGATATTTATTTCCCACTGGAAAGATCGGGACGCCTCTTCAAAGGCAGAATGTTTAAAAAATTCTATAGTTTCCACCTTTTTTATAGTTTTTTTATGTTCTCTGCCTGATATTTTATCTTTGACTGTAAATTTAAGTAAAATATTGCAAAAGAAGTCAATTGATAACACTATGTTACTACGCTTAAACAAAATGTTATCATCATTTTAAATGAAAGACGTCGATATTCCGAAACTTATTTTAGGACCATTTTTACTTTAGTGTCAGATATTCATAAAAAATTAGATTTAGAAATTATCAAACCAAGAGTTACTCAGAGACAAACGCATCGCCCCAATATATTTGCAGAAAATAACGAATCTTTAGACTTAGCATCTATATTCCTTTGTTAGATAATATATTGCAAGATCTCCAATTTCGTTTTAACGAGGAATCTTTGAATACCTACGGGTTCAATATATTTTTTCTTTCCATTTTCAATTCAAAAACAGATACTGAAATTAGTCAGTCGATTGAAGTAGTTGCGGAATATATAAGAAAATTTGAAAATAACCAAAACAGAGATTTAATACTTTTAAAATTAAAATCTGAATCCAGTATTTGGAAAAGCGTAAAAAAAGCGATACAGATGGTATCGGTTTATATTCGTCTTGCGATGAAAATATATTTCCTTTATTAAAAAAATGCCTACAAGTTTTGGTCACTCTACCCGTTAGTGTAGCATCAGCTGAAAGAAGCTTCTCCTCTCTGCGGCGCCTTAAAACCTGGCTTCGTTCAACAATGGGTCAGGATAGATTAGTTGGGCTATCACTTCTGTTTATACACAGAGACATTCAAGTAAATGTAGACCATATATTATAAATAGATTTGCAAATAATAAAAATAGACGACTTGATTTTACGTTATAATTTTTGTTATTTCATGTATTCTGGTCATGCGAGTATGTTATGCCCAAGAAAATATTTTTGTTTGTTTTTGTTATGTTTTCATTTATAAGCTTTCGTGTTATTAATGTTTTTAAAATGTGTTTAATATTTATTATACATGTAAAAGTTGTTCTTTTTAAATTTACTTGTGTTATATGTTTTTTGTTTGTTTTGTTTTTAAATTATATCAGAAATAAAGTCAAGATTTTCACTACCCCCCAAGCTTAAACTCTGGATGCGCCACTGGTACCCCCCAGATGTTCCGATTTCGTCCAAAATCTAATATTTTCACCTCAGGCCGAAATAAAACTTAAGTTTAAAATTTAATGTTTTTTCCTGTATCCGTTTTTGAGTTTTCTTCAAAATTCGAAATTTACACATTTTCTCAAATTTTTGAAACAACATTTAACAAAGCTGTTTATTAACGAACTTTAAAATTAGTTTCCTATGAAGTCGTTAGTCTGAAAACTGACAGAGCTATCATGGTAATTAGTGATTGTTTCGGTTTTCCGGTGAAAATCTGTTCTAAAATTTTAAATGGTTTAGAATGCTTGAAATAAAATTTTTAATAATTTCGAAAAAAATCTATTGTTCACAATACATCAGAAACTAAAGAAGATACGCAATCAATGCAAGAATTAAAAAACGCAGGTTTCTGCAGGGGGTATAATATAATTGAGATATCACCTTCTTTTATTTGAATTTGAGTGCGAGCCCTTTAAACTCAAGCAACTTCAACTTTAGAGGCCTTGTAACCCTTGAAATTTCTTAACTTCTCGCAAAATGGGTTTTTGTGCGATTAGATATCTTTAAAGTTAAGGAAATTATTGATCAAAAAACCAATCGGGGTTTTCGGTGAATTGGTAGACTCTCGACAGTTTCGGAGCGTTTACAAATGCATTTAAACACACATTTTGGTATCAATTTGTGTATAACTATATCCCTAATATCCTCACAATTTAAAAATTGAGTTGCTTATCAGCTATTGTCGATCAGATGGGGGTGGTTTTTGAGGGTTCTAACGTTGTAATAAATCAGAATTAATATGAATAGTGAGGAGATTTCAATTAATTACAAATGGATCATTAGAAATTTTAAGCTGTTTCGTCATAAGGGCCGATTTTTAAAGGACGAAACAATACAATAGATCATTATTATATTCAATATTTGTACAGTATTCACACCCTGTATTCAATTTGTTTTGTATCGTAGTAATAGTTTGTTGAAAAAAAAAAAAATTAATAAAATGATTGTCACATTGGAATTTGGCTATCATTACAAAAAATCAACATAATAAACTTATTTGGAGGTTTAATTCTATAAATACAGTCCAAACGGGAGATATCCCACACAATATTACAAAATATATTTTTTTAATAATTAAACATGCTTTAATCCCAAGCAATGCTTAAATATATGGTTTTCAAATTTTTCCTCAAAGGGGTAGTTTTCAACCCCTAAAAATATTAAGCGCACGTCATCAATATATAACTTTAGAAGTGGAGGATAAAATAAGCATACCTAATTACAGATTTTCATGCAAATCGGTGCGGTCCGAAAGAATTTTGAAGTAATAGCCTATTTTTCTTGATGAGACTTCAAACACTAGATTATATAGGGTGTCCCATTAGTAGGTAATTGTTCATTATTTCAATTTGTGTTCTAAACACACAAACAAGTTTCAAATAAAAGTTACATGGATTTCAAAAAAATATTTCAAAAATGTACTTACAGGGTGTTGCGCTTTTGCCTGGCAAATAAAAATTTATGTTTTTTAAAAAGAACACCCTGTATTTTATTTCAATTTTAGTATGGTTTGGTAATACTATTTTTTAAAAGAATATTACAGGATTGCCAAGCAATTATTTTGTTTATGAAATTAGAGAATGATCCCAACTTAAATTATCATAATATAGGTAGGTTTAAAATAATTTCAAAATTGTTTAAAATACAGACTAATAAGATAGTTAGGCTAACGAATAGTGGTGTTTTAAAACATGTCTTAAATATGGCTAATTTTAAGAATAATTTGCTAAATTTGTTCCAAAGTAACACCCTGTATATTATTTTAGCATAACTTTCCTAATAAAATTACCTATTCAACGATAGCAACAGATTGATCAGAAACACATATCCAGGGTGCCTCATCAGTGCGTAACGGATCGATAGCTGTTTTATTATTGGAAATGCGAAAAAAAAAATTAATACAGAAGATGTATAAGAATTGTTTTTAAATATACAGGGTGGTCCATAAACTAGGAGCTGACAAAATCTATACTTTTTAAAGCAAAACGCCCTGCAAGTAGTTAAACATATTTGATTGTATTCACATCTTCAAACAATTTTAATAGACTTCATTAATTTGTTTTGTTGTACATAGGGTGTGTCAAAACGTAACGTTAAAATTTTAACAATTTTTTAAATGGAATACCCCGTTTAATTAATTAATTGACAGTATAATACACACGGTATTCCATTTAAAAGATTGTAAGATGTTTTGTTTTAAAAAAGTATAGGTTTAATTAACCCCTCGTGTATGCACCACCCCGTATAATAAGGAATAATTCTTAATATGGTCATATAACTTTTATAATTATCTTTTTTTTTGTATTTTCAATAATGAAAGAGCTATCGGTCAATTCCGCACTGATGGGATAGACTGTAGGTATATATGTATTATTGGTCAACATGGTAGTATCGTTGGATAGGAAAATTTATAAAAAAATTTATGCTAAAATAAAATACTGAACATTGCGAATGAAAAAATTGAGTAAGTTGAACTAAAATATGGCTATTTTTGGGACATGTTTAAAAACATTCTGTATAAAATAAACCAGTTTTAACACCACTATTCGTGAGCTTAGTAGCTGTATTTTAAACAATTTTAAAATCATTGTAAAGCTACCTAAATTATGATAATTTAATTTAGGGTCTATGTCTACATCATTCTTTAATTTCATGAAAAAATTAATTGCTTGGCAAACCTGTAATATTTTGTAAAAACATTCTAGGGTTAAATACATAAATATCTAAAACTGAAATGAAATACAAGGTGTTCTATTTAAAAAACATATACTTATTTGCAAGGCAAAGACGCAACACCCTGTATGTCAAAAAATATTTTTAAAATATATATTTTTTTTTAAATTCATATAACTTTTATTTAAAAATTATTTGCATGTATATAACACAAATTGAAATATTATATTGATATTACGGCTTTAAAATCATTTACAATGTGAATTTTTTTACAATTGTGAATAAGAATGTAATTTTTTGATTGACTTATAAAATCCTAAATTTGTTAAAACACAATTTTCTTTCTTCTGCCCCCCTGGAAAATTTTTTATATAAACGCAATGAGTCACAAATTTAATTTTTTTTAAATAGTCAATATTAAATATTAATTCAATTTAACTTATAACATTATCCGTATACGTATTATTTTTTTTAATATTATTGAGATGTGTTTTATTTAAATAAAACCACAATTTAAATTGCTGATTTGTAAAGCTTTTGGTCCCTGTTTTGTGTTTTCTTCAGTACTTTCATTTTAGTTAATTAATTAATATTTACTGATTTATTAAATATTATTTAATCTTGTTTTTTATAAAAAATTATTATTGCTGTATTGTTTAAACAATTGTAAGGAAAGGGCATGCATCCAGATTTTTTTAGTACAACTAGTACAATTTTTTGGCATTAAATAATATTTAACTAAAATAAAAGTAATCAAGAAGGCACAAAAGAGGTCGAAAGCTTTAAATATCATTGTACTTTTATTTAAAATAAAAAAAAAACACCTACATCCCAAGAATATCACAAATAAATTCAAAAATAAGATGTAAAAAACAGGATGTTCCAAAAATGTATGGTATAATCAAGAAATACCATATGCATAACGTTTAAAAATGCACCAACCTTTTAAAATTATCGAAAAAAAATCTCCGTCTTCAAATAGCACTTTTTTGCAGCGCCCTGTCCTTTCGAGAACTGAAACGAAGAAACACCTGAACAACTGAAGAATCGTCGCGCTTCTGAAACTAGCCAAACGGATAGAAGACAGCAAGTGAATACCCGAACCGTTTTGGTACTGAAAACAAGTGGAAGAGACGGCCTTGGTCGACCTTGCACTATTCTCGCTCGAGCGACACTTCGTTACTTATGGCGCCAAAGAAAAGCTCGCTGCTGCTGCTGATGCGGCTGCGATGCGGTGCTGCGGTCGCGATGAAAGGATAATAACGGGACGGTCGAGCCTCCTTTGACGACGAGGAAGGCGAAGACTGAGGGCGATGTGAAGCACTAAGATGCTTTGGTTTACGTCTTATACTGATTCTGCTGAAGAAGTATTGTTCGTTTTATTCACCTGCTGGAGGGGTGTTGTTAATTGGTTATGGAATTTTTAAGAGGTATTATTCGGCTTGCGCGAACTGCCAAATTAAATACATTTTTTGTATATCTAAAATTTGTAAATATTATACATGGTCTAGCAAACCTCTGTATGTAGTAGTTCGTTAACTCCTACTATGCAAAACTTAAAGAGTTTTTAAAGGATATCTGTCAGTGGGAGTTAAAACCAAATATTCCTATAAGTTGCGCAAATCACTTTTTTTTATAAATGGAATTAACCAACTTGTTTAAATTTTTAGGTACTCTATAGTCACTACTATATTCTAGAGAAGGAATGAGTGCAGTCAGGGTCGCTCTTACCTAACATGAGGCCCTAGACACCAGACAATTTTAAGGCCTTTTGTTAGGCATATATTTTATAATATTATTACTAAATAAACTATAGAGTTGCCAGGGTATTTCGTGATATATTTTAAATCAAATTTTAGTCACAGCAAAGGGAAAAAATACAAAGAGATTTTTTTTATTTTCTAATTCATTTATTTTGACTAATAATTATTAAAATGCAAAACATCTGCTTTATGCAAATTATCACAAATTATTATTTACTTATCAAATTATGCTTAAAAACTTACCAAAACTAAAGTTAAAAGAACTTTTTTCTAGCCTTTTGTTTCGAAAATCAGACAATAATTTCTTCATAATCTACTGTGTTGACTACTTCTGATTCAATAAAAATCATTGAGAGGCTAGAAGTCTTATTAGTGCAGGGCATAGTGGCGCATTCGTTTGCAAAATTGTTTTAATTCGTGATTTTTTTTAAATGTCCGGAAGGCTTTCCTGATTATAAAAGTGTAAGATGACACTCGATATTTGTTGATGTTATTGTTTAAACAACGAAAAATTAATTAAGCCAGAAAAAATGCATTTTTTAAAATGAATTAATTTTTTTTATATTCTTTAGGATATTTCGAATAAAAAAAGTCCTTACGCCCATCATCGTATCTTTAACCCTTTAATTGTTATGAATTTCTTAAAATCCGACATTGACGTAATTTCTAATTTTCTTGAATTAAATAATATACCTTAAAATTTAAAATGCTATAATTTTAAATTTTTTATCGAATATTCAAACTATAATAAACAAAATAACCTAAATAAATTTTCAAAATTTTGTTTGTTGTTACGTTTTTTTTACGTTATAACAATATGCTTCCTACGCGCGTGTACTTTTAG
Organism: Psylliodes chrysocephalus; assembly: GCA_927349885.1. Classification (NCBI taxonomy): domain Eukaryota; kingdom Metazoa; phylum Arthropoda; class Insecta; order Coleoptera; family Chrysomelidae; genus Psylliodes; species Psylliodes chrysocephalus. The sequence continues at coordinate 43,153,091 of OV651822.1, forward strand.
AGAGAAGTACTTCTATCTCACTTCCAACTCAATGTATAAGATGGGTAAAAGAAAGCCCGATGACGCGCAGAATCAATTTTTTGCTGTTTTTCAGAGGTAATAAGTTTAAAAAAATTATTATTAACATTTTTCATAACACTTTGTTATATTTGCCTATTAATAGTTTTGTATCATGTGATTTTCTTTTACTTTTTTAGATACTTTTGATAACTTTTTTATTTATTAAAGTTAACAGAAACATTTATTTTTAACATTTATTTTTATTCATGAAAAAATTATTGTCAGATACTGCCTGAGAAGTAAATCTTCTTCAACCTTTTTTTTTTTTTCAATACGTTAAAAAGGTTCAAATGCACTTGTCGTGATCCGTGAATAATTTCTACCCGTTACAATGAACATAGTAGGCTTACTGGGGTCATAAAATTTTATGATTTCAAAAATATCCAAGCCTTTCTTCATTTAACAAAAATAAGGAAAACATTTTATTTTTAATATTGAGAGTAAGTACTATAAATATGAAATTTTTTTATGACTTTCATACAAATAGGTATTTTGAAAAATTGTACGTTTAACTCTTCTTCTATTTTTTTTCCTGTCATAAACAATTTTTACAACCTTCCAAATAGAAAATTCAACCCTTCCTTAGAATTTTTGGCTCGTTTTGAAAATTATTTTTCAGTTGTTAATCAGTCTTGCTCGATTCTACATCTACTGGTTTACTTTGCAGTCGTGTAATTTTCTGAGTAATAATGTCGTTCTCTTTAATTCCAAAAAATAGTATATTATGTTACTAGGAGTAGAAGGCCAACATTATATGTTGAGCTCAGAATTTTGCACAGCTGAGGCGTTATCCGAAGCTGTGCAAACTGGGCGAAACATATAATGGGCCTTCTAATCCGAGTGACATATACTATTTTTTCTTCAAGCATTTAAATAAAAGTATGGATAAAAATAATTGTTTCAATATAGAAATATTTCTATCTGTCCAAAAGATAAAAATAAACATTATAAATACACAGAATTTTATTTATAATAAATAATTAGGAACAATTTTCTTTTCTCTTTAAACCAATTTCCAAATTTTCAAAACTATTTTAAATCTAAAATATAAAATAACAAAAAACAATGGATATTATTTTTCAATATTTACATTAAATATGCAATTTTGTAATGTGCCGTAATTCATATTTAGGGCGCTGTTACCCGTTTTTGTTTGAAGTTGCATTACTTTGTCATTAATAAAATTATTTGCAACAAGATTATCATTTTCAATATTAACAATTTCATTACCTTCTGTGATATTATTTTCCTCTTCAATATTTCTTGTTATAGTAGAGGGTTTGTTGAGAGGCTTAATATATTCTGTCGGGTTTAAAATTTTCATGGCTACTTCTTTTTTATTATTCATCGATTTCTCGATGTAGCCTTCAGCAACGGTGGTTGATTTCCAACCACCGTGGCGTTTAAGAGCTGTAATGTCTCCTCCGTTATCAACTAATATAGTTGCTGATGTTCTTCGAAAGCTATGTCCCGTGTACTCCTCTGGATTTAATAGTTTTAAAAATGTGGCAACTTCTTCGGGCGTATTTGAAATTTTATGGATCCCCATTACTACACGATGGCATTGACCATTTTGATATTTTATGAAAAACCTATCAAAACTTATATCTTTTGGTCGAAGGTTGGCATATGTTCTGAATAAATTTAAATAAACTTCCCCAATTATAGTAAATGAACGATGTTTATGATTTTTTGTATTAGGAATATTTACCAAAATTAAATTTCCTAAATCTTTTATATCTTCCACTTTCATTTGAACAAGTTCATCATATCTGCATGCTCCCGCGACTCCAAATAACATCAAAACCTAGAAAAAAAAATTAAAATAAAAAGCTGAAATTAATAGAATATCTGTAAAACTAAATAACAGTTTAAAAAAATTATGTACCTACCTTAGTTGCTAAATATTTCTTGTTTGGTGCATTCTTAAGAAAGTTATCAAACTCATGTTTAGAAAAAACTTCTGACTTCTTCGGTTTGTAATTATCACCTTTTCGTTTTAAGAAGGCAATTAATTTTGAATAGTTTTCAATTTTTACATTATGTTTAATATTTAGTTCTGATTTCAGCATTGAATAATGCGACCATATTGTTGAACTTTTGAATTTTTCAGACAAATTAGTAAAATATGCGATCAGAACATTTTCTGAATAAAAATGTACATGATTTTCTTCACTCCATTTCACAAATTTTGTGTAAGCATAATCGTAAACTTTCTTCGATTTCGTAGGTATTAAGGTTTCTATCGAAGATTTCGCTATTTCTAGCAATTCGGAAGGTGTTGATTGCATTTCTTCTGACATTTTCTTTTTACTTGAAAAATACAGGTATAACGAACGGGTTAACACTATTTTTTTTATATTCTAAATCATACACTGACGAACGTCAAATTAAATAAGTATTCAAATGACAGTTCCGGCCTACTTGATTGCAACGTTCATAATAAGCCATTTAACATTAGGTGTGTGCTTTTTTATACTAGTACAAAAATGAAAAATATTTGTACTAGTATAAAAATAAGCTACTTCTATAAAACGTGTACCTTGACATAATGTAAACATTATTATACGCTTGAAGAAAAAAAAAAATTAAATTATCTGACGACAAAAAGTGTTTTTCTTCAAGCGTATAATAATGTTTACATTATATCAAGGTACACGTGTTGTAGAAGTAGCCTATTTTTATACTAGTACAAATATTTTTCATTTTTGAACTAGTATAAAAAAGCACAAACCTAATGTTAAATGGCTCATTATGAACGTTGCAATCAAGTAGGCTGGAACTGTCATTTGAATACTTATTTAATTTGACGTTTGTCAGTGTATGATTTAGAATATAAAAAAATAGTGTTAACCCGTTCGTTATACCTATGTTTTTCAAGTAAAAAGAAAATGTCAGAAGAAATGCAATCAACACCTCCCGAATTGCTAGAAATAGCGAAATCTTCGATAGAAACCTTAATACCTACGAAATCGAAGAAAGTTTACGATTATGCGTACACAAAATTTGTGAAATAGAGTTAAGAAAATCACGTACATTTTTATTCAGAAAATGTTCTGATCGCATATTTTACTAATTTGTCTGAAAAATTCAAAAATTCAACAATGTGGTCGCAGTATTCAATGCTGGAATCAGAACTAAATATTAAACATAATGTAAAAATTGAAAACTATTCAAAATTAATTGCCTTCTTAAAACGAAAAGGTGATAATTACGAACCGAAGAAGTCAAAAATTTTTTCTAAACAGAAGTTTGATGACCTTCTTAAGAATGCACCAAACAAGAGATATTTAGCAACTTAGGTAGGTACATAATTTTTTTAAACTGTTATTTAGTTTTACAGATGTTCTATTAATTTCAGCTTTTTTATTTTAATTATTTTTATCCATACTTTTATTTAAATGCTTGAAGAAAAAATAGTATATGTCACTCGGATTAGAAAGCCCATTATATGTTTCGCCCAGTTTGCACAGCTTCGGCTAACGCCTCAGCTGTGCAAAATTCTGGGTTCAACATATAATGTTGGCCTTCTACTCCTAGTAACATAATATACTATTATTTTGTGATCATGGCGAGGCGTTAGTGAAGTGTCCGAAACCTGATACATATTTAAAATTAAAAAATGCAACTCTTCGTCGAAACGATAACGTGACTGTACGATTTAATTTGTTGAAAATACTAGTGAACAATCTTTTTCGTGGCATCGTGGCGCGTAGGAAGCATATTGTTATAACGTAAAAAAAACATAACAACAAACAAAATTTTGAAAATTTACTTAGGTAATTTTGTTTATTAGTTTGAATATTCGGTAAAAAATTTAAAATTATAGCATTTTAAATTTTAAGGTATATTATTTAATTGAAGAAAATTATAATTTTTGTCAATTTTGGATCTTAAAAAATTCATAACAATTAAAGGGTTGAAGATACGATGATGGGTGTGGGGACTTTTTTTATTCAAAATATCCTAAAGAATATAAAAAAAATTAATTAATTGCAAAAATGCATTTTTTCTGGCTTAATTAATTTTTCGTTGTTTAAACAATAACATCAACAAATATCGAGTGTCATCTTACACTATTATAATGAGGAAAGCTTAGCTTCATTTTCAATTTCTAGGAAAATCCCTCGAATATCTGTAACAAACTGTTTTAAAGAGTTTAGTAGATTTTCGCCATTTAATAAATTTATTTTGGTATCTTAAAGTGCTTTACTTGTACAATTTAACCTTGTTCATATTTTTCAAAATACTTTAAGAACCCTTTTGCCTCCGTACGTGCTATTGGCTTTTCTTTCTCAGATTGACACATTATACTTTAAGCTTCTTGTATTTCTTTGTAACCATTTTTAAAAGCCAGTATGGCTTTTGCTCTAGAAAACCATCTGGTATCGCATATTTTCTTCAATTTTATACCATCGTTCGGTAAAATGTTCTTTTTTATATTCCATCGACGGGTTGACTCCGAAAAGAAATTAAAGAATTTTTGACAAAAAGAAAAAATTAAGAGCATTAGAACACGATTCAGTTGCATTATTTCCTACTAGATTTAAAGAGTGGTATAGGCAGTTACTTTTAAAGAAACTATCTGAAATTGGGATAACAGGCAATTACCTTAAGTGGATTAAATCCTATCTTATTAACCGTCGGCAGCGTGTTACAGTGAATGGTTCTGTGTCGCGGGAAGTGACAGTGTCTTCGGGTGTACCCCAGGGTTCACATATTGGCCCTATTTTATTTTTGTTATTTATTAATGATGTAGTGTCCTGTTTTAAAAATTCTCATTGTCTCTTATATGCTGACGATTTAAAAATTTTTAATATTGTGGAACCTAATTATAACGCCCTACAGTCTGATTTAGATCAATTTGTCTCTTGGTGCAGTTCTAACTATTTAGAACTAAACATATCAAAATGTAAAGTTATATCATTTTACAGACGTTCTAACCCCGTCGAAAACTCATACATTATTAATAATACTACGCTGGAGAGCGTCTCCACATTTAATGATTTAGGGGTAATATTCGACAGGGAATTATCATTTTCTTTACATGTTGATACTATCATTCTGAGGGCGTTTAGGCTATTAGGATTTATAAAAAGAAGCACAAAGCATATACAAGACACTAAAGCAATAACATGTTTGTACAGTGGTTTGATCCGAAGTATTTTAGAGTATTGCAGTACTGTTTGGTCTCCGTCACAAGCTATGTATGTCAACCGAATTGAACGAGTTCAAAACAAATTTTGTAAATATTTGCTATTTAAATTTCGCTTTCCATGTCGGGATTTATCGTATGAAACGAGACTGCTACTCTGTGGTATGCAAACTCTTGAACGGAGACGCAGGGATGCAATGTTACTTTTGCTCTACAAAATAATTAATGGAGACATTATTTGTGAAAAATTGTTATGCCAAGTAAATTTTGTTGTTCCGTTAAGGCATACTCGTCAGTCACAACTATTCTTTGAGAAAACCCATCGTACAAACTATGGACAAAGAGCTTTCATGAATAGGCTTTTGTGCAACTATAATAAGCACTATTCTCACTGTGATATTTTTAATTGTACGTTATTATCTGTTAAGAGGATGCTCGAATTTTAAAATTTTAGGTTATTTTCTTGTCTTGTATGGTGTTAGACTTTGTTTTTTAGACGTTAAATGTATTTTAAAATTTCTGAAGAGTTTTGATATTTATATATTCGGTTTTTTTTTATGTATATATAATTATACTTTAATTGTTGTTTTAGCTTTAAGACTGTGCCATTTGGAATTCATATTTCTGTAGTGTACTTAAGACAAATAAATAAATAAATAAATAAATAAATAAAATGCAGTTGGACCATGATTTTTAATTCGTTTTTGAAGGTCTGAATATATTCCAGACATATTTGCTGCATTCTCGTAGCTCTGACCCCTACAGTTTGTAATAACTAGTGAAAAGCCTTTAAGAGTATTTAAAATTACGTTTTCCAAATGTTCTGCATTGTGTGCTTCAATCGGAAGGAATCCCAAAAATTTTTCTTTTATCTCACCGTTTTTATCTAAATATCTGACTATTAAAGTTAGCTGGTTTACGTGAGACATATCAGGCGTAGAATCTACGGTAATGGAAAAATACATCGCTTTTTTGATGTCGTTCAAAATATCTTCTGTTTTTCTTGTTAGGTATCAAACTACAGTATAATAATACAAACTCTAGTCCAACTTACCTTTACCTGGTCAGATTCCAATTCAATTAGTTGAATTAAAGATAACTGATTAATTATTATAATATGCTGATTCAATAATTATCACGGTAAAAAACAACAGACGCGTTCAGTGGTTCAGTTACCCAGTGGTTCCCAAAGTGAGCGCCGCGGCTCAATGGGGAGCCGTATAGAGTAAATAGAGTAGTTGTGAGGAAACTAAACAATAAAACGGTATTGGCTGTGCGGCTAAACCATAAACAATTCAAATCCCGCTGCTTGCATGGGTCATAAAAGTTGATGAGGACCTGTTTTTAGAAGCTCGCTAGAAAGACCTGCTCTTTTCTTTTTTAAAAATTTCTGTTTAGTAAAATTCGTAAATCTACTAACCCTAGTGCGTCTAGGCATAATATTAAACCTGTAACGGAGCCGCGAACTGAAAAAGTTTAGGAACCTCTGAGTTACGCTATTTATACCATTACATCGCGATGCCCTGATTCAGCTTTTCTTGCTCTGTTGCCAGATTGAAGCTCTGCTAGCCTAACTTAATATTTTTATGTTTTTTCATTTTGTGAGGTTCCCGCAATATGAGGCCCTAGGCTAGCGCCTAGTGGTAAAACCGTCCCTGAGTGCAGTAATTTAATTTGCAGAACGTAGTATAGGTTCGAGAAGTAAACATTTTATTTATACCTTCAATGCTTATTTTTAGATAAAATAAATATTTTAATACATCTGATCGGCCTAATAAAAGTTTTCGTTTGGATTTAATATTTCCATAGTTTTTACTGAGATAAACCTTTTTTTTGACAGATAAGTCAGACTTTACTTATTCATAGTCGTATCGTATGTATTTGGAGCTGATTCGGAATTTTGTATTAGTAAATATTACAATTTTACAGTTATTTAAGAATCGCGAGTGCAATAGTAAATATTGCAAGCACAAGTACGCGTAAACGACCTAGTGGACATAAAGCATTATCATTATTTATTGTTTCGGCCTTTACTTGATGAAAATCCATATTAGCTTAAATAAGTAAAACCAAATTTGGTTTTACTTATTGAAGATAAAGCATTATCTTTAGAAGAAAAAAATATCGTACTTAATGTATTTATTAATCTTCAAAAATACTTTGTTTCACATTCTATGAAAGGAATCGCCACTAAATGTGAAACCTATACTAAGCAGACAGTGTCTAACATTATTAAAGAACCCACTAAACATGAAACATTACCAGTCTTTTTTGTAACGTTCCTCATAGAGACTTTTCTTGATATATTTTTAAAACGATACTAAAATATTCCATAGATGTTTAAAGTTTAACATCATATTCATTAACATTGCTCGCATATATCTACAAATAAAGTTTTATGTACGCTGCAATACTTGAATTAGCAGTTACATAAACATCTTTTATACTTCTTTTTAGTTACTTCCTGTGACAAACATTTATACGATGTTAATTTTTATAAATCACAATAATATCACATACAGGTCAGCACAGTAATGTGTACAAGTTACACATCTTTAAGACGGCTATCTTTAGTCTTTACATCGCAGATCTGACAGACCTAAAAGTTCGTCCCGCGTTCATAGACGGAGATACCAATGATCGCTTGCTACTTACGTAACCGGTAGTACTGTATATTATGGAGCAGTCTGTTGCACAGTATTAAGTATTAAGTTCTTACTTTTACCTTTGATATTAATTTAGACCATTGTACTATCATACTTTTTCAATAAAATTTTCTGGGATTAGAAATTAGAAGTTTAACTTCTAATAGTACAGGGAAGTTAGGAAAAATAGCGGAACTTTGCTCATACACCAGATATCGTGATGCAGTTTTCAGCATTGTGTTCAGGAAGGTCCAGGGAAAAAAATGTACATGGTCTAGTTTGGCGTGTTTTTGGAAAAATGTCTTCTGAGCCGAAAAATGCATTTTCCAATTGCATCATAACTTGCACCATTATAGGAACGACTGGAAACTCGGAAAAATCGCTTTGAAATCATTATTCGGGGATTTTTGGGGCTGCTAAACTCGATTCTGGCATTAGAATTACCCGGGGGTGCACGGGGGTGGCTCTGTAGGGGTGCGCGGGAGTGAATTGGGGAGAAATGGCAGCGTGCATGAAAGTCGCTCCAAACTCCTTACCTCGGGGGTTTTAGGGGATGCATAATTCAATTCTGGCATTGGAATTACCGGGGGTGCACGGGGGTGGCTCTGTAGGGGTGCGCGGGAGTGAATTGGGGGAGAAATGGCAGCGTGCATGAAAGTCGCTCCAAACTCCTTACCTCGGGGGTTTTAGGGGATGCATAATTCAATTCTGGCATTGGAATTACCGGGGGTGCACAGGGGGGGGCTCTGTGGGGGTGCGCGAGGGGAATTGAAGGAGAAATGGCAGCGTGCATGAAAGTCGCTCCAAACTCGTTACTCAAGGGGTTTTCGGGGATGCCTAATTCAATTCTGGTATTGGAATTACCCGGGGGTGGCTCTGTAGGGGTGCGCGAGGGTGAATTGGGGGAGAAATGGCAGCGTGCATGAAAGTCACTCCAAACTCCTTACTCTGGTGTTTTCGGGTCTGCCGAACTCGATTCTGGCATTAGAATTACCCGAGGGTGGTTCTGTGGGGGTGCGCGGGGGAGAAATGGCAGCCTGCGTGAAAGTCGCTCCAAACTCGTTACTCGATTTTCATGGACGCTGTCACCCCCATCCCCCAAGACAACCCCACATGTGGACCCCCCGAGCGCCCTCGAGGGAATCTAAGGCTATAAATGAATTTGGCCTCCCCGAAAACGAGTCTGGAGCAATTTTCATGGACGAGGCAAATCCCCCCCTCTAAAATGACCCCCAGCTAAATACATAGAGGGACCCCCGAGCGCCCTCAGGGAAATCTAATGCTGGAAATGAATTTGACATCCCCGAAAACCTCCGAGTAAGGATTTTCGGGCCCTTTCCATGGACTCTGCAATTTCGCCCCCGAATCAGCCCCCGGGCACCCCGGTAAAGCCACCCCGAACACCCCCGGGTAATTCCAATGCTGGAATTGAATTAGGCATCCACGAAAACTACCGAGTAACGAGTTTGGAGCGACTTTTATGCACGCTGCCATTTCTTCCGCAATTCATCCTCCGCGCACCCCCACAGAGCCACCCCCGTGCACCCCCAGGTAATTCTAATGCCGAGTTCGGCAGCCCCGAAAACCCCCGAATAATGATTTCCGAGCGATTATTCCGAGTTTCCAGTCGTTCCTATAATGGTGCAAGTTATGATGCAAGTTATGATGCAATTGGAAAATGCATTTTCCGACCCAGAAGGCATTTTTCCAAAAACGCTCCAAACCAGACCATGTAAACTTTTTTCCCTGGACCTTCCTGAACACAATGCAAAAAACCGCATCTCGATATCTGGTGTATGAGCAAAGTTCCACTATTCGTGTGATTTTGATCTAAATACCCTGGACTATAAGCTTTTAACTTCAAGTATATTTATTTTTATTCTGTTTTATATGGATGACATATAAAATATTTACATATGGTCCATATAAAATTTAAAAGATAAAGATAAAAATAAAAAGGTATGAACTGTATCGTATTTGGAACGTCACACTTGGTTCATTAGTATGATTTTATTTTATAGGCTTTTATAATAACATCTACAAGAAGTAAAAAGACTTTCTTGGATATAACAGTAATGTCACATCTGGTTTGTTAAAAAGACATTATTTTTGGGAACTTCCAATAACGTTGCATAACGTAACTAGGTAGCGATGTAATATCACCGGAACGTCTACATTGTTTCATCACAAAAGTAAACGTCCCTACTCTGGGCTTAGACGGTTATGAGTCCGTCCTACAGATAAAACCAAGAGTAAAAAATGAGAGTTACAATGTAACAATGTGATGTAAAGTTCTCATTAATTTAACGTTTTTATACATAGTGCGAAGGTACAGTTATTGGAGAAGTCTCACATCTGAAAAAGCCCCCAACGAGAAACAGGACCTGTATTAAATCTTGAGTAAATAATGTAATAAGGCAAATGGTACATTCTTTTTACTTTCGAAATGAAATTCCTACACATAAAAAATTACACTTAGAAAAAGAAAATAGTCACCACACCCTTGCAAATAAATAATATTTTCATCTGCAAAAAATATTACATAAATTACATTTTCGTTACAAAAAACGTTACAGAAACAGCTTTTTAATAAAGAAAGAAGAAATCATTGTGTGGATACATGATTAGTTAAGGAAAATAGCGGACGCAAGGAATAGGCATAAACAGGTATTTTATTTAGATGAAACATGGATTAATGCTGGACATACAGTAACAAAAATTTGGCGAGATACTTCAATCAAAACTAAAAAACAGGCTTTTATGGAAGGGTTCTCTTATGGATTAAAAACTCCAACAAGAAAAACAAATCGTTTAATAATAACCCATATTGGAAGCACAGATTGATTTTTGCCAGATGGTTAATTATTGTTCGAGTCAAAGAAAATAAAAGACTACCATGAAGAAATGGATGGCCCTATGTTTGAAAATTGGTTTCATAACATTATAAAAAAATTTCAGCCAACTCCGTTATTTTTGTGGATTAAAGGAGTCACTACCTACAAAAAGATATTTGAAAATAGCTTTATTCTAAAAAATATTATTAGTAACATTAATAATACATTGCATGCAAACCTAAAATTGCAGCTTATTAACGTAAATGGGATGTTTTTGTGCTAGCTGGGATGCCATAGGTGTAAACATAGATGAGCATAATGTAACTAGTGTTTTATGTACTAATTTGTCGTATAAAACTTGTAATTTTAGCAGCAGAATTTTGTATTGAACATAAATAGTTAAAACCAAATCAAAAGAAATGTTTAAACAAAGCAGAAGAAAAATAACACAGACACAAAGTAGACTAATAAAAATAAAATAATAAAACGCAATGCTACGCTTATGTTTAGACATTGTTGACAGTTCATATTGACAATTTTTTTAACCTTTAATCATAAAAATCCCTAAATTTAAAAATATTTTTACGTAACTGGTACAACATGGTATGTAAACGACACAACAGTATATAATAAAAACAAAAAGTAAACGAAAAAGGAGTATCTTTACGTTACCTAATTTACTATGTCATTAGTGTCAATTTTGTTAAGTTGGTTGCATTGTCCTTGTATAGAAGTCCTCAATGCCAAGCCATGTTCATCAATTCAAGTCCAGTTGAATTGCCAAAATATCCTAGGGCATTTGAAATTCTCCAAACCCTTTAAAATTGTCCAGAAAGCGGAGAATTCTCCGCCCATTGACAACACTGCCTTTCTTTTTATCCCTTCATTAGTCTAACCAATAAAATTTAAATAGGGAAGTATCAAATATGAAACATCATCTAAACCAGTCATATTCAACCTTTTTTTCCTTCGGGCCACATACGTATGTTTTTTATGTTACACGGACCGCAATATTTTTGCATGATATAACCTTTTATTTAGATTATCCATTTAAAATTAATTAGTGGGAACCTATAATAAATAAAACAAAAAAAATATATCCCGTCGGGTTACTGTAAGAACAAGTTAACTCACATTTTTAGAGTTTCGAGAAAACGCTTTTCAAAAGTTTAAAATTGAATAAAAAATTAGTAAAAGCTTTAAACTGTTTAATAAACAATAATTCAAATGAAAGAAAAGGTATTCAAAACATAATTATTAGTCTTTGCAAAATATAAACTAAGAATCTATCGATTGGTAACAAAAAAAAAAAAAGATAAAGAAAACGTCACTTAGCTTATTTGAGCTGTTTACATAAAGCAGTTGGATTCTCATCTTTGGATACGGCACGTATCGAGACGCCTATCTTCGTTCGACAGACTACAATTCTTAACTATTCGATACGTATCGTTTTGAGTTCGCACACAATAATCCATGTGCATGAGCACTGTGCAGGTCATAATATTCTATGTCTGTGTCACTAGCTTCTGTTCAGGAACTGTGTATTTAACATTATTGGATACAGGTAGATTATGATAATACTTCAGAAGTAGCACCTGATATGCAAAGTTTTAGTACATCTTTCTTTTTGGCATTTGGCACTTTTTTGTAAGTATTTTCAGACCTTTTTTTTCACCCTTTCAGGCATCCCTCTGCCTATATGGCTAGAGTTTTTCAAGCATTGCGAAAAGCTGTTGTTTCGGTGATTTAAGAAGTATTTTTGGTCATTTTAACTTGCAAATAATATGTAGGCGAACGTCAGCATTCCCACTCTTTACAGCTTGACCAATAACTCGTTACAGATGACCAATCAATCATTCACCACAGCGATTCGGACATCACGTGTTATCTATCATCTATTGATTTTTGAAGGTTGGCTGTATCATGGAAAGAAAGGGCGACGTAAATCACCTTCGGAACAAAGACCAGAGTCAGTTCTATGCAAAACAAATGGCTTGGGCAAAAGTATTTCAACAAAAACATTAAACAAAAATAAGTGCTCTGATCTTTATCTTGTTTTGGCAGGAACAATATTAGGAATCGGACTAAATACATTTTGCAAAAATTGGGCTTTCTTTGGTAGACACTCTTTTATCAATTGAACACAATGTTATGACTATATTTCGGTATAAATTCCACTCGTCTTCTTTGTACATATTGTAATTGTATTAATATGAAGTTAGTTTTTATTGGTCACCTGTTTATCGTCAATATTGACATCGTCCACCCTAGTCTTGTTTATGCCGTACTTAACTCAAAAATACCGAAAGTGGAGCTATCTTATTTTTGCAGTAACCTCATGATCCAGACGTGTTATTTAGCGCAGCGACGGATGAATGTTTTATCATGTTTCGCTCAACATTTTGAAACCAATAGTAATTGTAAAAAGCACCTTCTTAATAATAGTTTTTCGGGCCGCAAAGAAAAGCTTGGAGGGCCGCAGGTTGAGTATAGCTGATCTAAACGATAGTTTATGTTAATCAGCAATATGACTTATTATTGGCTTACTTTTGATTTTAGCGTCCTCTAAGGGGATACAAATCTGTTACGCATTGTAAAGTGCCACACTTCATTTGACAGATAATTTTATTAGTAATTTAAAACACAAAACAACATAACAAAACATAATTGAATGAAACATTAACTTAAATAATTAAAAACCGTGCTTTAACGTTAAGAAATATACAAACTTTAATCGGAATCAACCTAAATAAAAAATTAAATTACTATTAACGTAATTAGTAATATAAAATATAACATAACAAAACATAATTGAATGAAACATTAACTTAAATAATTAAAAAACCGTGCTCTAACGTTTAGAAATATACAATCTTTAATCGTAATCAACCCAAATAAAAAATTAAATTACTATTAACGTATTATATTACCATTATCCCCTTCAGGTCCATGTTGCCAATGGTGAGCAACAAAGAGTATATACGATGCCGGCCCATTGTTGCCAATTGTGGCAACAAGCATTATTCTCATTAAATTAGGCTGAAATAATGTTGTTAATATCGTTTTGCATCTGGGACATCACACTATCAAATTTTGGTGGGGGTTTCTTCAAGGACAAAATCCTGTCGTATGTTCAGAAGCAATAGATCCGCTTATTTAGTCGAGGTATTGCTTTAATAAGTGGCGCTTCCAGGAGAAAACATGTCTGATACTAGCGAATGTGAACCATTTCAAGATTCTGGTTCTGAATATTAGCCGGATTCGCATGAGGATGTAACAACCAGGAAACCTAAAGACCATTTGTAACTACTGATAGGTCTTTAGCTACTGTTGTCATTATACTATTAAGGGATAAAGGCAGCACCTAGGGTCCTGGAGTCCTGAAGGAACATCCATTCGCCAGTGGCAAAAGAAAATAATAAAGAAAAAATAATAAAATACAAAAAAACATCCCTTAATAGCATATGTCGAGCGGTTCTTGGCAACTAGTTTTAGAATCTTTTAGTCCTAAAGGAATAGAAACGCCGAGGCTTCTCAAATGCTTGGAGTATTTTGCTGGTTTGGAAAGGGAGGAGAGATTAATAATAAGTATTAAAACATTAACAAATGTATATTAACAATAAATATAAAACTTGACAAATAGTCTTAAGAAAAAAATGAATAAAATTCCATTTAGGGAATAAATCACTATAACTACATAGTAATATAAAGATATGCATAAGATAAATATAATTCGGGACGAAAATGTAAAATTGGCATTTAAATGTAAATCAATCAATCAATTAATATTAAACAAAAAAAAACACTTTAAAATTAAGTTAAAATATTTACCCATTATTCACATCGTACACAAAAACTATACTCTGCACTTTCCTTTACAATACAAAACCAGGGTTTCGCCCAAGGGGCGAAAGTTCTGGACCTTAGTCCGAACCCGACTGAGAGTTTACCCAAGTGATCCTTTCTGTCTGTCTCTTTATATAAACTAAAATTTACGTGATATTTGGTTGTATTTAAAAATGTCACGTTCAATGTAGAATAATAACCTGAAGGTTTGTTTTATTTTCATACGTGTCTTTTTAATTATTTAATTTAAACATTAAATACTTATTTAGAATTTTTGGTAAATTCTTTAGATTTTTTCAAATAATAATAATGCCAATTATTACAAGGACACTTCCGACAGTTTGTTAATTGCTTCTAATCAAGATGATTCTGATATTAAACCCATAACAATGAGTGGCAATTCTTCTGTTATTCTTGTGCCATTTTCGGTAAGTTTTATTTCATATAACTTGTAAAAGTATGGCATGAATTTGGATTATTATTTTAGGATACCTACCCCATTAGTCCCATTTTCAAGTCTTTTCGATGGAATCCATCCTGCCATTGAAATGAAAAATGTAAAGAGTCCTACGAATTGTTTTAAGTTATTTATGTCGGAAAATATTGTTAAGTCAATATGTACGTGGAAAAATGAAAGGGCAGCGAAGTATTTAGTAGAAAATGCTACTCAAAAAGCCTATGGATTATTATGGAAAGATGTAACAGTGCCAGAGATGTACACTGTACACCTTTTTGGCTTTACAATTGTATATGGGTGTCTCACGTTATCCTACTATAAAATGTTATTGGAGCCGTGATTTTTTGTTTCTGGGACCTAAGATATTTTGTTCTGAAGTTATGAGCAGGAACAAATTCTTAGTAATTTTGAAATTTATAAGATTCGGTCCTCCGTCAGCTTATGTACCTGGAAGGCCTATTACACGCTAGGGAGTTTTCTTTGCTCTTCTTAGAGAAAACTGCATGATACTTGTCGATCCTGGAAAAGTAGTAGCTTTAGATGAATGTTTGGTTCTGTATAAAGAAAGGCTACACTTCAAACAGTTTATCAAGACAAAACGTGCAAGATTTGTAATGAAACTATTTTGCGTCTGCCCAGTGAACCTTTACGAGGATACACCTACAATTTCGGGATGTATTTTGGAAAGGATATATACAAAGTTGATCATATTCCTGGATCAAACGATCTGTCGATGTCTGAGAGAATTGTAGTATATTTATCGCAACAGCTACTGAACGAAGGAAGAGAAATAGTATTAGACAATTGTTGTATGACTTTGAGATTAGCAGAATTTCTACTTACTAAAAATACTTATGTTACTGGAACTATTCGGTCAAACAGGGGCGTTCCAAAAGAACTAACTCTAACACCATTAAAGACATTCCAAACATGTTTTGTAAGAAAAGGTGATACATGGATTATGCGATATAAAGACAAAAGAGACGTATACTTATTAAGTACTAAATTTACCGCCGGGTTCAAAGAAAAGCTTCAGTATCAAACGAATTTGTCAGCTAACGTATCCATTCAAAAGCTTGATGCAATTGAACATTACAACATGAATATGGGGGCAGTAGATGCTGTAGATCAAGATATAGAGCCTTATAACTGTACTAGAAAAAGTTACACATGGTTCAAAAAGTTACACATGGTTCAAAAAAATCGGCTTTCATATGGTGCAGCGTATGGTGCTAAATTCCAAGACAATATACACGAATGCTACAGAAAAAGAGAGCACAGTCCTGGATTTCATTAAAACATTTAAAACGATCTCTTATTCGAATATGCTTCGGGGTATAAAAAAAACGAGGAAGATTACTGTAATAAATAAACCTTTGCTAATAAGGTTTAATAAAACTAAAAACGATGCATGACAATTCCAAAATAAATTATGACATTAATCAAACAATTAAACAAATATACAAGGTAATAAAATATCACTACATTCTTCCCACGTTAATCTGTTATGTAGTCTTCTAAATATTTAGGTGCTCGTCTGGAACGAATAGAACGGTTTTGCACACTACGTTCTTTCGTTTTGGAACAGGTCTCTTGGGAGAACGAGGGAACTTCATTATGGTTTTCTAGAGTTTCGAATTTTTCAGTTTCCTCCGTTGATTCAACTATGGTGGGTTCGTTAGTATTATTGTTGGAGACCATTTTTTCAGTTTCATTAGTTACATTTTGTTCCAAAGTTTTATGAGCTGTAGGGGCTAAAAGTGAAACTGTACTTTCTCTTCCGTCTGGGAACTTGATTTGTGCATATTCAGGATTAGCTTCTATTAATTGTACCTCTTCCACCAGTGGATCACATTTACTTTGGCGTCTGAAATTTTTGAGTAGGACAGGTCCTGGAGAAGATAGCCAAGTAGGAATAGTAGAGCCAATAGCTGATCGTCTAGGGTGGTTAAACATTCGCTCAAGTGGAGTACAATTGATTGATGTACATAATAAGGAACCCATGTAGTGTAGGGAATCATCTAAAACCATCTCCCAGTGCGAAACTGCTAATTTCTTTGATTTTTAGGGCCAGCTGGACTGTCTTCCATATTATTTTATTATATATTTCGATTTGGCCGTTCCCTTGAGGATTATAGGGACTTGTACGACTGGTAGCTATTCCATGAGAATGCAAATATTCCTTCAGTTCATTAGACATGAACGATGCTCCTTGGTCGGAATGAATATAGGAAGCTAAACCGAAAATCGAAAAGAGATTTGCCAAACACTTAATTACAGTAGAGGAAATCATATCCGAGCAAGGATAAGCAAAAGGGAATCTGGAATATTCATCGACAATGGTTAGGATATATTTTTTTTTGCTGATACTTGGAAGCGGGCCTTTGAAATCAATATTTAACCTTTGAAAAGGTGAGGTAGCCTTTGGTTTTAGCTCGGAACAAATTGGACAAGAAGAGATGGTTCTACGAACGTCTTCTACAGAAAATGGCAAATTTTTTAAACGTATCCAGTGAGCAAACCTAGTGACTCCTGGATGGCACAGTGCCTGGTGAAGATTGAAAAGGTTGTTCTGATGATTATTATTACCAATATAACCACAAACTCTACTAAACGTATCCGGTACCACATTTTCAGGTCCCCGGCGATAAATAATATCGAAACTGTAGCCATGCTAGCTCTAAACGCCACCGCAAAATTTTTTCATTTTTTATTTTGCTATTGTGTTTACTATTGAACATAAAGGAAACTGATTTTTGATCCGTATAAAGCTTAAAGTGTTGGCCAATGAGTAAAATGTCGCCACTTTTTAAGAGATTCTACATAGAATAAGCCTCTTTTTCGACCGCAGAATGATATTGCTCACTTTTTGATAAGGTTCTTGAAAATAATGCCACTGGTCTTCCTAGTTGGCTTAAAGCAGCTGCGATAGATTGTTCAGACGCATCTGTTTCAACCGTGAATGGAACACCATCCTGTACAAGGGTAACAACCGAATTAGTAATTTCAAGCTTAAGATTTTCAAAATCAGCTGCTGCTTCCAAACTTCAAGGAAATGAAGTAGAGCTGACAAGTCTATGATTTTTTTCTGAAAAAACGCGGTATCCACTTTGAGTAGTAAACATGCCCACAGTACGTCTCAATGAAGCAGTATCCCTTGGGATAGGAAGATGGAATAAAGGATCCAACCTAGTTGGATCGGGCTTTAGTGTATTGTTTTCAATTAGGTAACCTAGTAAGTTGATTGAACGTTTACTGAATGAACTCTTATACTCTTATACTTATCAAGTAACATTTTTAGATTTTTATCGTGATCATCCTGATTTTTCCCACACACAGTTATATCGTCTAAATAACTGTAAACGCCATTAAGTTTTTCTTTAGTAATTATTTGGTCTAAGACACGTTGAAAACACGCAACCCCATTCCTTACTCCGAAAGGTATTCTACAAAATTGGTAGAGGCGGCCTTGAGCTTCAAAACCTGTGAATATTTTCTCATTCTCTAGTATTGGTATTTGGTGATAGGCGCTCTGCAAATCAATAGTACTAAAGTAATTGAATTTAGACACTTCACCGACAATTTTATCAATATTGGGCAAAGGATATGCGTCTAAATATGTAAAACGATTTATAGTCTGAGAGTAGTCTATAACCATTCTCTTTTTATGGTTCTCATTTCTGGTAACCAGAACTTGGGCTCGCCAAGGAGATCGACTTTCTTCTATTACTCCTTCCGAAAGTAATTTTCCTATTTCAAGGTTTATGAATTTGGCGTCATCTTGTGTGTGTCTACACGCGATTTTGTAGTTAATGGCTTACAATTTGGTGCCAAATTTGAAAACAGAGCAGGGGAGACAATAGAGGCAGCGGCTAAGTTACAAATTTTATTAGTAGAGAGTGTAGTAGGGGGCCCACCTATATGTAAAGGAGTTTTATAGCCATTGAAATGAAACTCAATTAAAAAATGTTGTTCTAAAACATTTAGGCCCATAATGACATCCGCACATAATTCTGATAGAACAGAGGCATTCAAGTGGTAATAATAGAAACTTTGGATATAAACATCAATAAAACAGTGCCCTTCTACATTCGTATTTAATGAAGTTTTGGCCATTGATATTTGGCTAGAGCTAGGATATAATTTGAGATTAAGGCTAGCAAGAAAATTTGCATTAATATAAGTGTCGGAGCAACCAGTATCGATTAAGGCTTGTGCCTCAACATTATTACCTTTTATTGATATAGTCGTTTTAGAAAGGCATTTGAGGACGGATAATATAACTTTAGTAATGGTTGCAGTTGTGGGTCTGTTCAGTCGTAACTTATTTTGACAAACCTTTGCGAAATGTTTCTTGTTACCACAAAAATAGCACTTGGGCCAATTTAAAGCAGCATTTAATATTTGAGGTTTTTGCTCAGTGTTGTCATCTTTAGGTGAATGGACAGCATTGAGGAAAGTAGATTGGGCGTATGCTTCGGCATGTTTCTTGGCAGATTCTAAGACGCTTGAGTTATGGCTTCTTCTAAACTTAAAGTGCTATTTTCTAAGAGCCGTTGTCGAAATTCTTGGCAGTTTAATCCGTTTATGAATGAATCACGTATATAGGCATCTCTATTATTATCAGCATCAGAACCAAAACTGCATTCCTTACTTAACTGCTTAAGACTGTACACATTGGTTTACAGATTCTCCTGTTAGTTTGCAAATCAAAAGTTGATATCTTGCAAAAATTTCATTTTTGGGTTTTAAATAAATATTGTGAAGCGTTTTTATTACTTCATCATAACTTTCGCAATCTCTGACAAATTTATAGATGGAATGACTTACATAGTTGGTGAGTAATTTAATTTTATCAGAATCGGTAGCCTTTTCAATAGATGATAGAAAAATTTCAAAAGTAGTGGGTCCATTCCTGATCGGATTCAGGCGGACTGGGATCTGCATCGAATCTCTCCGGGTGGAGTAGCTTATCCATAGATAATTAAAATTTTAGTTTTAATAATTGTAATAAATATACTTTTGTTAATAAGGTTTAATAAAACTAAAAACGATGCATGACAATTCCAAAATAAATTATGACATTGATCAAACAGCGCTAGTTCAGTGATGATGTAATTATGGTTCCACTGACAATTAAAGTGACAGTAGAATTTTTGAGTGCGTTTTGTTTACCTAAATTATATCGTTTTTTTACTTTTATAAATATATTCCTAAAGTAAGTAGATAACATGCGTTAAATATACAATCATTTAATTACCAATTACATATTTTTAAACTATTTTTTATGACCTGTAAACAATATTTAGAAATAAACTAAAAATAGTAAAAACCTATATGTCAAATTTATTGATGTTTTTGTTAAAAGTTTGGTTAGAATTAAATGTCAGTGGAACCAAAATGACATCACACTGAACTAGCGCATAAAATATCAGTACAATTACACAAATGCTGGAAGAACAAAGAGAGAATAAGTCAGACCAGTCAAACATGTTTTTGCATGTAAAGTCAAAAACGAAGGAGAACGCAGAAAAAGAGGAACTTGCAGGGTGTGCTACCAAACTGATAAGAAACGGACTTACACTTCCAATTTTCAAAAAGGTAAATCAAACAAGGGTGGTCCTTAGGATCTCACAAGAGTATTTTCTTACGACCGGTTTCGAGGATCAAATCCTCATCATCAGGTAAGGTCCGTAATTACTCATCTATTTAAGACTAAGCTAATAGAATTATCCCAGGGTCGGTGTAAAAACAAGTATGCGAGTATTTTTTAAAATACATAAAAAATATAAAAAAACAATAGTTGCAACAAAAAGTTGATGTTAAAACACATAAACAAAAGTAGGTCTAAAACTATTAATAAAATTATTAAAATATTTCACGAACGGACGAACAATTAAGACAAACAAATTTAAAAACTTTTTAAAAAACTTGTCCAAGAACCCATTTTAGTGCTTGTAGGGTTTTTAAAAAAGTTTTTAAATTTGTTTGTCTTAATTGTTCGTCCGTTCGTGAAATATTTTAATAATTTTATTAATAGTTTTAGACCTACTTTTGTTTATGTGTTTTGACATCAACTTTTTGTTGCAACTATTGTTTTTTTATATTTTTTATGTATTTTAAAAAATACTCGCATACTTGTTTTTACACCGACCCTGGGATAATTCTATTAGCTTAGTCTTAAATAGATGAGTAATTACGGACCTTACCTGATGATGAGGATTTGATCCTCGAAACCGGTCGTAATAAAATACTCTTGTGAGATCCTAAGGACCACCCTTGTTTGATTTACCTTTTTGAACTTATAACTCACACATGGCTACCACCTTCAACTTTAACTTCCAATTTTTGTGGAAATTGTGAATATGGGCCAATATATTTATGCTCCATTGAACATTTTGATAATTATCATAATTACAATTAGTAATATAGGTAAAAAAACCAGTATTTTTGTAATGATTGTTTTTTTTAGTCTCCATATTCCTTTACCCCCCTCCCCACCTAAAATTTTTGGGGATCCTAATCTTACATTTAGTTGAGTAAGATATAAGGCTTACCTAACTAATTTTACTGGTTGTCTCAAAAAAGCTCTAGTTATTCACTTCCCCTCCCCCACTACCACACTTCCATTCCTTATGTGCCTTCCCCTTACTGGTTTTATTTTTTAAAATTTATATTACAAATCAAAAATATAGCAAAAAGTAACGCTTTTGATCACTTACATTAATTAATTTTTTGTGAAATAAATTGTCTTTTAAAACATTCTGAGATACAGCAACAGCTATAAATCAGACATCGATGTTTTTTTTCTATCAAGCTAATAATGGGTTTTCACGTCATAATTCCAATTTTGGGAATGTTATATTCTCTCCACATCCATGGGAATTCTACATCTGTTTACTTACGTCATGGTTAAATCTACAAACGTTTTCATTTTCATAATTTTACACATTAAGTATTATAAAACCATTTTAAAAGAACGTAAACTTGTTTAAATTGTATATAAACATTTTCAAAGGGCGTAATTAAACCATACGATAAGATTAAATTGAATTAAGATTACATAACTGGAGGCGAATCTTCCTAATTTATTTATAATAATGGTGTCTAGTTAGCAATATTATGATGCTACACAAGATTATTTTCGAAAGTAAGTGTTTTAAAACACGATTCTGTTAAGAATTAAATTTATGAGGATTTATCACGAATCTAGAGTCTAAAGTCAGTTATTCATTCAAGTTGTCTTCGGATATCTTTAATAATTAGAATATGTTTTCTATTTTCTTTTTAAGATATTTTTATTTTCTCTGTAACTACCTTTTTGTTTTTTTGTTGACAATTCTAAACGTTCCTGTATGTGAGATATTAAATGAGTTATTTATTAAAATTGTTTCCATTTTTTTACAAATAATTCACCATTTGTTCTTTCTGTTATCAACTAGGCGTGTCTAAAACCGGTAATTGGTCGCAATTTAACATTATCACTGTGAGATTAAAACGTCTTTTATTTTCTTCTCCTTAAAATCTCAAGTCGCACTGCAAACAAACTCTAGTAGAATTAATTTTAAATTATGCAAAAATGAGATTTCTCATTAATAAACATCTGTACGAAATCTAGTCATACAGCTGCAAATAAAAACTCCTTTCTTAAACAACAGACCAGTGGGAAAAGTGGTACTATTCATTTTATATACTGTGACGGCCCTACCCCGCCCCCTATTTGTTCGTTGTTTTACTTTTAAAATATTATTTACCTCACAAGTTTTACTTTAAATTCTATACTTACTGTAATTGGCCTTTTTTCCTCTAGTAGTAAAAGTGATCGTCAAGCGTCGGGAAATAAGGCGTGGGACGTTGACACCGTTCGGGGATAGACGTTGTTTTGGAAGAACGTTTTAGGAAAAGTACTGACTACTGAACTTGAAATATAACTGGATACAAATAATAAATAAATGCTTGCACATCAAATAATAAAAAAAGAAAAAAAATCCGAGCTCATTTGGGTAAGAGTTCTTATACTAAATTTAATGGCTTTTGTGACGTCTCTGTGTGTCTAGTTCCCAGAGAAATACGAATGTGGGTGCAAAGGGGGTGGCTGATTTATTACTTGCCTAGAAAGCTGTGTAACGTTTATTTTATTTAGAACAGTTTATTATTTATAATTTGTTTACAAGTATTAAAAATTAAAAATTTAAAAAAACCAACAGATGCCATCACCACATCTTAACCAAATTTATATGGGACCACCCCTGAGGTAACCCCTTACTAACAAAAAATACTCATAGAAATCGGACAAGGTGGTAAAGCATTATCGCTAAATATACATAAAAAATGAAGTGTTTGAGGATTTTCTGATGGATTCAATTATTAGATTTTGACCAAATGTATATGGAACCACCCCTGAAGTAACCCCTTTCTAACACAAAAAGAATTATTAAAATCGGACAACGTGTTAAAGAATTATCGCTGAACTTACATAAAAAAATATATACCGACGAATTGAGAACCTCCTCCTTTTTTGAAGTTGGTTAATAAATACTAATTAATTTATTTATATTTAGGCACTATTTATATTTCACATTTATAATCTAATTTATTTCACAATTCGAATGGCTAGCTTCAACTGTGTCTCGCCTTCAACTTAACTTCTCCGTTAGCGTACAACCTATTTATAGAAAAATTCTGCGTACTGAACTGGTTGTAGAAGATTTCCAAAATTTACTTGATTAGATTCGGCATCTTTGTAGCAGTTTCTTCACCGATCGCTCCGCATTCTTCGCAGACCATCCGCAGACTGAGTGTCTCGCTCGACAGGCGAGATAGGATCAATAGGGGGTTTTCAGAAGTGACTTCTTTAATTGAATATTTTCAGTTACAGGAAAAGGTGATGACTCAAATAAGGTAAAGAGGAACTTAAGGTATTAGTATAGCTGGATTGGTCGAAAATAACTCACAAGACATTGCCCTCTCTTTAAGAGATAGTTCCGCCTGTAACTTTTTACGGGACTGAAACTGAATTATTGTATCTGTAACTATTTCCTCTTTTACAATGGAAGTAACAAGAAACGGTTTTCGCTGTAATCTAGACACTGAGCAGACCAGTATTTGGACTTCGGTATCTTGGAAGATTACTAGTACACAGATTTAGATTTTGGAGTCTTTCTTGATGATAACTGGGTGATCAATACCGTTTATGAGACGTATTGGAATTTTTTTAGCAGTCGTGACCAACCCCTTTCCATTCAGAATTCCTTGATTAACTTCTTCATCGTAGTTCCAAAGTTCCATTATGACCGGGATTCTCTCTTCCATAGTTTCTTGAAGACGGGCTACTATAATGGTTTCACTTCTACCAGGTACCACTTTATCTTCATGTACAGCTACTGATACGGTAGTGTCCCCAACTTTGGAAACTCTGTTCTTAAAATCCAACTGGAAGCCGTGTAAGTTCATTGCATCTATTCTTATTATAACATCTTCTTCGATATCAGCGACAATAACGCTGTACCAATTCCTAATTAAACCTCATGTATATTGGCACTTTCACCTGTAGCAGTCCTCAGTCGTAACCTTGATGGTAAAAGTCGTATGCGGTTATTTATGGCTGTTGATCGTTTAATCGTCCTGGGCTGGAACTCTGTGTCATGTAGAATTCTACTTATCGTTTTTTACAATAGATTCTTTTATGGCACTCTGTGTAACATAGCGGAAAACCAACTTACTACAGGATAACTAACCACATTGTGATATTTCCCGTGCGGTTGATAATGTATTCCACAAAAGAAAGTAATCGATTTCTATTGTAGAAAGCGATAAGTAGAATTCTACATGACACAGAGTTCCAGCCCTGGTCGCTTCAGTATCCACCAACAGTGTATACTTTCTGCCATTTACTTTGCTATCTACGTATACACTATTATCGCGATATTTTAAAGAGGCTATCAGTATAAAAGGATCTTTGGAACGGTTCCGGATCCAAGATGCCTCCTCTAGGTCAATCCGCTCTGGTTTCCTTGGTGCATGTTATCTTATGTACACGTTCCAGTTCAGTTTACCGCAACTCCAGCACATGATGGTCTTCGTCTTCATCTCCTTATTAGTAAGGCTTTTCATTATGTTAACCAAATATCTTCCTCTTTTCCTCTTTTATATTCCTCATTTTACTGTATCCACCAGAAGCCTGCGTAGCTGCCTCATACTCTAGAGCAGCAGACAATGTTTTATAACGGACTAGACAGAGTGTTTTCTGCCAAATATTTCATCATGTTTTCTGAAGGCAATATTTACTTAGTATTCTTGTAGGGGCTCGACTCAGTTCTGTTTGCGATTCTTTAAATGTAAATAGTATAAATGCTCCAAATATTCGTGGCAATATCGCATGTTTAGTCTCTATTTAAATTGTTCAAAATCATCCGTCTCTTCCACAGGTATAGTCTGAAAAACATCTAAAGCGCCTTCTCGAAGGGCGATGTTTAAATTTACTGCCATTCGTTGAATAAATTATATTTATATTTATGGTTAAGTAAATTATTTTACTTTCTTAATCTCACCGTAAATTGTGCCTCTGTTCTACCTCAAATAAAAAAAGTATGAAAAAATTCAAATTTGGCAACTGTCATATGTAATTTAAAACAAAAACATAAAATTCACAGGATGATCCATTTAAAAACGAAATTATTTTATTTCCTGTAAAACCGGCAGGCGGTCTTTTTGTATAAATACAAATCAAATTGAAATGATATCTAGTATAACTGTCCAAATTGTGATTCAAATTGCATAATAAATAAAAGATATATTAACGTGGTTATAGTCTTCATTGTCACCCGGTACATGACAGTGAACGTCTGTAAACCAATTTCAATAAATTTGTTTTTCCACAATAAATATTGCGGATTTGCAAATGCTTTTTGGAATACATCTAATTTACATCTGTAAGTTCACCATATTTGAAGATGTATGCATTTTCTGCAATCTCATTCTAACAAAGCTATACCTTAATGTATAGAGACGTCAGTTTCCTTTTACTTATTTTTTATCAAATGGGTATTTATTATAAAGCAATACAATTAGTTATCCTTTTGTTTAAGATTTATAAATAAACCAATCGAAATGAAACGTTTGAAAGTGTAAAGGAGATTTCCTTTTCTTCAATTTTTCTCGAATCTACTTCCAATTCTAATCTTCGTCAACCGTCAACTAAATATGTAATTTTCTACTTACACAAGACCGCGAAGAAAAATCAGATATGACTATAATTTCAGGTCGTTAGGCGCGATGGCGTCCATTTTATGTCCACGGGCCTCTTGACCTCGCTGTTTATTGATTTGATTCAAACTCACCAGCACTGACAGAAATTAAGCCATAACAGTTAATCAGCAATCAACATTATTAGAAATGGATCACGAAGTTTAAACAATTTTAATTGGGGATTGGCTCATGGTTGAGCCATACCTGATGGATCTCCAATGAAAAATCGATTTTGTACAACGGTTTTGAAAAGATGACTTCTTAATATATCAGGGTTAGGTAAAAAAGATACAGAATTTTAAAATACGAGGCCGGATTGAATGTTTTAATAATCACCTTAAAAGTACTTCTGCAGCATATTGGCTTATTGTGTTTTTTCCCATGTTGGTTAAAAGTATCCATCTTTGTATATTGTACAAGTTTGTTGAGTATGTTCTAAATATCCTTAGACTAGCCTGCGGTCGTCTGCCTTTGTAATCCATTGTTTTGCTTTCGCGATATTTTTTACTGTTTCTGATTCCTTTTAACAGTCGACAAAGTTTTCTCGGATATCCGCAGTTAGATTCTTTCTTTTTACTTTCCTATCTGTATACAGATATAAGGAAAGTATAGGAATCATGATTTTTTTCGACTTCGAGTTTTCGATGGATTTTTACGTTTTGAGGTCCCCTGAATCCGTTTTGACTATTTTCGCGATTATGTCTATGTGTGTGTGTCTGTGTGTGTGTGTGTCTGTGTGTGTGTCTGTGTGTCTGTGTATGTGTGTGTGTGTGTCATGGGCGAAGTTAAGGGGGGGCTTGGGGGGGCTAAGCCCCCCCAAAAACCAAATTAGCCCCCCCAAAAATAATTCGAACATTTATCGCACATCCACCCAAACATTTCAGATTTCAGAACAGAAATTAAAAAATAAAAAGAATCGTGCCATTTGATTGATTCTGCAATTTTACATTTAGTTCAGGAGGCAGTGAATTTTTTTCGTATTCATTTTTACAGTCGGCGTATATGAAAAATAAACTGTTCTCTTAGTGACAAAAAACAAAATTTTTGAGTCTGACACTTATTTTCCCAGTCATAACTATTTTACATTTACTAAACTAGAACATAAAGCTTATAAAAATAGCAGTTTGGATTATCTCAGATAGTGGAAAGTGAGTGTGGCAGAAAATTGAGCATATAAATTGATACAATCATGAACTGTTTATAATAATAAGTCTGGCTGATTTACGAAATTGGCTAATAAGTCTGGTAATATCTTCTAAATGGAAAAAATATAATATTTTTGCATTTATTTTTCCGGGTTTGAAAATTTGTCACGTGATAGATTAAATTATAATTTTACACCTCCATTTTATAGCCAATCAACTGCTGTTATTTTAAAACACTTTCATGACAACCAGAAAAATTTCCGGAAATTTTTCTTTTGGTGGGTACCCTGAACGAAATTATACTGAACATTTTTTTGTCAGTTGAGCAGCTCTTTCATGCATATAAAAAATTTGCCATTTCAGTGGTTAATATTTTTTCCTACGACCACTTAGGAAAGTGACACATATCACACTATATAGTCCTATGGAAAGTGCCCTATATCACACGCGTATGAATAAGAATTTACTTTCCACCCGAGTGAGAATATGTTACTTTCCGCAGTCAGTAGTTGTCACAAAATGTCAAACACCTAATTTCTATTTTGATCTATGTAATGTCCATATTAATACTAAAATCGATATGATTGTTAAATTATTGAAATCGTTGTAAATTAGATCCTAGATATTTATCTTGAACAATTATTATTAAAATAATTTTAAAATAATGTTTGCTCTTTATTCTGGTTAAATACATAACCGATTAGATCATTCAATTGACACAAGGGCTATTAGCTCAGGTGGTTAGGACGTCGAACTTATCAACTTTGCCATTTTTCGACCGCGTTCGAATCCTAGCGGGGCAGAATTTTTTTTTGTTTTTTTTTTATTTTTTTTTTTAGTTTTTTTTTGTTTAGAAAATGTGAAAATTGAATAAATACGATTATTGTTGATTATTTTTTAAATTCATTTTAATTATTATAGGTAGTAATACTAACCTTGGTTTTACATTTTTTTAAAGACATTATTCCGTGGTCGTAGAAAAAATATTGTACATCACTTGTGTGAAAAGTGATTTTCCACACTCGTAATGTAATATACTATATTTAATACCAATTATAACTAGGTAGAAATACACTACATTTATTTTATGTAAAATAATAAATAGGTTTTTCGCGTCAACTAAATGACTTCAAATATGACAAATGGTATGGTATGGCCACAGCATATAAAACATATGTTTTATATTCTGTGGTATGGCTACCTTTGAAAATTTGATTTTAGTCGCTTTAATGCATGTCTGTCAAGTTTTGAAATTTGGATATTTTGGTGTAAAACTTTCTTACCCAATACCAAACGTGCCTAAATTATTATCAGTACATTTTTGGACACTCACGCATATTTTAAGAACATTATCCATCTACTTAGGATAAATTTCAAAATATTCGTAAGTGAAAATACACGTCTGGCTGACAATTACAATTACGGAGGCCTGCCAAACTCACAAGTAGTGTCCGACCGAAGGTTCGGTTACGGTTTCGGCCAACTTTGGCTTTAAATAATAGTTTCGACTACAGTTTCGGTTTCGGCGGAAAAGTGGCCGAAACTGCAGCCGACAGCGAAACTACTTTTAAAAGTTTTCGTATCACAATTGGTTGTGTCCGGCACAATGGCGACTGTGCCGGGTGCCATTCCTACACAGTGCACGTACACACAAACTTCTCTGCTTTGTTTCAAGTGAACATGTCAATAAATTTATTAATGGCTTCTTTTGATCACATAAATTAACAGGTAATAAGTAAATGTAGCTAAAATTTATAATACGAGTTAATTAGTCTAAAACAAGGACTACCATGAGATATTGCAAATTTCAATAAGAGATTGCCTTAAAAGAAAGTTCTTGTTTCTGTTTCGGCCGAAACTAAGAAAGGAGCCGAAATTTGGTTTCTGTTTCGGTTATAAAACCGTATTTTGGTCGGACCTGACAAGCCAGGTAGTTAAACGAGGAGAGGAATAGTAATCGAACGTGCCGAATTTAGCGCGCCTGACGCTCATTAGACGAGTCTGGCAAGGCTTTCGGGGTGTTCCACATTAGCCAGATTGTATTTTAAGCTGTTATCATAATATACATTTTTCTAGTAGTGAGAACACTTGTAACTGGGATCCTTACTGGACATTGCCAACTAAAATGAAACCTTAGTAAACTGAGAGTAGTAGAAGATAGTGCAGATTTTGTGAGGAGGAGGAAAAAATCTTCATTCACATTCTAACTAAATGTGTAGCACTTCAGAATCCAAGGGCACTATACCTAGGAGCATATCAAATAGAAGAGGGAGATTTACCTAACTTGAAGCCACTCCAAATCCTACACTTCCTTGAGAAGATATAATTGGAAGGATCTTTATTCGCGATTCAAGCTAAGTGATACGCCCTCTGGAGGAAATTTGTAGAAGGTTCCTATAAGTAGGATATCGACGACGTAGCAAAATTTTGCTACGTCGTCGGATTTTAGCTCTTGAAGAAGTGGATAAGACCTTTTATTTAAGAATCAAAATTTGTGTATAGTAATATGTAATCATACTCTATATTTATTTAAGGACTTTTCTATAAAACCGATTTATTATATTATTTTTTTTTTTTAATTTCAGTTCATTTATTAATTTTGTTTTAAAATCAGTTCATCATTTGGCAACGAGTTCATTGTTTACATTTTAATTTGTATCAATTACAATTCGAGTTTTTCTTACTTTTTAGCTTTAAATTTGTTTATTTCTTATACTTAGTATGTGATAGTGTTTATGTTAAAAATGAAATCTGCAAAAAAGTCCCCAGCAAATTGCAATCTATATGGTGTTAATGTCGAAATCAAAACTGAAGTATTCATTATTTTCCAAGTGCAAGTCGTAAAATTTAGTTTTTTACCATAAAAGGATATCTGCAAATTCACAATATTGAAATTTTGCAAAACTTTGTTTAGAATCGATATATGATATTTTATCCATTTTAATAGATTCGCCAGAATTTTTTTACTTAACTTCAGTAGGTATACCTCTAGAACTATTATGACTAGGGCTAGGGCTTTAGCCCCCCCAGATCTGATGACATAACTTCGCCCATGGTGTGTGTGTGTGTGTGTGTGTGTGTGTGTGTGTGTGTGTGTGTGTGTGTGTGTGTGTGTGTGTGTGTGTGTGTGTGTGTGTGTGTGTGTGTGTGTGTGTGTGTGTGTGTGTGTGTGTGTGTGTGTGTGTGTGTGTGTGTGTGTGTGTGTGTGTGTGTGTGTGTGTGTGTGTGTGTGTGTGTGTGTGTGTGTGTGTGTGTGTGTGTGTGTGTGTGTGTGTGTGTGTGTGTGTGTGTGTGTGTGTGTGTGTGTGTGTGTGTGTGTGTGTGTGTGTGTGTGTGTGTGTGTGTGTGTGTGTGTGTGTGTGTGTGTGTGTGTGTGTGTGTGTGTGTGTGTGTGTGTGTGTGTGTGTGTGTGTGTGTGTGTGTGTGTGTGTGTGTGTGTGTGTGTGTGTGTGTGTGTGTGTGTGTGTGTGTGTGTGTGTGTGTGTGTGTGTGTGTGTGTGTGTGTGTGTGTGTGTGTGTGTGTGTGTGTGTGTGTGTGTGTGTGTGTGTGTGTGTGTGTGTGTGTGTGTGTGTGTGTGTGTGTGTGTGTGTGTGTGTGTGTGTGTGTGTGTGTGTGTGTGTGTGTGTGTGTGTGTGTGTGTGTGTGT
Organism: Psylliodes chrysocephalus; assembly: GCA_927349885.1. Classification (NCBI taxonomy): domain Eukaryota; kingdom Metazoa; phylum Arthropoda; class Insecta; order Coleoptera; family Chrysomelidae; genus Psylliodes; species Psylliodes chrysocephalus. The sequence continues at coordinate 43,184,127 of OV651822.1, forward strand.
GTGTGTGTGTGTGTGTGTGTGTGTGTGTGTGTGTGTGTGTGTGTGTGTGTGTGTGTGTGTGTGTGTGTGTGTGTGTGTGTGTGTGTGTGTGTGTGTGTGTGTGTGTGTGTGTGTGTGTGTGTGTGTGTGTGTGTGTGTGTGTGTGTGTGTGTGTGTGTGTGTGTGTGTGTGTGTGTGTGTGTGTGTGTGTGTGTGTGTGTGTGTGTGTGTGTGTGTGTGTGTGTGTGTGTGTGTGTGTGTGTGTGTGTGTGTGTGTGTGTGTGTGTGTGTGTGTGTGTGTGTGTGTGTGTGTGTGTGTGTGTGTGTGTGTGTGTGTGTGTGTGTGTGTGTGTGTGTGTGTGTGTGTGTGTGTGTGTGTGTGTGTGTGTGTGTGTGTGTGTGTGTGTGTGTGTGTGTGTGTGTGTGTGTGTGTGTGTGTGTGTGTGTGTGTGTGTGTGTGTGTGTGTGTGTGTGTGTGTGTGTGTGTGTGTGTGTGTGTGTGTGTGTGTGTGTGTGTGTGTGTGTGTGTGTGTGTGTGTGTGTGTGTGTGTGTGTGTGTGTGTGTGTGTGTGTGTGTGTGTGTGTGTGTGTGTGTGTGTGTGTGTGTGTGTGTGTGTGTGTGTGTGTGTGTGTGTGTGTGTGTGTGTGTGTGTGTGTGTGTGTGTGTGTGTGTGTGTGTGTGTGTGTGTGTGTGTGTGTGTGTGTGTGTGTGTGTGTGTGTGTGTGTGTGTGTGTGTGTGTGTGTGTGTGTGTGTGTGTGTGTGTGTGTGTGTGTGTGTGTGTGTGTGTGTGTGTGTGTGTGTGTGTGTGTGTGTGTGTGTGTGTGTGTGTGTGTGTGTGTGTGTGTGTGTGTTTATCCACCATAACTCATGAACCGATACACACAGAAAAACACCAAATTTTAAACTTAGGCTTTATTTCATCCTCCAATGAAATGATTAGTTTGTTTTTGGGCAGAGTCGGAACATCTGGGGGTACTTTAAAGGTGGTCATTTTTATATTTTATGGAATATATCTGTTATTTACGTTTAGAGAAGAAAATTCCTCAAATAAAAGTTACTTTTAATATTATTATCTCTAATTTTTGTTTTATACAAAATTTTCCTAAAATGGTCCGTATTCGACAAATTTGACAAAATAAAAAAAAATATTTTTTTATAAAAATTGTTCAAATAAAAGTTGTTTGTAACATAATTCTCTATAATTTTTATTTTATACATAATTTCTATAAAATGGAGCGTATTCGAAATATTTGAGAAAATGTGTAAATTTCGAATTTTAAAGAAAACTCAAAAACGGATAAAGAAAAAAACATTAAATTTTAAACTTAAATTTTATTTCGACCTGACGTGAAATGATTAAATTTTAGACAAAGTCGGAACATCTGGGGGGTACTTTATGGGAGGCCGTTTTTATATTTTATGGAATATGTCTCTTATTTATGTTTGGAGAAGAAAATTGTTCAAGTAAAAGTTACTTCTAATATTATTATCTATAATTTTTGTTTTATGTCAAAATTTCTTGAAATGGTCCGTATTCGAGAAATTTGACAAAATGTGCAAAATTCTGAATTTTATGAAAATTGTTGAACTAAAAGTTGTTTGCGATATCGATCTCTATAATTTTTGTTTATACATGATTTTTCTAAAATGGACCGTAATGGAAAAATTGTAGGAAAAGTGCTAAATTTAAATTTTTCAGTATTTTCGTTTTCAATGAATATCTATAGAAAAATGTTTCGAGGTAGATGTATGGAAAAATGTATATATTTAATTTATCCTCTAAATGTTTAGAGAGGTGCTGCAATAGGTTGTACAAAATAACCGGAAAAAGCCTATAGTAACTAGATAGGAAAGTCATGTGTTGGACACATCAGATTTTTTTTCTTGTAATCATGTAACCTTTTCTGATTTTGATCTTTCAATTATTTTTGTTTATACATCTTTTTATATGTACGTTTAAAACTTACGTTTTTCCTTATGTAAAGTGGCGACCGGTCAAATTTTCGGAAACTTTGGTAACCGAAAGTGTAAATAGGCTCAACTTAATCCTATGACTAGTTTTCGATATGTTGAAAATTGCCTAGTTTTTCGAAATTTTTTATTTTCAAACTTACGAGCTAGATTGAATGTCTGTTGTATACACACACGTTTACTAAATATTTTAGTATTATATTATTATGTACGTATAATCAAAAATATTTTTAGTTGCAGGGTGATCCACAAATGTATGATGGTAGTTTTTCCAAAATCTCACTAATTTTACTCGACTGTGACGTCAGGGAAGAATATTTTTAAAAAATATTACACAATATGGTATTTTGTAACACATGCCATGGCGGATATGGCATATCCATGGAATATAGGAGTACGCAGTTAAGATATTATTGAATATTCATGCAATATTTTTGTGCTGTCTGGGCAGATCTATCACCAAAGGATTTTTTATTGTAACGTTATTTAAAAAGTGTTGTTTATAAAACGAAACCTACATCTTAAGAAAATCTTCTCTACCGAATAGTGCAAGTATGTGGACAAATAACCCCTGAAATACTTCGAAATGTTTGGGAGCATGTTGAACAAAGACTAGATTACTGCATGGAAGTAAATGGGTCGCAATTTAAACATTTGATTAATTTAAACTTGTTTGGAAACTTTTTTCTTCAATTTATTTTAATGTCACTCCCAACAGGTGTTTTTCCTTAAATTAGATACCTTTAAAATGATGTGCCACTTTACCCCTCTTGGTATTTAGTATTCTTGATTCAATTCAGTTCTTGCTGCCAATTCAAATTTTTGTTTTTTGCGGTTCAATAGACTATAACAGTTTGTTGGCGGTAGTCTCTATTATTTTGTAGGTACCTATGCGCAGAAAAAGTTAATTAATGAATGAATATATTTGCAAAATAATATAATTACGAGAATTTCTTACGCTCTAAAAAACGAGATTAAGCTTTTAAATTTTATTACGCTTATGCGAAAGTTTCGGTAGACCGACCGAAAAGCATTCGCAATTCGCTATTTATATTACTTCTTGACCTAGTGAAACTTCTTCAACTCAAACAATAAATTTATTCATATTATTTGTTTTCTTCGCAAGCCATTAAAATTTGATCCTCGAGATTAACTTAATGGGTTATTAGGTACTTTTTGTTCTGTACAATAAGACAAAAGAATTAGTAGCAATCGGCTGATACTTTTCCTTGCATGCGTTGTGTTGTTTTCTTAATTTGTGTCCCACTTTGGGTTGACCATTTTAATGGCTGTTGTTCTCTTTTAGTCAGTCTAGTTTTTCCACAACATTAATTACAACCGCGTATTATGTTTAGTTGTAAACTTTATAACAACTATTATAAATAAACATTAACAGTTAAAAAAGCTAATGGAAGGAATGCCGATGCATAAACCACAAGAATATTAGCGAGATTAAATTACATTTATTTTAATTTTTTATGGTTACTTAGAAATGAATCAGAGCAACAACGTTTTGGTTTCAAATATGAAATTCACACTACTTATGAATTATTTAAATATAGAAAAGCGACAAAAGCAGACACCTAACCGGTGAAAGAAAATTAATGTTCTTAAATTTATAAATTCGAAAAGATTAATTTTATTGGATAATCTTTTTTACTTTTCTGTAACCAGTAAGGAAAGTATAGGACCTCGAGTTTTCGTCAGATATTTATTTTGGGTACCCTGAATCCGTGTTGTAGTGCACAAATCTATAACATAGATATTTATATCTGTGTCAAAGAACCAAAATTATTAATTAGAAAAAAAAAAAAAAGATTAACAACTTCTTTTTGTCACTCTCATCAATTTATTGACATAGTTTTTATGTAACAACTAATTTCAATACAAATAATTTTGGGCAGTAGCATGGGCGAAGTTATGTCATCAGATCTGGGGGGGCTAAAGCCCTGGACCTAGTCATCTAATATAATATGTACCTAATAGTTCTAGTAGTAAGAGGTATATTGAAGTTAGGTAAAAAAATTCTGGCTAATCTATGAGTATGAATAAATATATTATGTATAATATATATTTATACCTATCAGGTGAAAAAACTGAAAAATATCCTTCATTTTCGCAGTCATGAAATAGTAGTTTGTGCAATAAGAGTGGATATGGATAATCCACTTGAGTTGTACACTATATTTTTTCTACGACTCACTAACGAAAGTCTATAAATGTAAAAAAATATTTTAAGTTAAGACAAAATAACTAATTTTTAAATAATTTATGAATTTTATTAATTTATAAAATAAAATAAACATAAAAAAATAACCCCTAGCTCAGATTTAAACCCGGACTATTTGCGTGGAAAGCAGATGCGCTGTCCTCAGCTCCACCGCCACTTTTAGGTTTTTCTCTCCTCATTTAACTACCTGGCTTGTCAGGTCCGACCGAAACTGGGATTTATAACCGAAACAGAAACTGAATTTTGGCTCCTTTCTTAGTTTCGGCCGAAACAGAAACAGGAACTTTCTTTTAAGACAATTTCTTATTGAAATTTGCAATATCTTATTGTAATCCTTGTTTTAGACTAATTAACTCATATTATAAATTTTAGCTACATTTACCTATTACCCATTTATTTATGTAATCAAAAGAAAGAAGCCATAAATAAATTTATTGACATGGTTTTTTTATTACTTTTTGAAATAAAAAAAAGCAAGTGAATTACAAAGTAGTAATCATTCCTGCATCTGTAGTAGATTTTTTTAACAAAAAAAAAATATTATAAAGCGAATTATATATAGGTACCTAATGTATATTTAAAAAAAAAACAAATGAATTCAGCTGATTAAATATGTTTGTTACTTATAATTAAATTAATATTAAGTATACAGCCTAACGTTGTAGGCTAGAAATAATATTTTTCCACGTTTCTACCTAAAAAATTGCTCCTTTGATCCGAATAAATTAGGCCAGGAGCACTGAAGACTGTTCACTTCGAACACAGCAGAGAAGTTTGTGTGCACTGTGCAGAAATGGCACCCGACACAGTCGCACCAAGAATGATGCGAAAACTTTCGAAAATAGTTTCGCTTTCGGTTGCCGTTTCGGCCAATTTTCCGCCGAAACCGAAACTGTAATCGAAACTCTTATTTTAGGCCGAAGTTGGCCGAAACCGTAATCGAACCTTCGGTCAGATCCTACTTATGAGCCTGGCAGGCCTTCGTAATTATAAATAACAGCCAGACGTGTATTTTCACTTAGAATACCACTAGTGCCTAAATTATTTTCGGAAATTTTTTCGAACTTAACGAATTTTCTTAAATTATTCGTGAGTGAGCAAAAATTTATTGGTAATAACTTATTTATTGCGTTGCGTCATATTATATGTATGAAAGAACTTCTCAAATGTCAAAAAAATCTCAGTATAATTTCTTTCAGGGTACTCACCAAGAGAAAAATGTCCTCTGGTTGTCATGGAAGCGTTTTAAAATAACTGCATTTGATCGGCTATAAAATAGAGGTGTAAAATTATAATATAATCTATCATGTGACAAATTTTAAAACTTGGGAAAATAAAAGCAAAAATATATTTTTCCGATTTTGAAGATGTTGCCAGACTCATTTGCCAATTTCGTAAATCATCCAGACTTATTATAATTTACAGTTTATGATTGTATTAATTTATATGAAAAATTTCAAGCCTGGAAAAATATCAGTCAATTTTTTTAATTCGAAAATTTTCAGCCAGACTCACTTTCAGCTATCTGAAATAAACCAGACTGCTATTTTTATAACTTTATGTTCTAGTTTAGTAAATGTAAAATATTTATGACTGGGAAAATAAGTGCCAAGCTCAAAAATTTAGTTTTTTGTCACTAAGAACAGATGATTTTTGTTATTTAATTTCTGTTCTGAAATGCGTGGGTTAGTGTGCGATAAATGTTCGAATTATTTTTGGGGGGGGGCTAATTCGGTTTTTGGGGGGTTTAGCTCCCCGATGCCCCCCCTTAACTTCGCCCATGGGCAGTAGCGGATCGTAGTAATGTAAAATGGGTGTTCACTTTTTCCAATAATTTTATTATTTGTAAGTTCGGTTTAAAACTTTGTACAAGAGCCAATATCGCTGTTTTTTTATTATTTGAGTTTGTATTAAGTGTAGTTATTATTATCAACATCATTCTGTTTTCAAGCACTACAACTATTAATAAATGAATATTTTAGATAGTGTAATATTGGTTTTGTTTTTAATACATTGAAAACCATCTATAAACATTATTAGTTAGTAAACTTTTCTTCATAATTTGAGATTATTTTTAAATATATATCAGGTTATGTAGAAAGCTTGACATTGATTTTTGTGTAAAAAATTTTATATGAAACTTTACCTACCATTTTTTAGTTTTTATTGTAAGTTTAATCATTTTCACAATTTGTCACAGATTTCAAATAAAAAATATATATTTTAAATACCTTTTATTGGTAAATAAAATAAGAACTAAAATGTTTTAAATATTTATTTTATAAGATCACTCCCATCACAATACATAATATTACACAGACACAAACTAGAATAAAGATATATAATACCTGGCATTTTAAATGATACTCTTCGCAGTTTAACAGACCCCCTTAACCCCCATTTTTAAGCAGATTGTTTTCACATGAATAAGTATATTAGTACCGTAAAACGGGTATATATGGAATTGCAGAGGTTATATGGAACGCAGGTGCATCTTTTTAAATGGGCCCGTTCACTTTCATTTTTGAATGTAAATTAATTATATATTTATAAAGATATTAAACTCTTTTGTCTGATGGTACTTTTCCCGTTAAGATATTTTTACTAGAAGTAAGGGAATTCCCATAAAATTCTTTCAGTGACTCATTGCGTCAGAAAATCCCTAATTCCGTTCACGTCTCGTATCGGTTATGCTTAAAGACGGCGAGGTTGTCGGAAGTATCCCTAATATAGCATTTCTGCATTTATATATGTAATTTAAATAGTAAAATTCCATTATTTTTTTTAAAATAATGAACTTATATTTTCAGATTTAAAGCTGGGAGCTTATTTTTTACTTTTTAATTAAAACAATTAACATTACTCAGGCTGAAAATTAACCAGACCATAATCAAAAGGTAGAAATTTGATTTGCAATATTTATCTGGTAAACGTGGCAACGTTGCATTTATTTCTAGAAGTGTGTGTAGACAACACTATTTAGAAGTACTTACAACGTTGTCACGTTTACCAGATACATTTTATCAAATAAAATTTCGATCTGGTAATATTCAGCTTGAGTAATACTAATTGTTTTTATTAAAATTTAAAAAAGTAGGGCTTCCAGCTTTATCTGAAAATATAAACACATTATTTTTAAAAAATAATATATTTTTATCATGTAAATTCCTTCAATAAATGCAGAAGAGGAATGGTGGTGCAATGATACATCCGACAACCGCGCCCTTTTAACTATTAACCGATACGAGACCTGAAGGGAATTAGGGGTTTTCTGACGCAATGAGTCACTGAAAGAATTTTATGGGAATTCCCTTACTTCTAGCAAAAATATCTTAACGGGAAAAGTACCACCAGACAAAAGAGTTTAATATCTTTATAAATATATAAATAATTTACATTCAAAAATAAAAGTGAACGGGCCCATTATGCGCCATATCATAAGACAATATTGCTAACAGTTCGCAAGACCAATGCCAGTAGTAAGTATATATTCAACGAAGTGTTAGCAACGTGTTTTAGTGTTGACTGTATTATTAAGTAAGTCGAGATAAAACTTTTATTTTATATCATCTTTATGAACTATTACCTACCTGTAGTTGTCTCCTTCATAGCTCAGAATCTGTAAAAGATTTTATATTTTTGTAATGAACAAAATGGTGTCTCATAACCTCAAAAACATCAAATGATGTTAACTTAGTGCAAAATAAATACAGGTTTAAAATGTTTACGGTTTGAGTAAAAAATTGTATTTTTAGGGTTATATGGAACATGCCTAGAAAACATAAACACGTGCCAGGTACGACGTATACGCGAAATTACTCGATGGATAATTTAGAAAGGGCATTGGAAGCGGTTATTGCCGATGGAATGTCATTTAAACAAGCGTCAGAGGCGTACCAAGTTCCGAAAACTACTATTTACCGAAAGTATAGAGGACAAAACGGTGATACTCTGGGGCGACCACCTGCATTAAATGTGGTTGAAGAAAACCAAATAGTAAATGGTATGATAACGGCCGCTGAATTTGGTTACCCTTTTACTATATCCGAGTTAAAAAGATTCGTCAAGCACTACTTAGATAGGAAGGGTGTACGAAGTGTTTTAAAAAATAATTTGCCCGGGATAGAATGGTGTCATAGACCTTTTATATATTGTTTATAGACACTACACTCAATGTATAATTTTCGTAGCTGATTTCAGCGCCCTCACAGTGGTGGGGGTTTAAACTAAACGATGGCGGCAATTTTTGAATGTCTGAATAATTTTTTGGAAGCACGCTTTGAACGTGGTTATTATGTGTGCCATTAAAGTTGAGATTTGATTACAATAAGCAAACAAATCGTAACTATAATGGTTTAATCATGTTTTGGTGCTACATTTTTTTATGAAATGAAACCATTTATTATATTTATAACGATTTATTTATAAAATGTAAATTTCGGGTATTATTTTAACTAAAACTAAAAATAGCTAAAAATAAGGCAATCATAATAGATAAAAAAGATAAATTTTTTTAGTTTTATCTGGTTTTTCTTATTTCTTATATTATAGGTATCTTGTGTTAGCAAGAAGACGTATTTTACCATTAAAATAATGTAACAACCTGGAACCGGAGACACTTACACTTTACAATCATGACTGAAAGTTTATCCATTATATCAAAAATGTAATGTGGTCACATTAATCCTTCCTCTATGTGGTCACTGACCAATGTAAGCCGAAACTAATCGCGACACTGCCTATTAAATAAACTTTATACTGTGGTATTAATTTTGTGCTTTATTTCCATTTCACTATTGACTTTCTGTTTTATTTCCATTTTATTATTTAACAATCAGTTCAAAAACAAACAAATCACTCACAACATTCATAAAAATAATAAAGAAATAAGAAATATGTGTGGTTATGTAGGTATCAAGTACACAAAGTAGGCAGTGTTGTCACGGTCAAATGGTGATAATTCTCATCACTTACCCCGAACGCCTGAAGTCACCAATAAATGCAATAGTGACGATGAAAATATTTTAAAACATGACTTTTCAGCAATAGTACATACTACTAAATCAAAAACGGCAAAAACGCTATAATCTTGCATTAATAAATTATAAATCAATTCATAGAAGTTCATTACTTAATTAAGAATACCCAAAAATCGGGAAAAATTATTGCTATTGGCAACGCTGCACAAGCGTGTCCTATAAACGGTGACGGTGGCGACCTCACGACGGCGGGGGTATGAAACTTAACACGCATTGACCTTGACGGTAAGAGTGGATACACTGTGGAATGGTGTAATCTGTTTTTGGGTCGTCATGACGAGCTTCGACAAAGAAATTCTGACAATATCAAAAGAGTCAGGGCAGAACTAGGCCCAGAAGTAATTTGCAGTAATTTTGACCATTTTGAAACAACGCTGGAAAATGTGGAAGCTGACAACATAATTAACTATGATGAAACAAATATGACAGACGACCCTGGAAAAATTCGAGTGATAGTCAGAAGAGGGGTTAAACACGCTCACCGAACTATTGATTTTTCCAAATCATCAACTTCCGTTATGTTTGCAACTACAGGTTCAGGATTATTTTTACCTCCGTATATTGTATATAAGGCAAAAAATTTATACCCAGAGTGGCTTCAAGGAGGTCCAGATGGATGCTATTACAATCGTAGTGAAACAGGCTGGTTTGATGCTCCTATATTTGAAGACTGGTTCGAAAAAGTTGCTCTGGTGTATTTTGGTAGGTTGAATGGAAAGAAAGTTATTATTGGCGATAATCTCGGAAGTCACCTGTCTTTGAAAGTTTTACAGCTTTGTAAAACTCACAATATTCATTTTGTATTCTTACCCCCCAACAGTACACATCTTCTTCAACCCCTTGACGTTGCTGTATTTCGATCAATAAAGGCAGCATGGAGAAAAATTTTAAATGAATGGAAACTGCAAAATCGGGGCTGTTTACCAAGAACTGAATTTCCCTGATTGCTAAGAAAAACAATTGAATCGATCAATAATGGTGCCAATGTTTTAGCTGGTTTTAGAGCTTGTGGGATAATTCCTGTTAACCGAGAAATTGTTACAAAAAAACTTATTCCAAGAGGAGTTGAAACGGTGGCTACAGGAGCCTTGAATGACAGCTTTTCCGATATAATGGGGAATTTAGTTAGAGAAAATAGGACTGAAAAAAAGAAACGAAACAAAAAATTGACATCCCTGCAGGTAAAGGAATTTGCCCTGAAGATTTACCCGAAGAAACCGTTCCGGAAGTTGCAAGTAAGAAACGCAAACGCCCTTCAAAAACAGTTTCATTATCAGGTTGCAATTCAGAAGCAAATATTGAAAATGAGGAAGAATTCGATCAAGAACTGGTCAATGCCGACCCTATTCCTTCTTGTAGTCTTCCTCAGCAAGATGTTGAAATTGCAGATACAACTATTGTAGATACAGCTGCGAGAGTTTTATCGCTTCCACAACTTACTGTAGATGATTTTGTGACTGTAAAATTCATTTATAACCAAAATTCAAAAAATGAGACCGTTAAAATATTTGCTGCTCAGATAAAAAAAATTACAAAATCAAAAATTACAGTAAGTTGTATCAGATCCTATCGAGCAGCCTCTGATATTTTTATTTTTCCGAACGTCCCTGATATTTGTGAGACGAAATTAGAGCAAATTGAACTTAAATTGCTGCCTCCTATTATTAAAAGGGGGCTCCACACCTTTGCGTGCCTTACATAAGCCCAATTTATTACCTACTATTTATACTAGAATTTGTTTTTTTTTATGTTTTATATTTTGAAATGTTTTATGTTAAGTTTGCCAGTAAAACTGAGTAACTAGTTCCTAAAAAAATGTGTTATTTTGTAATATTTTGTTAATAAAATGTTAATATGGAACGGTTCTTTTATTCATTAATGAGAGATGTAAAAGACATAATTTTAAATCCGCGCTTTTTTACAATATTTGTGAGTTCCATATAACTCTTCTATGAGGGTATAAATGGATCAATCTACTAAAAATCTAATTTTAATATTTAAAATAATTTTCTTTCCATATATCCACCAACCTTGGGTTATATGGAACGGTAAAAAAGTAAAAAATATATATATATGTGATTTTTTTTTTCAACATTTTATGTAGAGAATGTTAAGGACTTTGTAAAACCCTCCTACCTAAAATAAGTACAAAAATAATATACAGTACACGTACTAAAATACAAAGCAATAACCGAAAATATCATTCCATATATACCCGTTTTACGGTACCTTAAAAACACGTAATTTACAACACCGACTCACATTTACAGTTTTTACCAATTTGCCAAATATCTCAAGACCATTGTATTCGCTTACATGGAGGCCACAACAATAACTTTACCTGCCAGCAATTTCTCACCAAATAATTTTGTTATTGCATTTTTAAATTTTTATACGTTTCTAATATTTTACTTTCCTATCTGTATACAGATAATGAAAGTATAGGAATCATGATTTTTTCGACCTCAAGTTTTCTACGGATTTTACATTTTAGGGTCCTCTGGACTCGTTTTGACTATTTTCGCGATAATGTCTGTGTGTGTGTGTGTCTTTGCGTCTGTATTCTCGATAACTCATGAAGAAAGACACCAAATTTTAAACTTAAGCTTTATTCCGACCTGCGGTAAAAAAATGTTTCGAGTTAGAAGTATGTGAAAAATGTATATATTCAGTTTATCCTCTAAACATAGGTACTACAATAGGTTGTTCAAAATAACCGAAAAATCCTATAATAACTAGATAAGAAAGTCATGTGTTGGACACATCAGATTTTTTACTTGGTTTTTACTTAATTGCTGCAGCAGCTGCTGAAGATGGATGTCTATTTTGATCATGAAAGCTGGTTTTAAAATAAATAGAAATATGTATACCTAAGTATTTTTCTCCGTATATATAAACTTCAATATTTGCAAAATGAAGGAAACAATCATATTGTTGTTTACTGCACTTATTGAACAGTAAAGATAGTTCCTGAATTACATGGATTAAAAAAAAATAAGAAACAATAGCATCACGAGCTCTTTAATTTCATGAACTGTTTATAGACATCAGTTACGAGGAAGATGAGTAGTAGTGGCAGCCATCGGAGCTTCTCCATAAATAACAAACGATTTTTTAAAATAGCAAGTAATACCATTTAATAACAAAATAAAGTTGTTACCTAGGGAACTAATCGGATGTTCTACATCTAATTTCTGATAATAAAATAATAGACAATGCTTTAACTGTCTTCACGTTTCTTCAATAAATGCGTTTTTAAGATATTGCAAGAAATAATCTAAAATGTACCATTAGAAATTATAACGTACGAAATTGTTTTCATTGAATCTATCATAAATTTAAAGGTACTAAATTAAACCAAATCTCAATAATTAAAAAAACAAGGTCTTAACTAAGGAGGCCAGCAGAGATGCTGATAACATCACATGAAATTTTGACATTTGTTTGTATAGGTGTCATTACATTGTGTTTTAAATATAATGTAGTAATTTCTATTAGACTAATTTATTAAATATCATAATTTTCACAATTTTACTTGAATTTCTCTTAGCTTTTTTTTACTATTCCCACTGCTAGTTTAAAATAGGCTCCGCCCTGTGGTGCCAATTACTTAGTAGAACGGTAAATCTGTATCACATCTCCATCTCCTCTCACTCTGACATTTGAGATATACAGGGTGCCAAAAAAGTTTTAATCTAAAAGTTCATTCGTAATTTCAGTCAAAGTCGAATTCTTCTTCCGCACTTTCGAAACTATATTTTTATCATCGCTCAACGTTACAACGCAATCGGGCCGTATAACTGGTAATACTGATATTATTCGTTTCCTTTTCCCTTTAATACTTCACATACAGTAGAATACCACAAATGTAGATAGTGACTCATGTTGTAAAGAAATTTTATAGGACAATCAAATTAGACGGTTACCCTGTACAAAAAAGTTATTTTTAATAGTTGTTAATTTTTGAATACTGACAAAAGGAGAAATATTCAGTATTAATTAATTAACAAATTAGTGGGGTATTGCAAAACCTTCTTCTACTAAAACCTTTTTCTTCTATTCTCTCTTCAAAGACTATACGTTCAGATAGTTTCAAAAAATTGAGAAGCTCGCTATCTTTATAAATTTTTTGAATTGGCTCAGTGGTAGAGTCTCTGTCTGCGGATCCAAGGGTTCCAGGTTCGAATCCCACCGTTGCACAGTGCGTCGCCCAATGGACAAAAATCAGATTTCGACATCGGGTAAAAATCATATAATATACATCTAGGCTTAAAGAGTAATAACTAATTAATTTAAAACCACCATTTACAGCACGCACAAAGTCAGAAAGGTGACTATGGTAATCGCTGAAACATTAGTCAACTTATAAAATAGTGTTGTCAGTGCAAGCTCTGTCTTGTCGTTTTTTAAAAAAAGTAATTAAATTAAAATTTTATTTTGCTTATTTTAAACTTGTTTTGAAAGTGTTAAATGTTATAAGGTAAGTACTTTTTAAAGCAAAATTACGGGGTTATGATCGACAAGTAATGTTATTTTTAACAGTAACGTTATTTGTGAACAGGTTGTAATTTCTGTGTGTTTATAAAATAACAGACCTGTTAAAAATAACACAGGTTGTCAATCATAACCCCCTTATAGTTGTAAGTTATAGCTCAAAAATATTTAAAAATATTTATTTTTAAAGTTTAGGATAACTTTTGAAAAAAAGGATTAGTTTGGTCCCTTGAAATACATGTCTGTAAAAGGTCTTTACAAAAACATACCACATATTCCTTAGACCAAAATAAGTCGATTTAAGTAAAATTAAGTAAAGTTGCTTCGTTTGGGCTCCGGAGGGCCTTAAAGTTACAATTTTTAAATCGTTTTTCCCATATAAATTTAAAACGGCATATGCGATTTTGCTGAAATTTGGTATATTGGTAGAGTTTTATGTGGCAAAAAAAATGGTATTAAAATTTTGTACGATAATAATACATAGGCGTAGAACTTGATTTTTTAAATAATTGCACCTTTAAAAATTCTACGCCAATGGAAGAAAAGGAGTTGGAGTATGAAATTTAGATTGCGCAACTCATTTAATTTAAAAAAGGTACTCTTAATTAGACTCGATTACTCTCATGGTTTTGACGAAATTTGCATTTTAGTAATTTTAGAACATAAACAATAATTATTAAAATACAAACTTTGTCAAAACCATGAGAGTAAATCGAGTGTTATCAAGGGTACTTTTTTGTAGTAAATGAGTACCCAATCCAAATTTCATACTCAAACCCCTTTTTTGCCTTTGGCGTAGAATTTTTAAAGGTGCAATTATTTAAAAAATCAAGTTCTACGCCTATGTATTATTATCGGACAAAATTTTATAAGATGAAAAACATAAAAATGTACTTTTTTCATATCTTCTTCAACACCTCTAATCGAGACTTTTAACAAAAATACTCGATTCTTGCCATGTACGATTTTTTGAGGAATATTAATTATTTGCCTGCAATACGTATACAAAAACATTTATTGTTGGTTTCCATAGTTTCATCTAAATAAAAATATTGTCAAGTTTTAACACCTAATCTCTTGTTAACGATTGAAAGTGTTCTATCTGACTCAATAATTAAAAAACAAATGCGTGGTTTATTAATATGGCTGTACAATATACCAATGCAGAATATACCGATATGTTACTGACATTAGGATTTTGTGAAGGAAATGCTCGAGAGAATGTCAGGGTGTACTCTGAAAGGTTTCCAAATCGTCGTGTACCTAGCCACCCAACTTTTACTGCTGTTGAGAGACGTCTTCGGGAGACCTGGGTATCTATTCTTGAATCTCAGGGAGTATACATTTTGAGGGAAGAATGAGACAAAAATACAAATTTTGCGCGTTGCAGATAAAGAGGCAAAACCGGTTTTCTATTCCCTCGAATTCAAGAATAGCTACCCGGTTCCTTTTCTCCCAACACTGTTGATAATGGAAGAGAACGTTTTGTAAGGATTCCTGAAGTTGAAGAAGACATTTTAGAACGTGTTGAAGAAGATCCAAAATTAAGCACCAGACGAATTGGAAGGGAACTAGGAGTAAGTAAAGATGTAGTTCATAAAGTGCTTAGAGAACAATTGCTATATCCATACCATAAGAAGCCAGTACAAAAATTATTAGTCCATGATCCTCAAATTCATTTGGGTTTTTGTCGATTTGTTAATATGCAAAGAGAAAGATCCAAACTTTGTCAAGAAGGTTCTCTTTACCGATGAAGCGGGTTTTACAAGAAGAGGTATAACTAATACCCATAATGAACATGTTTATGCCGTTGAAAATGCGCATGCAATAAAGGTAAACCTTTTTCAGCACGAATTCAAAATTAATGTGTGGACTGGAATAATTGGTAATTTCATTGTTGGTCCTGTCATACTTCCACGAAGATTAACTGGAGAAAATTATTTGGATTTTCCACAAAATACGTTGCCAGAATTGTTAGAAGATTTACCTCTCCAACTTCGGAGAGATACGTGGTTTATGCAAGATGGAGCTCCACATTTTTCTTTAAACGTTAGAAACCACTTGAATGAACAATATCCACACAAATGGATAGGCAGAGGTAATGACGCACCTGTAAACTAGCTACCACATTCCCCAGACCTAACACCGATGGATTACTTTTTATGGGGACATCTGAAATCCACAGTTTACGGGGAACCTGTAGAAAATGAGGAACAACTCTGGCAACGTATTCAAGATGCAATAAACAATCTTAGAGGTGATGAAGAAGTTATGGAAAGGATACATTTTAATTTTCTTCGACGTACATATAAATCTTTGTATGCGTGAAAATGGTGAACATTTTGAACAATTTTTGTAAAATCTCTATTTTGATTATGTTGTAAATAAATGTTTTTGTGAAACCTATACACTCTAAATTATTAAAACAGAAATTTAGCGAAAACCATGAGAGTAATCGAGTCTCATCAAGAGTACCTTTTTTAAAGTAAATGAGTTTCGCAATCTAAATTTCATACTCAAACTCCTTTTCATTCGTTGGCGTAGAATTTTTAAAGGTGCAATTATTTAAAAAATCAAGTTCTACGCCTGTGTATTATTATCGGACAAAATTTTAATACCGTTTTTTATGCCACATAAAACTCTACCAATATACCAAATTTCAGCAAAATCGCATATGTCGTTTTAAAGTTATATGGGAAAAACGATTTAAAAATTGTAACTTCAAGGCCCTCTGGAGCCCAAACGAAGCAACTTTGTACGAAGGTAATTTTACTTAAATCGACTTATTTTGGTCTAAGGAATATGTGGTATGTTTTTGTAAAGACCTTTTACAGACATTCTTTAAGAACCTCTTTTCAACTTTTTCCTATCTTTTTCCCTTGTCCCATAATGGAGCTGAGACATCGAGTTTCGCTCACCCTGTACAACCTTTTACGTTCTGTTGTAAATAACTTAGACCCAAACTGTTTTCCTCGAATAGCTATCATTAGGGAGCATAGAAATCAGCTAAGTAATACTAAGAAATATCGATGTTACTGAGGGCGGTGCAGAAGTAAATCTACAAGAATTACTAAATATCACAGTAGAAAGTATATTAAAAACTGTCGAAGATTTTTCTTGTTTATCTGATGGTGCATCACTAGAATTGTTTAGCAAATACGGGTTTGATAGAAGTTCTGGACATAGCACTTACAAACAAACGTTTAAAAACCCCGAAATAACCGATGAATATTTACTTTTAATAGCTTTATCACCCATTCAACTAATTAATAAAATAACTAGCCAAGTTATTTGGGCTAATCCCAGAACTTTATCAACCTTTTTTTGCAGGCCAATTAAATTTATATTCGCCAAAGAAACATCAAAATTAATTTTGGAGGAAGAAGCTAGAATTAAAAGTAACATAAAAATGTATCAGATTTTGAAATAGTGTTTAAGAAAAAACGGCTTCGTGTTAATTACACTTTATTAATAAAAATGTTAGATGATAGTACTATTATTACTTTGTCAAGTACCAATGCGACACAAACATGTTTAATCTGCAGAGCTTCCCCAAAGAAAATGAATTTAGAGTCAGTCACTAAAAAACCTGTTAAAGTTGAGAACATCAATTTTGGATTGTCCTCACGGCATTCGTGGATTCGTTGCTTTGAGTGTTTCTTACACATATCTTATCGACTACCATTAAACATTTGGCAGGTTAGAGGATCTGAAAACAAAAAAATCTACGAAGATCGTAAAAAATATATTCAGGCTGAGTTCAAAACCAAGATGGGGTTAGTAGTCGATAAACCAAAAACGGGTTACGTATCCACGAATGACGGTAACACTGCAAGAAGGTTTTTTAATAACGCTGATCTTAGTTCCGCAATAACAGGTATCGACAAAGAGCTGATATTAAAATGTTCCATTATTTTACGAACAATTGCTAGCGGTAAGAAAATTAATTTAATCCAATTTGACCGGTTACTTCTTAAGACTAGATTACTCTACTCACAATTCTACGATTGGTACCATATGCCTAGTAGTGTGCATAAGCTATTAGTTCACGGAAAAGATAAAATTCAGCATTTTGACCTTTCGATTGGCCAGTTAGCTGAAGACGCCTTAGAGGCTAGACACAAAGAAATACGTAAATTTCGATTTGACCTCATTACTAATAACTTTTGACCCATTTGTATCATCTTTAAGAAAAAATAGTTCCAGATACAACAAAAATCTCAGTGGTATCAACGAATACATAATCGATTCGCCTGTTATAGATGATAACAACTTAGATTTACCTATGATCCTAATAGACATAAGCGGTGACGAAAATGAATCTTCAGATAGCGATAGTGAATAAACTTGTATATAGTTTCTTTTAATTTATCAATATTTCCTAATTCTATTTCTTTATAATTTGATATGCATTATTATTAAATTTAAATAAATATAAATAAAAAGTAGATATTTTTCAAGTTATAGATATCCAATCTTTAAAAATATATGTATGTACAAATACCAAGTTATAAGTATTTAATTTCTTAAAAAAATATTTATGTGGGACACCTTGTATGTCTGGTACCATATTTTTTTTTTATTTGTACATTAATAATAGTCTGTTAAATTTTTTTCAAAACCATTGGTGGTTTAGGACTGAGGATTTTTATCCAGGTAGATCTATATCGCGACGCACTGTGCATTGGCCGGGATTTTTTCATTTAATTTAATTATTTAAAATTAATCCTGATGCCTTGGTAGGATTCCCCACTCGACCATTCACTATTTGGTACTAATTAACAGTGCTGTTCCTAAAGTGGCGCTGGGAAACAGTAACAAAGACTACACCGAACACGAGGCTAATAACCGTAGCAGTTGATGCCGATGACACAACAAAAAACTAATTCATTTGTTTATTATTTACCTCCAGAACACATATCATTTTGTTGAAATAATTTTAATAATTTGACTGATCTATTTTTAAACTGTTCAAACGTCTTCCAAGCGATTAAAAGTTCGAGGTTGTCAGCGTTTAGTTTGCATCTTTATCTAACGTTAGATAATGTCCGAGATCCACACTGTCGTCGCAGATTAAAGCGACATGATTGGCAACAACGCCTTTAAAATTTTCTTGGATGTTATTGTCAAAGCAGTGTCATAGGCGCGCTGATAGGGATTTCATAAAACAGAGATCGAAATTGTTTGTAATATCTCTCTAATATTAGTCGAAGGCTCTTTTACGTTTATAAACAAGGAATGAAACAAACGATATTAATACTTCGAAGGCTGAGACAAGAGAAAGAAAAAAAAGAAAATTGGAAGATATAACCAAACAAGTCATTCGTCGTGCAGTACATGCATTTTATATTAAAAAAGGAATTACTAACTGTAAAGAAAATTGCTTCCTCTCTTCAATCTAATGAAAATCTCCCAAAAATATCAAGACGTGCTTTATTACGTACTTAGCGTGAGCGTGAAATGAACTTCAGGTATTTAAAGAGAAAGAGGAATAGTACCCTTATTAAAAAAGAGGAAATCATTTTATTGCTCTGAAAATATCTGAAAACAATAGCAGAGTTTCGAAGAGATGGCAGAAAAATATATTATACAGATGAAACCTAGTTAAATGAAGGACATACTGTGCCAAAAATTTGGCAGGATTTATGTAAAAAACAAACATCAAGCTTTTGTAGATGGTTTATCGACAGATTTAAAAGCCCCATCTGGAAAGGGAAAACGCCTTATTATTACCCATATTGGTAGCGACTCAGGATTTGTTGAAGAAGGTTTAAACGCATTTGTTTCTAAAAAGACTGGAGATTATCATGAGGAAATGGATGCAGAACATTATGAAAAATAGTTTTCAGATATTCTTTTAAAAATCGAACCAGGATCTGTTATTGTTATGGATAACGCTCCATACCACAGCCGGCGTGTAGAATAGTTACTAACCATTAAATGGAGTAAAGCCCAGATTGCAGATTGGCTTACTAAGAAAAATATTAAATTCAATGAACCAATTTTAGAAATCGAGTTACTAAACTTAACACGGTGTCATAAAGATAAATATGTCAAATATGTATTAGATGTTGAACTATTATTAGGGGAAAGGGTGGACATTGGGATACTACAAATATAATTAGCTGTGTACAGCTTGGCCTTCAATATATAATATAATAATAATAATATTTATTAATCAACAACAACAAAATTCGACAAGAAAATTACAATTTGTTAATAAATATAATAATAAAACCCACAGAAGGTCTAGCCTGTGCGTGGGTTATAATAATAAAATTAAAAATAAATAATAAAATAATCGAAGTAGTAATAAAACTAATAAAACTAATAATATCAATAATAATAATAATTATAACAATAATAATAATAGTTAACGATAACATGAATAACAAAATCTACAATAATAAAAATAATATTGACAATAGTACTAACATTAATACCAATATCAATGCAATACCTCTACTAATACCAATACTTATATAACTACCAACACCAATAACAACACTAATACTAATATCAATAACAATTAAAATAACATTAATAAAATAATTTGTTTACTCAATTTTTAATCATTAATAATCATTCATATTTTATATATAATATATTACATTTAAATAAATATCTCTTTTTTATAGTTTATAGTGTTTCAAAGTAAGCATGTATTTGATTTCTAGGAATTGTTTTCATCCATTTTTTAATTTTATTTTTAAATAGTGATTTTGAGTTTATTGTTTTTAAATCAGGTGGGATTATATTATAAAATTTTGGACCAAGATAGCCATAGCTTCTTTGTAATAAGTTTTTATGAGATGCAGGTAAGTAGTTTGAATTTATTTTATATCTAATCATGATTAATACTTCTTAATTCTCTTTTATTTAAATGTTGTCTTATAAGGGTGTTTAGAAAAAACAATTGTCGTATATCATTTACGCCTATTTCTTGATATAAAAGTTCGGTGGGAAATAATCTGGGTTTTTTAAATAATATTTTAAGAATATATCTTTGTGTAGTTTCTAGGATTTTGATATGGGAGTTTTGTGCAGCTCCCCAAGCAACAACAGAATATGTTAGATGACTTTCTACTAAAGAATGGTACAAGATTCTTAGATGTTTTTCATCGTAAAACCTGTTGATGCACTTTAAACTGTAAGCCACAAATCTTAGCTTCTTTATTAGAACATTTATTTGTACATCCCATTTTAAGTGTGCATCTATATATATACCAAGATATTTTATTTTTAGAGCCTGTCCGATTTTGAAAACAGAGTTCTCTTGTATAACCGTTAGTAGATTGTATTCAGGTAAGTAACTGGAATAGGAAGTAAAAGGAACATAAAAAGTTTTACTGATATTTATTGTAAGCAACCTACTATCCATCCATTTTATTATTCTTGAAAAGTCTTCTTCCGCAATTACTTTTAGATCATTCCAACTATGCGACGAATATAGTATAGCTGTGTCATCAGCAAAACTAATTATATCCCCCCTACTTTCAATTTCAAAAATATCATTCAAATAAAGATTAAACAAAATTGGACCTAACACCGTTCCCTGAGGAACCCCATATTTAACTATCTTAAAATCACTCATAGTATTTCGGATCCGAACGCACTGTCTTCTATCTTTTAAGTAGTTTTTTAGAAGTAAATATGGTAGTCCTCTAAAGCCAATTTTTTCTAACACATCGAGAAGCTGGTCGTGACTAACGGTATCAAAAGCTTTTGCTAGATCTACAAATATGCACAATGTTGGGATTTTATTATCTATATTGTAGTTTATCTTACTTAAAAGTTCTGAAATTGCGTCTTCTGTATTTTTACCTTTAGTGAAACCGAATTGATTGGGAGCCATTATATTATAATTATTTAAATAGTTATTTATTCGATGTGCTAGAGATTTTTCAAAAATTTTTGTCAATGTAGAGGTTAGCGATATTGGTCTATAGTTAGTCACGCTTAGCCTATCCGTATTTTTATAAATGGGCATTACCACTGCTGTTTTAAATGTCATTGGACATTCACCCGTACTATAAATTTTATTTATTAAGAAAGTTAGAGGAACAACAATATCTTCAGCAATGAGTTTAATATGTTCTGCTCTTATGTTATCCATTCCTGGGGCTTTTTTATTTTTTAAGGAATGTATAATTTTTATAATTTCCTCTTTATTTATATCTTCCAGAAAGAATGAGTTACATAGGGTTTTATTTTTAAAGTTTGCATTGTTATTGATCTGTTTTTTTAATATTTTTGATGCCATTTTTTCACCAATACCAGTGAAATATTCATTAAAGGTGTTAGCTATTTCTTGTTCATTATTTATAACGTTTCCTTTCTCAGTTCTTAGTTCTGTTATTTCTTCTTTATTTTTGTTTCTATTGGTAATTTCATTAACCGATTTCCACAGACTTGAAGAGTTATTTTTGTTTGATGATAGTTCTCTATTATAATAATGTTTTTTTGTTTCATATATTCATATTCATATTCATATTCATATTCATATATTGATCACATAATGTTATATTGTTGCCACTGATAAATGTATTATCTATCACTATAGTTTTAGCGATTATTTTCTGATCGATTAATTAGATTTTTGCAATTTTCGAAAGTGACCTTGGCTGGTGTAGATTTGGACAGTGTAAGGCCAGGTGTGGACAAAAACAAAACAAAACAAAAATGTAAAAAAGGCATAGTTAAAACCAAAATTTTTATTTAGTTTAGTTGACGTTATAGGCACCAAAGTCTACTTGAAACCGCTTTATTGAACTTGACCTTGCAGTTGTTTCAGACGTTCTTAGCTTAGGTAGTTTTAGTTCCACTTGTTCCAACTCTATTAGGTCCTTATCAGTGACTTGGGGAAAGGTAAATCCATTTTCTTTCTTTCTTTCTTAAAAAATGTGTTAAATGTAATGTAATGTAATGTAATGAAGTTGATGGAATGCTAATAATAATAATAATATTGCTTTTTATTCCCCACTCGACCATTCACTGTTAGGTTCTAATTAACAGTGATGTTCCTAAAGTGGCGCTGGGAAACAGTAACAAAGCCTACACAGAACACGAGGCGAACTAACCCTGGTAGTTCAAGCGGATGACACTCAAAAAAAATTGCTTTTTGTTTGTTTTTAATTTGATATTTCATAGGCAAAAGCCCTTACTGACAAAGATTCAGAAGAAAAATAGACTAGCCTGAGCAAAGGAACATCAGTTATGGTCTCCGCACCAATAGAACTTCATTATTTGGAATGATGAAGCCAAATTTGAAATACGCATTGTCGATTGTAGGAATCGTGTCATAAGAACAAAAGAAGAAATGTTTCAGAATGACTGTTTTAGAAAGAAAATTTAGTTTCCGGCTTCTGTTATGATTTGGGGAACCATGTCATTTAAAGGAGTGGGAAACTTACACTTTGTGGAAGGTATATACATTAATGGGCTTCAACATAACTTAAAACCCCAAATTAAAAAAATGCGTTTAAATAATATGAAACGTATCTTCCAGCAAGATGGTGCCGCTTGTCACACGGTTAAAAAAGTAAAAGATTGGATGTTAGAAACCAATATTCCACTTTTAAAATGGACGTCCAGTAGCCCAGATCTATCGCCTATTAAAATGTTGTGACATATCAGGAAAAAAAGCACAGATCAAATCCCGCAAGAACCGTTCTAGAATTGCGAACCCGTCTTCAAGAAATTGGTACAGTTTTACAGCAGATGACTGCCAAACATTAAATGACACTATGTCAAGTTGTATCGAATCAGTAATCAGTCGAAAAGGCGATGTAACGCAGTGGTAATTTGCTGTTATTTGGATTCGTAATTTTTTTTAATATACAGTTTTTTGAATTTACCTGATTTTTTTTCTGTTACAAAAAAAATTGTATTTTAGGCTAAAATTAAATAAACATATCATATGTTATCAGAAATATTATAGTTTTTAATACATTTTTCGTTAATATGGCAAATTTCTTTAAACAACATGGTTTTGGCAGTTGGGCCAACTTCACTAAGACAGGGCTCTTTTTTTTGTGTCATCGGCATCAACTGCTATGGTTATTAGCCTAGTGTTCTGTGTAGGCTTTGTTACTGTTTCCCAACGCCACTTTAGGAACAGCACTGTTAATTAGAACCCAACAGTGAATGGTCGAGTGGGGAATCCTACCAAGGCATCAGAATTAATTTTAAATAATTAAATTAAATAAAAAAATCCCGGCCAACGGTGGGATTCGATCCTGAGACCTTCCGATCTCAAAGTCATGACTCTAACCACTGAGCCAACCCACCCCCTACAGGGCTCTTATATTCATTTGTATTTATATATACTATAATAATAATATAATAATAATAAGTTTATTTCGAAAACCATGAATACAAAGTATATAATTATTTTACAATTTAGTAGAAATAAACAAGAAAGGGAACATTTTGTAATGCCTAACTACTATGATTTTCATAATAAAAGTAACTTTGCGAGCTTAGGAAAATCCTGTCTGCTGCTGCCGTTACTTATTAAGGCTATTTTGTTTTAAGAGTATAAATGTATAATTAGCGGTATACTGTAATACATCTTATTATAATTTATATAATAAAACGAAAAAAAGAAAAAAAATTAAAATAAATTAAAATAAAAAAAAAATACATAGGTATCAGATTTTGAAAATAAATTTAGTTGCAAACCCAGGTAAAATTGTCGAAAATGTTTTTTTTTTGCTTCTTTTTTTTTATTTTTATCTACATATATTTTTTATTATAAATCTTTATAATTTATTATATAAATCAGGAAAAAATACATATATCAAATTTTGTAAAAACAAATAATTATTAGCTACAGACCCTGATAGAATAACAAACTTTTTTTTTTTTATTTATTTATTTATTTATTTTTTTTTTATTTATTTATTTATTTATTTATTTATTTATTTTTTTTTTTTAAATATTTATTTGAAGCAGTTACAATATATTGGGGGAGTTAATAATTAACCACGTGGTTAGCAGTTTTTTGAAATTAGTTTGACTTCTTTTTTCTTTTAACTCTTTGGGAATAGTGTTAAATAATTTTTGGCCAACTTGTCTATAACAATGATCGCCAATTTTTTTATACACTCTGGATATTTTTATACATGCTTGCGTTACGTGTCGTGTTTCATATATGTGTTCAACAGATGTATTAATTAACTTATACTTAATTAAGTGTAAAAGTGAACTTTTATAAAATAATTTTCTAATTGTTAAAATGTTGTTTTCAATAAATAAGTTGTGCGTTCTGTAACGTATATTTAATTTAAACATAATTTTTAGAATTCTCTTCTGGGCAACTTCTAATTTTTGCAATGTACTATTATATACTCCGCCCCATCCTATAATGCCATAAGATAATATAGATTCCACTAATGCGTAATACATTTTTCTGAGTATATGTAAATCAACAATTTTTGCCATTTGTCTGAACATAAACATTAAAGACCGTAACTTTTTTGTTAGGTTATCAATTTGAAAATCCCATTTTAAATTTGAATCTATAATTATGCCCAGATATTTGACTTTGTTACATTTTTGTATTTCCCACGTTTCATTTCGGTGCTGAATTTCAATACAAATTTTGTTTTCTGTTGGTAATCCTGACTTATAGTTTGAAAAAGGTAAAAATGTGGTTTTTTCCGGATTTATGGTTAATAAATTATTGTCGAACCAATGTGTTAGAGTTTGTAAATTAGTTTGAATACTTTTAAATACTTCAACCCAAGTTTCTTCTTCTACGAATAATACTGTATCATCCGCAAAAGATATTACGCTGCCTTTATAATTTAAATCAAATAGACTATTTATGTAGCAAATAAAGAGAATAGGACCGATCACAGTACCTTGAGGGATTCCATACGTAACTGTTTTTTCATTACTAATTGTATTATTAATTTGTACCCTTTGTTTTCTATCTTCTAAATAACTTGCCAATAAGGATAGTGATGGACCTCGGATGCCAACATTTTCGAGTCTTGACAAAAGCTTCTGATGACTTACAGTATCAAATGCTTTTGCCAAGTCGATAAAAACCCCGGCGCAAGGTTTGCTTTTATCTAGGCAGTTGTATATTTTATTTATCAAACACGAAATTGCGTCATTAGTGGATTTTCCACTTTGAAATCCAAATTGCATGTTTGAAATAATTTTATGTTTTACAAAAAACTCAACAAAACGTATTTTAAGTATTTTTTCAAAAATTTTGGATATGTTAGAAATTAGGCTAATAGGCCTATAATTTTCAGGTGATTTCGGGTTACCTTTTTTATAAATTGGCTTAACTATGGTAATTTTAAAATGTTTAGGACATTCTCCTTTTATAAATATTAAATTGATCAAATGGACCATTGGTTTTGCAATTTCTTCAGAAATTTCTTGAAGTACTTTAATTGTGATTTTATCAAGTCCAGGTGATGAGTTTGTTTTTAATGATTCAATGATGTCTTTAATTTCGTTTTCGTTTGTAGGTTTTAAAAATATTGAGTCTTTGTTAGTCCAACCAGTTTTATTATTAGTTATCTCTATCTTATCCGTAATATTTTTTGCTAATTTTTCCCCTACTGATGAGAAATGCTTATTAAGTGACTCTGCTATACTTTTTGGGTCGCTGTGAATGATATAATTAAATTCGATTTCTTTTGGTTCTTGATTATTTTTTGTTTTTGTTTTATTATTATATTCATTAATAGTTTCCCTTAGTTTTTTGCTATCTTCTGAAAACTGTTCGACTTTATTTTTATAGTATTGATCTTTTAATAATTTCGTTAGATTTGTTACCCTATTCCTATGATTTTTATATTCTCTAAAATCTTCCTCTAATTGGGAGTTTCTGTATATTTTATAAAGTTTATCTCTTTGTTTTATAGATTTTATTAGGCCCTGTGTAATCCACGGTTTTTTCTTTGAAAAATTTACAGCAACTTTTATTTTGCTATTTTCTACACAATTCATTATTGTTCTTGTTATATCGTCTGCTATATTATTTATATTTTCAGAATTATATATATTTTCAAAGTTTTGATTTTTAAAATTTGTTTTTAGCTTTTTGTAATCTATAATCTCTTTTGTTTCCAATTTTTTTTTACATGTGACTCTGTTTATAATGTCACATTCTAAAATCGTAGGATAGTGATCTGATAGCTTAGAGTATAGTACAATAGGTAAGATTTTTTTAACTTCCATGTAGTTAGTCTTTAAAAAAATATGATCGATACATGACTTTGAGTTTTTATGTACCCTAGTGTATTTGTTTATTAATGATTTAAATCCATTTTCATAAAAAATATTTAAATAATCGTCATGTTCATCATCTATTTTACTAAGTATGTCGATGTTTATGTCTCCTATAACTATCTCATTACTGCTTTTGGCTTTGGTATTTAGAAATGTTTCCAAGTCGCTAATAAATAATTTTGTAATAATTGAGTGTGGCCTGTATATAGCTGTAATTGAAGTTGTTTTATTTAAATGCTTAATCGTGATTCTAATACAATCAACTGACGCTATTTTAATAATTTCCGTATGAAATTTATAATCATTTTTTACGTAAACAAGAACCCCATCGTTTTGGTTAATAAGTCCTCCATTAAAAAATGCGGTATAGTTAGGTATATTTATTGACTGTATATTAGCAATATTCCAAGTTTCCGTTAAAATTATCAAATCAAAATCATTTTGAAATTCATGCAGCATTACTTCTAAAGCCGGAAATTTACTTTGTATGCTTTGAATATTAGAATGAAAAATTTTAAAATTTCCATTCGATAATTATTATTGCCGGTTTACCTCACCTTGTACATCTTTAAAATAGGAAAATAATTTCTGTGACAACCAATTCGTTCTAAAATGCTGAAGATTATTTTTAATAATAACCGCACGCCTATGACTCGTCGATTTCCTGTCCCCTCAGACCCGCAAAGGTCTATGTTAAAAATGTGAGTCACTCTCTACATTTGTGGTATTTGACAGTAGATTTGTACAAAGCGTATTGGAAAATGTTCAGTGGCCGATACTGTACGTGATTTAAAAGTATATAAACTGCGATGTCAAAATAAATTTGATTTATATAGATACGTTCTCAAATTCTTAAACATTGAGGTATACCATACATGCCTACTTAAAATTACCAACACGTGTCTCAAATGATACGCTTAAATAAAAAATGTATAAGTCATAGCAATATACATTCAAAGTTTAATGTCATGCCGAACCAATAATTTTCTTGGTGTAATTATAGTACGGCGACTTTAACCACACGGTATTGACCATCGATCCAGCGTACCCATCGTTAATCAAATTAAAGAATATTCGAAGTAAATAATCTGATAACGTTTTATTACTGTTAAAAAAATATTTCAATTTTACTGAATAGATTATAAATGTATGCCAGAAGAAAAAATATTCCCAGAACGATTTTTTTTATCATTTTATTTTTATTATAGTAATAGGTTTTCTCGCCACTAGGGAGGAAAGTGCCACTTTTCCTCTCGCAGGATGTAGTTTACTGCCTGACGCGAAGCGGAGGGCAGTAAACGTCCAAGGGAGGAAAATGCACTTTACTTACGTGTAATACATATGAATTTTCCTCCTACCCATTTATTAAACCTTTTTGTTTTAAAAATTCATTTGCAGCACAAATAACGAATTATCAACATATGTGATATAATTAAGCACACAAGTATTATTTATTAAACGAATTTATTATTATATACTATATAATTAAGAAGTATTTATATATAATCAATATGGATTTAAATCAACTACATCAACTGAGGACGCCATATTATCCTTGACCACAAAAGTTACTGAAGCACTTAATGAAAGCAAACCCTCTTTAAGTATTTTTATTGAGTACTAGCTGTTGCCCGCGGCTTCGCACGCGTGGAGTCATGTTTTTAGTATAAAAAATGCATAACTTCCTAAAAACAGACGCGATAATATGTTGTTCTACTGTTTATGGTATGTTTGTGATAGTATTATAGATAAATGTTAATTAGACTATTATAATATTTAAATATATTATTCTAATTGATAATCTCATTTCATACCACATTTCTGGTACGGCTCTCATCTGCTAATATCACAATTACACAGTACTGATTTTTATTTATTTATTTTTATTTATTTTTATTTATTTTTTTTTATTTTTATTTATTTTTATTTATTTTTATTTATTTTTATTTATTTTTATTTATTTATTTTTATTTATTTTTATTTATTTTTATTTATTTTTATTTATTTTTATTTATTTTTATTTATTTTTATTTATTTTTATTTATTTTTATTTATTTTTATTTATTTTTATTTATTTTTATTTATTTTTATTTATTTTTATTTATTTTTATTTATTTTTATTTATTTTTATTTATTTTTATTTATTTTTATTTATTTTTATTTATTTTTATTTATTATTTATTTTTATTTATTATTTATTTTTATTTATTATTTATTTTTATTTATTTTTATTTATTTTTATTTATTTTTATTTATTTTTATTTATTTTTATTTATTTTTATTTATTTTTATTTATTTTTATTTATTTTTATTTATTTTTATTTATTTTTATTTATTTTTATTTATTTTTATTTATTTTTATTTATTTTTATTTATTTTTATTTATTTTTATTTATTTTTATTTATTTTTATTTATTTTTATTTATTTTTATTTATTTTTATTTATTTTTATTTATTTTTATTTATTTTTATTTATTTTTATTTATTTTTATTTATTTTTATTTATTTTTATTTATTTTTATTTATTTTTATTTATTTTTATTTATTTTTATTTATTTTTATTTATTTTTATTTATTTTTATTTATTTTTATTTATTTTTATTTATTTTTATTTATTTATTTATTTATATTTATTTTTATTCCCCACCGCCCTTAAAATGTAAAAATCCAAAAACCATGAAACAAATCATTATTTATTTTTGATCAATAGCTGTATTTCAAATTTTCTAGTTTTTAACTTTAAGGAACAAAAAAATATATACATACTTTCAAACAAATTTTCACCCCCCGTTTCCCCCCTTTAAATGTGAAAATGCAAAAACCCTAAAAGACTGCATTATTTATTTATGATGAGAACCTACAATTCCAATTTTCAAGTTCTTACCTTTAAAAAAAATCGATGCTTTCAAATAAACTTTCATCCCTGGTTCCCCCCCTTAAAATGTGAAAATCCAAAAACCCAGAAACACGTCATTAATAATTTAGTCAGTAGCTACAATTCCAATTTTCATGTTTCTAGCTTCAAAGAGAACAAAAAGAATCTATAGCCCTATACAAACTTTCGCCCTCCATTTCTCCCCTTAAACTGTGAAAATCCAAAAACTCTGAAATATGTCATTATTTATTTACGATCAGTATTTACAATTCCAATTTTCAAGTTCCTACATTTAAAAAAAATCGATATCCCCTACAAACTTTCACCCCCCGTTTCCCCCCTTAAAATGTGATTTAAATAAAATCCGTTCTTAGTGGGTGCCTATGCCGAGAAAGGAGTAACTATGCCAAATTTCAAGTCAATCGGCCTTATAGTTTTGGAGATCTGGTGATGAGTCAGTCAGTCAGTGGTATTTCGTTTTTATATATATAGATTTTTATATACAGGGTGTTTTCGAATTTGGCATCCAAATTTGTAGGATTGGTAGTTCGCATAATTTGAGAGCGATTGGCAGATTTCATTTTTCTAAAAAAAAATATAATAAACAAAATAGAGCCATTATAAACAAAATCAAAGAGCAGGTCCTAATCTGAGCGCGTAGTTCAATAGTCCTCAAAAATAGATGCGATTTGCAATTTTGTCGATTCTAAGCGTAGCGCGCGCGGGTCAAAGCGATCCTATCGCTGTGCAGGACCGTACCGGTTTATAATTTTTAATTAGTTTTTAATTATTTTTATTTTAAATATTTTGGAAAAATGAAATCTGCGAATCGGTCTCAAATTATGCGAACTACCACCCCTAAAAATTTGGACGCCAAGTTCGGAAACACCCTGTATATAGATAGATATTGTTTTTCATACCTGTCTTTAGATTTTTGTGGTAGTAATGTTAATGACTCTATGTTGGCTTGTTCCTTAATATTAGGTGGCGTATTTGAAAATTTAAAGTCACTTGAATCGCTCTCCATTTTTCAAAAATTTAATTATATTCAATAATGTAACGTGATTTTGCACCCTAAAGTCAATTGCAGTGTTTACTGTCAAGTGAGCCACAGCATACTATCATTGTATAGTTCTTTAAACAATGATACTTTGATAGTTTTACTCTTAATTGATAAAACGTATCTAAAAGAGACCATACCATTTTTATCCATAACTCAACGTGAAGTGCTCGATCTAAATCACATCTGGCCTTTCCTCTTTGTAATCTTTTGTCTGTGAAAATGCAAGAGTGAAATGAGCTGATTAACTCTTGTCTTTAGATCAGAACCGTGCGTTTTGGCCTGTAGGCTATATCGAAGCGAGTAGGGCCTCCATAAGAATTCTGAATTTAAATTTACCGTGTTTACTGTCAGTGAGCCACAGCACACTATAATTTTCTTATTCTTAACTCAAAAAAACATATCTAAGAATCCTGAAGTTGAAATTTTTATTTAAAAACCTAACGTTAAAGTAACGTTCATGTTTAATTTTTACCAGAATACAGGATTAACAAGATTTTCTAGAAATTACGGAAACAATTTGAATTTAATAGATTCACAAGTTTAATCATTTACAACATACTCAAACTAAAGGGGAGGAAACGTAATTTCTATTGGAGTAGGAGCAAAAATTATTTTTGACTGTGAAACCTTTTGATGCGGTTTGCTATGAGTGCTTCAGAGGTTTTCTCATAACAATAGGCAAATGCTGGGTTGCTAGGTCAGTAACATCATCTTAAATACCTACTTCAATTCCTTCCACCCCATCCTTTCTGACCCCAGATCAATTACCCCTCCAAGGCGGTGAGAGGCTAAGAAAGTTCATAGCGGCCTGCTCCCTGTCGTGAGAATGAACTACATATCATTTATTTTTACCTTATGGATTTTTGTATGCTGTAGGTCTTTGTTAGTATACTTTTATTGTTTATAATTCTATTATACATCATTTTTATTTTTTTTTTTGTTTACTTTTCTGTTTTTATACAGATCAGGAAAGTATAAGAATCATGAGCTTTTTTTAACCTCTTGTTTTCGACGAATTTTTACGTTCTACTTTATGGAATATATCTATTATTTATATATGTATATAATTTACGCTTGGAGAAGAAAATTCTTTGAATCAAAGTTGCTTTTCGTATTATTATCTATAATTTTTGTTCCATACAAATTTTTTCTAAAATGGTCCATTTTCCAGGAATTGGACAAAATGTTCAAAATTTGAATTTTTAAGAAAATTGTTTAAATAATAATTGTTTGTGATGTCATTCTCTATAAATTAAGAATTTTGAAGATAACTCAAAAACGGATAATGGGAAAAATACCAAATTTTAAAATTAAGCTTCTCTTCATTTAAATCGCCAGGACCTGACGGTATCTATCCGGCCCTACTTCAGTGGGGTTTGGAAGAACTTACACCGCACCTGGTGGGTATATTCAGATCCTCGTTGGCTCTAAGGTATATCCCCAAAAAATGGAGAGAGGTAAAAGTGGTATTTATACCCAAACCTGAAAGGATGGATTACACTGTCCCAAAAATATACCGACCAATTAGTCTGACATCGTTTTCCATGAAGACATTGGAAAGGCTATGCGAAAGGTATATAAGGGATGCGGTGATTACAACAACACCACTACACCCAAACCAACAAATATACACCCTAGGATGATCTACTGATTCAGCCCTTCATCTAGTTGGTAGCCAGACAGAAAGATCACTGGACAATAAGGAGTCCGAGTTGGGTGTTTTCATAGACATAAAAGGTGCTTTTGATGAAACCACCTTCCCAAAGATAATACACTCACTAACCAATAGGAATGTTCCACAAATGGTTAGTGGGTGGATACATAACATGCTCTCAAAGCGAGCAGTAAACATAAGTGCAGAAGATGTGAATATAAGAGGCTTGGTTGCGAGGGGATGTCCACAGGAAGGGGTGCTCTACTGTGCTCTACTGTGGAATATGGTCCTCGACACCCTCATCAGCCGCCTCAATAATGACAGTCACTACACAATAGCATATGCAGATGACCTGGTCATTCTGCAAACAGGGAATTTTAAGAACATACTCTGCGAAAGAATGCAAGTAGCTCTAAAAATTATAGAACAGCGGTGCAAGGACCATTCACTATCTATCAATCCTAAGAAGACAGAAATGGTCCTTTTCACAAGGAAAAGGATGAAAATAAAATTTAAACATCCAGAACTCCTAAACACAAAACAAAACTTTGCAACAGAGGTGAAGTACCTAGGTCTCACCTTTGACAGCTTAACATGGAACTCGAATTTAGGAAACAGAGTTAAAAGAGCATACATTGCTTATCAACAATGCCGCCGAACCGTGAGGTGCACCTGGGGTTTCTCCCCCAGAGTCGTGGCATGGACTTACACGGCTATCATAAGACCTATGCTAACATACGGTGCAGTTGTCTGGGTACCGAAAACCCAAAAATTAACAGCTATCCGTAAACTAGAACAAATTCAAAGAACAGCATGTCTCAATATAACAGGAGCCATGAAAACAACACCGAGTAGAGCGATGGAAGTCATTCTTAGCCTCACTCCCCTTGATATTTACATCAAGAAGGTTGTTCTGACGACAATGACACGCCTCCGCACGGTTGGAATAGAACCTGATGTAGGATCTGGTGAGGCTAGACGTCACTTTTGGCAGGAGGCGTTTGATACGCTCCCACTGCTTCAAGCGAACATAGACTCCATCTCACCAAGATATATCTTCCATAAGCCATATAAAGTTATAATAGAACAAATAGAAGAGCCAGAAGTGGCAAGTACGATTCATATCTACACCGACGGTTCTAGAACAAAACAAGGCTCAGATGTGGAATTTACTCCAGATTCTTAAACCTAAACATAAAATGGGCTGTGAGCAATAGTGCCAATGTAGTTCAAACAGAGCTAACGGGGATTCTCATAGCAGCAAAAGAAATAACCAGAAATAATATCGCTGGAAGGAACATGCTCATCTATACAGATAGCAGAAAAGCACTACTCACCCTCAACAGACTACGAATTTATTCAGGGTTAGTACTAGAATGTCACGAAGCTTTGGCCGAAGTATCCATCAACAATGTGGTCACCTTAAGATGGAATAAAGGTCACGCCACATCGAAAGGTAACCGTCTTGCTGATTCACTAGCCAAGAAAGCAGCCAAACAAATACTTTTTGGACCTGGCCCTTCTATTGGCCTGACAAAATCGGTAGTGACAGACCTAATTAAAGAACATTCCCTTGTGATTTTCAAGGAAAGATAGAATGAAACAAGAAACTGCAGAGTTGCCAGGGAACTCTTAAGTTATCCTGACAACACTACAGCAAACATATACTTGACTATGACTAGACAGAATCTGCGCCTAGTCACAGGCATTCTGACTGGTCATTGCCAAGTACGGAAACATCTCCATATCATGGGGCTGTCAGAATCCGCACTCTGCAGAGGGACTTGGGATCCGTGATCACACCTAGTGAATCGGATTCGTGATTCAATTTTTTCTTCAGGATTCGACAGCAAGTTAGAAAATTAAAAATATTTTTTTCTACGCCAATGTCAGTAAACTTTAAAAATCGCACTATCAACTTACCTTGTAAATGACATTTACCAATAACATGCACGTAATGAGATCTCATAACATACACGTGCGTTTTGATAAGAAAACCTAAATTTCTTGGTTTAATCAAATTGCAATCAAATTTTTATCTACGTATGACTTTATTTGGTCTATTTACATAAATTTAGTCATTTAAAAAACACAAAAACTTTTAGCATTAGCGAGATACATTTTGGATTAAATGATTGATACCCCTAAACGTCGACAACATATTATACAATTTTTCTAATAATACGTCGTGTTTTCTTAGCATGCTACGGAAATAAACGTCATGCCATTTATATTGTCAATTTTTGTAACAAAATATGATTGTATCCGAACATTTTCTCAACTGTACCTACGAATATGTTTGTTAGCAGTAAAAGTGATGAAATTATGAGCACACCAGCGGAGATTTTAGAAAAAGCTCAAGCTGCCACACATAATTTGTTACCACTAAAATCCAAAATTTATACATTGGCAACACAAGCGTAAACTTTTTCACTTCGTGCGTAATGGGTTACTTACAACTCTTGTTATGTACTATACTATTAAGAAATTTCTTTTGACTAATTTTGTAAAAAAATCCCGAACTGTTCCAAATAAACAAGACATGGCTAACAAACAATTTTCGGAAAAATCCGCCAACGGTCGAACGGGCTGTTTTTTTAACGGTTTTAAACCTTCTGAAACACATTTCAAAATACTTTTTTTGCCCTGCAAACGCTATTAAATATTTTTTTCTTACCTTAAAACTATTAAAATGTGTCCTCCAATTTCGATGTTGAAAAAAATTGAACTACATCATTTTGATTAATTTCTTTAGAAACTGCTAAATAATAATACTAGACCATCCCTAATGCAATAAACCATCTAAATTTTTTCGTAAACAGTTTATTTTTTTAATTTAAGCCCATGTTTAGGTTCGTCGAAATTTTTTAATTTTCATAAACGCTATGACAATTAAGATTTGCAGTGTGAGATGTGTCTAAAAGAAATACAATGTTGCCATATCAATTATCTATTACATAGCAATGGTAATTTTTACCTATGCCCTGCGTTGTACCAGGCCAACCAATTGACTTCAGTATCAGAAAAATTATAAAAAACTAACGATTTAAAAAATACCCATATCAAGATCTTCTTCCTCACCCTCAACGGCAGAATACTCTTCGACGACCTAACCTAACCCATACCTGGCTACGCCGACCGGCATAAACTCCAACGGCCTGGAAACAGCTCAAATTAAAAAAAACCTAACCTAACCAACCCTCATTAGCGTCTGGCCAGTGAACCTCGATCCCAACTTTTAACGAACGTATATTTATCGTGGGCATCTAATAATAAGAAAATATACAATAAGTAGACGAAGCAACGACTTCCTGTAGGGTGGCGGCTTCGCCGCCACCAGAAAATTTTAATCCATACCTGGCTACGCCGACCGGCATAGACTCCAACGGCCTGGACACAGCTCAAATTGAAAAAACAAAGTATTTTTTACAAATATTAGATAAGTACCGACATGCCGTAATTAACGTACAATTATCATGAAATGAAATAAAAAGACGGTTGTCTGTGATTACTACAAATTTTTTCACTTCGAGATCCAAATTTACCTGCTGGCCAGATACTATGTGGTTTTTCAGCCAACTTTCATTAACCGAATTATTTCCTGACTTATATGTTTTCTTACTCGATTTCGCAACACCGCATTTATAGAAACTAGACACATCAATTGTCATTGAAAATAATTTAGTGTTTATTTGTTTTTCTAATAAACTAAAAATGAAAAATAACTAAAAATGAAAAATAAGAAAATTTGATCGTTTATAAAAAAATTTGGTACGGTTTATTGCTCTAAGAATGGTCTAATATTGATATTTAGCCGTTTCTACAACAAGAAATCAGTGAAAATGGTTTATTTCAAATTTGTTTTATGATGGAGACCCGACAACAAATTTTAAGGAAAACATTTTTTTAAGTAAGTGTTAGCGGACCCAAAATTGTTATGTATAGTGTGTTTCAAAGTGTCTAGAAACTCTTTATAACATTTCAATAGTTATATCCGCCGTTCGAGTATCGGCGTATAATAGCCAATTTTCTCTAGTACAAAAATATGGAGCCAAAAATTGCACACTCTTGGCGCCAGTTGGCTTTTTCTTAGGAGAAAAAATACCTATTTTGATAAATTATCATCTTTTCAGTATCACTTGCCGAGACCACAACCCGTATCATTGTTCTCAAAGCTAAAAACCCGCAGTATGTGTTAAATTTACATACAATTGTTACACTTAATATCATTAGCCATAATTGGGATGCGCTAAATTATTTGGTCTGCTACCTACCTATTGTGATGCAAAATTAAGCACGAGAATGTTTAGATTTAACAAGATTTTAATCGTCGGGACGAAACTGTAAAAAACTTGTAAAATTCAAATTAGGCACTGAATCCTTTTTTTAAATCATTTTGGACTAATTATAACGAAATTATATACTTTTATTTAATTAGACAGGAAAGATTATGTTTCTCAGAACTTTACAAGCCAATGGTTTCGTGTCAAGTTTTATGTATGTTTGTCGGTGAATCGGGTTTTGAGCACTTTGTTAATGGTTTCAAAAGAATTAATGTATTTTTTTAAAGCACGTGAAAAACGGTAAAAGTAAATATATGGAATTAAAAACTAGAAATTCTGAATAAGACAGAAAACATTGACCATGCAACGAATGAGGATATTAAGAAACACGAAACAACTTATCTCTCACCGAATATAGAGCTCTAGATAAATTTACAATTTGATTAGCAAAAATCACGGTTCGAAGACACCACGGTGGCCTCCTCATCCGTTGCTAAGGAAGGCTGTGACGTCACGAAATGCAAAATCTAGTTGACAGAAAATATTCTGCTGCGATTCGTAAATTAGTTTTTTAAAAATCTAATATTTTAATAATATTTAGTGGTGTTTTTGGAGTTTTTATAAAATCGGTAATTTGATTTTTTGAAAGACGAGCCACAAAAGGGCATGGAAAAATCGTGTAATGATTTCCATCAAATTTCAAATTAATTACTTTTTTTTGAATTATAAAGAGAAATATTATTCTGTGAATGGTTTATTTTAAACATTTTGGATAAGGTTATGGCCTCCTTGCTAAATTCGGATCACACTTTGTTTATATCCCGAAGTATTTTGAAATTTTGGCAAGCCTGGAGCGAGCCGTAGTTTAACTGTTCGCAAACAATTTTTAGTGTTACAATTTTGAAAAAAAGGATTTGTTACAGGAAGTTTTTAGTAAAAAGTACATAGTTACAAATCATTTTAAAGAAGAAAACAAGAGCCTTTTAGAGTTGAGAAGTTTGTAAAGTATTCACGAAAAGATATTTGAGCAAAAGATGCTATCTTTACCTTAGAAATACTCTAAAGCAGTGGTCGCCAACCTCTCAATGTGTTGAGCTACTTTGTTAATTTTGGAATAAACAGCGAGCTACCCACACGGAAGCCACGTAACGCAACGTAAATGAAATAATCCACAGTTAATTTATCATTATATGTATTTATTTTACTATTTAACTGGTAATACATAATACATAGGTACTAATAATAAACTAATAACAAAATAACTAATATTACTAGTACGTACTTGTTCATAGCTACATTCCTACCTACCAAATGAAGGTGTTTCAAAAATAAACACAAACTTTTATCCAGCCACAACGGCATGTCACGTAAGATTTAAAAATAGTAAACAAAAAATAATAACAACAAAAAAGTAACGCACTATCATGAACATAAACATTGAAAAATTAAAAAGCACGTTCAATGAGAAGGCTGACTCATCGATATTTTTTTTAATGTTTGCAGTATAATTTGATACATCCATTCGAATACAATTATCCAAATGTTCATCTGTAAGTCGATTGCGATGTTTGTTCTTAATAAACTTCATATTGGAAAAAGAAGATTCACACAAATAGGTTGAACTAAATAATGCTTTCACTTTCAAGGCAACACGGCATAGAACTTACAATAGGCCAGATACATTTGGTACTTGAGACTAACGATTTTAAGGCTAAATCATTTTGAAACTCAAACAAAATCTAAATATTTCAAAAACCTTATTTTTATTTTTTTCTACTCTATCTAATCAATAAATAATAGTATAATTCGAGAATTGTTGTTGAGGACTTACTTTCTCATGAGGCACTGTACAAATACTCACATTAAAAAAAAATTCTCAAAAATTTGCAAGGTAAGGTATAGTTAAAAGTTCAGTATTAGATAAATAAGGACTTCAACTATTAGAAAAAAAATTAATTTTAGTCATAATCTAATAACTTTTTTTTAACATTTGAGGTGAGAGGTGTGGCGAAAGGACCTCCTTAAAAAAATGTGTAATATACAGGGTGTTTCTAAATACATGCGACAAAATTCAGGAACTGATTGCTCGTATAAAATTAAGATGGGTCTTTCCTATAACAAAATTTCCTCAGCCCACTCCTTTTCGAGATATCACCCTTAAAAGGTGGTGACTAAAATTGAGTTTTTATTTTTTTTCTAAAATTTCAATAAAGCTAGAAACTTGAAATTCTGTAATCGCAAAGGACTAACCACGGGTATTTTTTCAATATTTCTGTTACATTATAGGGGGGTGAAATTAGCAACACTTACTTTATTTCATATCAAAACTTTTTTTCGAGATGAACTTTTATGAAATCCTTGTTTTATTTAATTTTTTTTATTCTTAAATTTTTTCCCAAAACCAATAGCTTCAGAGAAAAAATTAACACCCTAATTTATTTTTTTTTTAATAAATTGAGCGCTTGTAACTATCGTATCGTACACTGTCATTATTCGTTTCTTGCAATAATTTACACCAGAAGATAGCACTTAACGAAGCGTTTTAGCCACTAATTTTGGCGAATTTTAAGAAATCATTAACAAGACATTAGGAGCTTAAATTTGGGGATTATATTAAGACTAGTGCTGTCGAGGAATGCATTTATTTTCATTATATTTCAAAATTAAAGCCCTTTTAGTTTTTTTGGGAAACTGGAAGGAATTAAAACATTAAAATATATGCATATTATAGATATTATTGCCTAATTTATTTTGCCAAAATTTAAATATTTTGAGATATTCTTGTCCGAAAATTATAAGGGGTATGATCACCTTAAGATTTAAAGAGAAATAGCTTTAATTCATGAGATGCAAAGCATCATAATTGTCGCGTCACAAAAACCACCTGCTACCAAGAGAAAATTTTGATTCAACAGTATTGTATATTTTGTGTTGTAAAAGAGAAAAAATTAACATTTCGTGTTTTAATAGTTATTTTTTAAATTTAATAATCTATGTGAAAAAAAAATTTTTAATACAGACTTTAAAAAGTTATTATATTAATATACTTATTTAATTGTACTTATATTTGTTGCCTTTAATACAATAAATACAATTTATTTATCTCCAATTCATCACTTTCCGTATCCATATACCTAGGGTCCGATTACAATTAGAAAAACATCGCTACGTCATAACTATTATTTCGAATTTCCAATATACAGGGTGTCCCGAAATTAGACAGTCATATTTTAACAGCGTAATCTACATCCTACAAGTATTAGAAATAAAAAATTAAAAAAAAACCGAATTCAAAAACGTGCAGATGCCGTCACCACATCTTAACCAAATTTATATAGGATCATCCCTGAGGTACCCCCTTACTAACAAAAAAAGAATCATATAAATCGGACAAGGTGGTAAAGCATTATCGCTAAACATACATAAAAAATGAAGCGTTTGAGGATTTTCTCATGGGCCCAATTATTAGATGTTGATTAAATTTATATGGAACCACCCCTGAAGTACCCCCTTTCTAATAAAAAAAGAATCATTGAAATCGGACACCGTGTTAAATAATTATCGCTGAACATACATAAAAAAAAAATTTAAAAAATATTGCGACGAATTGAGAACCTCCCTCCTCCTTTTATGAAGTCGGTTAAAAATAGGAGTAAAAGTTTATATAAACATAGGTCCGAAAACGTTTCGTTTTCGAGAAAATTTTACCCTAAGCTCCCCCTAATTTACCCACCTAAGAAGATGATCAATAACTGGGGTTTAGTCCAATAAATGAAGCGTAAAAAGGTAAGTATTTGTAACAAATTTTACCTAATTATCTTTAAACGTTTAGAAAATATTTACAAAAGTGTGGTATCAGGACTTCACCTTTAACACCCTGTATCTCGGAAAAGAAAAGTTTTCGGACCTATGTTTATATAAACTTTTACTACTATTTCAGGATGTAGATTACGCTGTTAAAATATGACCGTCTAATTTCGGGACACCCTGTATATCATCTATAACTATCAATAAATAAAAAATATTTGATTTGTTTGGTTTAAAAATAGTATTCCTACATTCGTATATTAACAAGCCACTAACCCCCAGTAGGCGGCGATAGCCAACGAATTATACCTGAATTGTAATCGGACCCTACCCAATATGATTAGCCTCCAGCGTACGACACACAACATTGCCAAATTTATGTAGCGAACAAGGTTCCAAATACTTTAAGGGGAGGTCGTGAGATTCGTGCGGTGTGACGTCAGAAGGGACTGGATTGCGGAGTAGAAATGCTAATTGCCATACCGTAAAGTTTTCAGATCTTCTAGCGCTTAATAATAATAGTAGCATGTATAAAAAAAAATGATAATGAGTTGACTGATTCTGATTCCGATTCCGAATGGAATATATATATTTTTTTTAGTGTTAAAGTGTTTATTGTTCGGGTTATTCAATTATTTAATGTGTAATATTTATTTTTTATTTTCAATGATGTCCCATTTCTTCATAAACTATTTTTTAAATAGTACTGATTTTCTATTGTTAATAAGATTTAATTGTTAATTTTTATAGTGTAACATTCTAATGATTTAAAACATTGTAAAATACGTATAATTAAGATTTACTGGTACGTTAAAATTTTTTTGTCTCTTTAATTAGGCAACTCATTTGGCTACTGATTTCTACTGAATTTTATGCAAGCAGTATACTGAAACAAAATATTATGACTTGGCAATACTGCCTGTACTAAATGTTCCAAATTAAACTACTGCACTCTTTTCTTCTCTAGTATATTTGCTACTTTTTTAATATCCATGAAAAGAGGAAAAATAAGCGTTTCTATATACCAATTCAAGATAGTAGTACGCTAAACGCTGACGTCACATAAATTTGACATGTCCTCTAAAAAATGCACATACAATCACTTTCATTCCCTACAATTTCATAAGTTATACGAGTACATTCATTCGTTTCAAAGAAAATACCTTGTGTAACAACCGTCATGCCTAAAGACCATTTGTAACTACTGATAGGTCTTTAGCTACTGTTGTCATTATACTATTAAGGAATAAAGGCAGCACCTGTCACCAGCCCTAGGGTCCTGGAGTCCTGAAGGAACATCCATTCGCCAGTGGCAAAATAAAATAATAAAGAAAATAATAAAAATACAAAAAAAAAAACATCCCTTAATAGCATATGTCGAGCGGTTTTGGCAACTGACTTAAGACTCTCAAGTCTTTAAGAGTAGGAACGCCGAGGCTTAACATGCTCGGAATATTTCTTACTGGTTTTTGGAAAGAGGTGAGATTAAAATAGGTTAATAAACAATAACATGTATATTTAAATATAAGTAAAAAATTATTAACAATTTCAATAAATCAAAACAATCTTTATTTTTGAAATAAGACAAGCAAAAATTACTACCCACTATTGTAAATCTTTATTATGATAAACCATTTTAATATAATATAATATAATATATGATAAAAACCCTTAAATCTGATAAATATTAAATAAATAAACTTGGGACGAAAATGAAAGAATTGGCATTTGAAGAAGACTAATGAACTGTTTTAAAATACATAACCCAAACAAGAGATTTAAACATGTTAAAATAAAATAGATATTACCTTTGAAAACAAAACACTACACACACTTTACTGTATATAATAAATACTAATAATTACTAAGTTACATTTTTGGGCATAGGTTTGGCCCAACGGCCGCCCCTTGAGTCTCTCCCTTGTGTCAACGATTGACTCTCTATTTATAACAACCTTAACGTGATTATTTTAAAAGAAACTCGACTTATTTATTTTTAATGATTATTCGCACGATTTGTCCTTTAATGAACTATTTCTAATTGTTTGGTTTTAATAATTGTGTTGTGTTAATTTAATAGATATTAAAAATATTAGATATTTTTGGGATTTTTGTTAAATTCTTTATATTTTAAAAATAATAATGCCAATTATTACACTTGTTGACAGACTTTTTCGCTACCCTATATAAAATATTTATCTTTCCCAGCATTTTGATTTTAATTTTTTACAATAAAAATTTCTAGTTTTAAAAATCAAAAGGATTTCAACTCAAAATAATAGTGTCACCATTTTTTTGATAATGTTAAACACTTTCTTTCTTAATTTAATTGTCGCTAAGTATAGTGGCGATAGCAGAAAAATATAGGTTTTGAAGTTCTTTCTCTTCTCTGAAGTAGCTGTCTAGTTTGGAACGTCGGCGTTCTATAATTACGATAAATATGCGTAATTAATCTGATTACCGCTTAATGTGTATCGCAGAAAAGAAAGTACAGAAAAACGCAGCTCGCGGTAAATAATAAGCCTAATTATAAAAAGTGGATCAAAAGAAAACAAATAATAAAAAAAAAACTTTTTGTGATTTCTAATGGTCGTCACTTTAAGTGCCCAGTAAAACAATTTTCTTTGTTTATAGGATATAGGTATATTGGTTTAAATTCAGTCACTTAATTTACCGTTATTTTGACATTTGATTTCTACAGTTCGGGTACCATTACTTTGTATTTTGAGTGGATTGAAGGACGTTCCCGCCACACTCTACCTGCATGCAAGAGGTCTCCTACCATAGTTTAAATAAATGTTACTAAATTTTTGGGTACAAGTAATTTAAGTAGATACAAATAACAAAATAGGAGTAACTGTTTATTACCGACCTCCTTCAACAAACACTCAAAAGAATTTAGATGATTTAGATATCGCCTGGTAAATTCTCAATAGGCATAAGTGTGTCTCAAAACTGTAAAGAACGTTAAAGCAAGAAGAATAGGTACAAGCCTCTCTTGATACTATAGTATTGTTCCGGAGTATACCAGTAATTACAAGATAAAGAGATTTAAACATTTAATAAGACGATTGTATTTTTTTCGCAGCATCATTAATGAACAAGAAGAAACGTTTTGTCCAAAACTTATGCCTCTAGTGTTGTTCAATAACGTTTAAAGCGAAAAGATATCGGGAGACCAGACCTGTGGGTTATGCCGTTTGTATTGTGCATTACGCAATGAATAAATCTAAGATGAATCGTTACAATTTCATGTTAACTCCTTTTGATTGTGTCTAGCACATGATATGAAGCAGTGAAGAATGGATTTTAACTGCCTTTCTTTCATTTGTATTTTTTTGAACGTCCTACCAGAAACTGATAAGAACAGACATTAGATACGCCTTTGCCTCTTTGATTTTGCGTATCCTTGAATTTATGCTTGGTATCAACAAACCTGACCTGCATATTTGCCGTTTTGATTTTACGAATCGGTAGTAATTGTGCCGACCTAAGGGAAGCAAGTGTCAATACTTTAATTTTCTCTTCTAAATTATCACAGTTAAAGGCTGTTTAAATCAGTTTGTTTTGGGTTTAGTGTGTTAAAAGATTAATCAAAAATTTGAATATTGTTTACATTATAATATACAATAAAATGGAAACCGACAAAAAATCCTTGTTCAACTTGCCAACCAACAAAACGCTTTAAGCAAGATAAAATTTCATTTTAAAAAGACTAAGGAGCATGAAAATACAGATGAATATTTTCTTATCCCAGTCAAAGTTTCTCCCACTCCTACTGACAAATCTGGTAAGTTATTTTAAATAATATAAATTATATAAATATATGGATATCGTTAGTATTTTAATCTTTGTTATGTTGTTTTATTGAA
Source organism: Psylliodes chrysocephalus (assembly GCA_927349885.1). Lineage (NCBI taxonomy): Eukaryota > Metazoa > Arthropoda > Insecta > Coleoptera > Chrysomelidae > Psylliodes > Psylliodes chrysocephalus. The sequence goes on from OV651822.1 coordinate 43,228,653, forward strand.
TTTATATGAATATCTTTATGTCCATTAAAATTTGTTTTCTTGAACTTCATTGTAATTTACATAGGTAGGACGTTCCTACCTGAGAATTTTCCTATTATTTAAAATTAATTTTCAATTTTTTTAATGATTTATGGTTTTCAAAATGCAGCTTATTTACGAAACACTTTTTTCATGAACAGGACCCCAACTATGAATCAAAAGTCCTTTATTGCTTTTAAAGCTGTTCGACAATAAACTCAATTCACAGACTGTTGATGGTAATAAGGTAGGTAAATAAAATGTATAAATTTGTGTCAGCTTTCGTAATTAATAAGTATTCGTCTAAAAAAAATAAAAACTTAATTATATTAATCCTCATTTATATTTCTTTTTAGGTCAAATGGAACAAGATTATTTCATGTCGCTTTGAAAAAGGTTCAGAGAATCAAATAAAAATTAAATGATGATGAATATACCATTGTTAAACTGGGAAAAATGGCAACCGATATTATTATTTCCTTTATTTAGTTAGTTTGCTAATATCACAATATACAAATTTAGTAAAAATATACATATACATATAAGTCAAAACATAGATAATTTAGGTACAATAAAAAACTAAAATTTTATAGGTTGTTACTGTTTCTGGAGACATATTCATCAATTAAGAAATATGTCACTTTGACTTTAAATGTAGTTACAGACGTTACTGATTTAATTTTCTCTGTGCACATTAGAGTGATAATTAAGCTAAGCTTCTCTTTTAGGTACATTGGAAGTAACCCGTGTTTCATTTTATAAATAACAAGTATTAGAAATTAAAAATTAAAAAAAACCGACTTCAAAAACGTGCAGATGCCGTCACCACATTTTAACCAAATTTATAAGGGATCACCCCTGAGGTATCCCCTTACTAACAAAAAAAGAATCATATAAATCGGACAAGGTGGTAAAGCACATACATAAAAAATGAAGAGTTTGAAGATTTTCTCACAGACCCGATTATTATATTTTGACCAAATTTATATGGGACCACCACTGAAGTACCTCCTTTCTAACAAAAAAAGAATTATTGAAATCGGACACCGTGTTGAAGAATTATTGCTGAACATACATAAAAAAAATATCGCGACGAATTGAGAACCTCCTCCTTTTTTGAAGTCGGTTAAAAATTAACGCATTCCGTAATAAGAGACTTTTTATTAGCATCCACCTCAAAGTTTCAAGCATTGGATTAATGGAAGTATATTTTGAACAGGATAATATTATTCGCATAGACCTATTCTGCAGCTTCTGTAGTTGGTTCAGCTCATTTTGATTTAGTAAAAAGAGTATTGTAGATCAATAATTAAAATGAGGTAGAATTATAGTATTATATATAATACATTTAGTCCACTGTGATAAGCCAAATGAACTTCTAAATAGAAAATTTAACTTACATGGAATAGTTTTGATAACAGTGTTGGCCTGATCTATGAATCTCATATGCTTGTCAATCATTACCCCTAAGTATTTGAATTTTTCTACTAACTGTATAGAATTTCATCCAATTTTTACGTTATATTGTTTATCAACAAACTGTGTATAGTTATAGTTACTACTTATCAGCATACATTTTGTTTTATTTGTGTTAATTTTCAACAAATTATTGCAACACCATTTATAAACATGCTGCAGTGTTTCTTTAACAACTCTTACCAAGTTATTTGAATCCTTACAAGAAAAATATATTAGGGCATCATCTGCAAACAGGTAAATGTCACATTGTCCCTTGAAATCAACAATGTCATTGATATACACTAAAAACAATAGGGGACCCAATATACTTCCCTGCGGAACACCTCTGGTATATTTAGTTAATTTCCTCTGACAAAATGTTATTTACCTTTAACTTTTGTTTCCTTTTACTTAGATAATCCACACACCACTCCAATGCTTGCTCTACTATACCCATACTTTTCAATTTTTTTTATCAAACGGTTTTGATCAACAATCTCGAATGCCCTTTAAAGATCTATAAAAACCGCCAATTTTAGATAGTTTTTATCAAACTTATATTTCCAATCATATAAAACACACTGGATAGCTGATTCACAGTTATGTTTGCTTCGGAAGCTCGATTGTATTCTAGTAATAAGTTCTAAAAAATTAACAAATTGTTCATAAACGACATTCTCAATAATTTTTTCGATACAACTTAACATACTAATAGGCCTTAAATCTGTAGCTTTATTTGCGTTTTTTGTCTTTGGAACAGGCACTACCATAGCAATTTTTAGAGCATTAGGTATTTTTGAAATTTCTAATGACAAATTTATCAAATTTTAAAGTGGTCTGAGAGGTTGGGAAAACAGTTTTTTAAAATATTAATGTCATCTGTGCTACTTTTATTTATTAAAATCGCTACAGTAATTAAACATTCTAATATTTTTTTATTTTTAGTTACTTTAATCACATAAAAATATAGCTAATAATTTTATTTTTTTAACTTTTTACTAAACAGATAAAAATCTTTTGAATAAACGGCAATTAGCGATAGATTTTTATAAATTTTTGCAGAAACCTTGTGATCAATCAGTTAGCTCATGATACAGACGCTGATGAAGATCAGGAGATAAAATTGGATTCGCCTTCAGGTCTAAAAGACACCAACCTCAAGTCTGGTAAGAAAAAAGAACAACCGTCAAAGAGGAAATACGCAAAGCGCGAAAAAGTGAAGCGAATAATTATCGAAATTTTTGATTAATAGTCTTGAAATTTTTTCTATGACAATTTATTTTGTGAACATCAATGCAAACAATTTGAATTATGAAAATAAATTTTATGTGTTTTGAAAATGTTTTATAAAAATATCGATATTTAGTACTTTCACAAATTTTCTAATAAATTTACATATTAAAATATTTTTTTTACTTTCACAACTAGTAATATTTTGCAAAATACAAAAGACATTTTGAATACATAACACTATTTATCGCGTCTGACGAACGATTTAGTGCAACAATATTAGAGGCATTTTGCACATTTGGGGCCATTTATACCACCTGAGTAATCATAGTTTGCCAAAATACAAACGACATTGGATATTGTTGAGCCCATTCATAGCGTTCCCATTTCTCATTGCAAATACAATCAAACAGATATTTCCTCAAATTAAGCCCATTTGACATATAACAAAGACAACGATTATAAAAAAATACAAACGGCATAACCATCAAAGAAATTTCTTCATCGCGTTCTGTATTTCAAAAACGTCAAACGTCATTTTGTAGACTTATGCCTTTTCGTACTGTTAATTTTCTGAGTTACAGTTCATCAAATTTCTAGAGGTGTTCGACGCCCAGACAGAGAACGCGCTACGTGTGACTAAGATAGCTATTGTACAGTCTGCTAAACAAGTTATTTTAAATAGTTTTTAATATTTTTAGGTAATTAAATTTTAAAAGTGTGGAATAGTTTAGGGATTAAATTGGTCTGATTGGACTTTCTTAGAACGTTTTTAAAAGCAGCTAAAGATAGTATGTAGAATTGAAAATAATTATTATGCCATAAAAGGTGTTTTGGAATTCCTTCAACCTTTTGAAATTGAGTCAGAAAATATAAATTTTATAGGATAGCGGAAAATACCTATAATTTTTTTGTAGGCCTTTGTAAATCGTGGAAATAGTTTATATTTTATTTCTACCTTATTAAGGAAAATGGTACCTATTATTAATAACGGTTGTTTCTGAAACATTACTAAAATTTTCGAAATTTTGTTTTTCTACAAAATAATAAACTATACTATTTAGAAAAAAATTTATTTCTCTTATAATTTTATAAAAAATAACAGGGGAATATTTACATTTCTTGATCTATTAAACAAAACGATAAATTATCTCGACGAATGACACCATGTTCTAGTACGGAAGCTAGATTTACATTTTTGTTGGTGGTTTCATGGGTTTCATATCAATTTTTTGTAATTGTAGTTTACACGTACATATACCTCTTAACACTTGTTTGCTTTATTAAAAAAGTGTGTTGTTGTGATTTACGTCGAAATAAGTCCAAAACAACTTAAAACCCCATATAAAATCAAAAAGGAGAAACGGAAAAAAATTGAGCCTGTAAATGAACACAACTCAGAAACAAAAATAGCTATCTAATAATAAAAAAATAAAATTTCATTCTTGTGCAGCTTCATCTATATCATTAACTGTTTTTGGTTTTTTAATGGTTTTTCTTGGTGATGAAAATTCCGATATCTCACGGTTATCGATTCTTTTTTTCTCTCCAGAAATGCGGACGACAGTGTTTTTAGATACTCCTGTGGCTGCAGCAACACGATCATTTACGTTTTTAAATGGTATTGAAGGTGAATTAAAGTTTCCTTCTCTTCTCATAAACTCTATAACATTGGCTATTATTTCGCGAAATTGACTGTTAATCACGCGGCCTCTTAATTTGCTATTAAACTGCATACTTAGGTTCTATTAAACTGTAATGAGCAAAAAACACAAACGAAAATAAAAGAAATGTTTTAGCGAAATTTACATCTGACATTTACGTCTGAATGAAATAGTGAAATACTTGATGTGCAGAGTGTACTTTCATTGCGTAAATCCGTCGGGATGCCTGTCAGTAGTGCTTTCTCTGTCTAGCCGTCGAAAGCCTCTAGAAATTTGATGAACTGTAGCGCTCCAATCATTTAGGCATAGCTCCACTCATTCTATAACTAATATTTTACTATATCTCAATACTAAAGTGACAAGAGTGCGTTAAGTTTTTTGATCTCGTTTCAACTTAGATTTGATCGGACTTCAAAATAGGAGCCGATCTCGAACGTATTCTGAACGCTAAGGTAAAGACTACAAACCTACATACAGGGACGTCCATATTGGCAAGGTCGGTGCGGTGCACGACGGCGCCAGGGCTTTTAAGGAGCCTATGGTCGTTGAATTTTAAAAATATTAAGAGGAAAATTTACATTACAAACTGAAAGACCTGCGGCGCAACGGTAGTTTAGTAAGTATAAAAATTACAACTTGAGGGTGGAGCCTAAATACTACAAACTTACTTCCGAGACTAAACAAAATCCGCATTCATTCATAATTTTAACAATTGCATGTAGATACGAGGGATACATAATTCTAAACTCTAACGCGCGATGTTTAGACAGAGGAACCGAAAAATCCTACCCCGCTGCCGACGTTGATCAGTTATTGAGTGAGTCAGAGTTACCTAAATTAGGGAAACCAGAATCGTATTTGTTTTTCTTGCTGCATTGTGAGATATTATTATAACGCAGTTCAATTTATTAAACGGTTTTACATTATTTTAATATTTTAATTTAGTGAATAGCTTTAGTTAGATTAAATTACATTTAGAAGCATAGAGTTGTGAAAGATTGGCAAAATAAAACTAATATACAAATAACGAAAAAATAGACGATTGTTTCGAATAAGGTAATATCAATTAATACAGGGTATTTATTAATTGAGTGCCGATACAACAAAATATCAAACGCAGTTTCAATAAACTTGAAAAAAAATTTATTTTTATTTTCTTACTCGAAAAGGTTGCGTCGTACGAAAGTACATCTATAAACCAAATTTGCTCCAAAATAAATAAGGATTTTAAAGATAATTTTGGTTTTTAGAAAAAGCAGTGTCGTACCTTATTTTTCTTCAAAAATATTCAGTTCAAACCCGGTACGGACGTCACTAGTAAACATTTTAAGAAGACTTTTACGACAAAAAGGCGGGATTAAAAGTGAAAGTTTAGTCCGTTGGTACATAATATACCTACAATATTTATATATCTAACAAAAAATGAATCATAGAAATCGGACAAACATACAAAAAAAATAAAGAGTTTGAGGATTTTCTCATGGACCTAATTATTAGATTTTGACCAAATATAGGGCCCTGAAGTACCCTCTTTCCAGCAAAAAAAGAATCCTTGAAATCGGACACCGTGTTAAAGAATTATCGCTGAACATTAATAAACTATATTAATTGTATTAACTAAAAACTACTATATGGGGTTATATACATTTTTTAAATTAATTTTATATGTAAAAATGTGGGTTCGGTTTCTAGAAGAGTACCTAGTTCACTGCGCAGCCAAATTTATATTTATGGTACAGAATTTTTTACTTAAATAAAGTTTTAGGTTTAATTAAACATCAAGTTTTATCAGGAATGACATTTTCTGAAAAAAGTAACAAGAAAAAGTTTTCCATATAAAAAGCAGACTGTTTGCGAGCCACTATATATACTTTAGAGGGCAATCCCTATTATATTGGATAGAAAAATAAATAAAATTTTTGTATAATCACAAAAATGTGATTTATCTTTAGAATATTGTATATTTTTATTAAAGTTTACTATTTTTTATAAAAAAAGAATTATATTCTTCGATATATTTCTAAAATTTTTTAACAGGTACAAAATACCTTAATCCGTTTATAGTTATCGATTTTAAACAAGAGGGAGATCGGATATCGTCGAAGAGAAACAGCAAAATTAGTAAAGAATTGTAACTCGATTAAAAAACGTTTTTTCTGCTTCCATTTTCTAAAAAAAAACTAAAAGACCTTTTCGAAATCGGTTTTCGGTGACTTTTCTTCTGATTTATTGGCTTGAAAATGACACAATTTACATAAAAAACAAAAAACTGACCTATTATTTTTTTGAAATAAAAATATGTTATTTTCATAATTTTCGACTGTTCTCTGTTTCCAAAAAAGAAACACGATGTTGTCAAACAAGTTCTTCTGTAGATATTAACACATTCTTTAATTGGCTTTTTAAATTTTTTAGTATTTTCATAATTTGGGAAACCATATGACATTGAAAATCCTATACTCGAAAAATTATAAGTACGCTCTTAATTAATTGTCTGTTTTTTTTTATCTCACAATGTCGGGTATAAGAAGTTATATAGAAAAAGTTAGTTCAATATCATCTAGACGAAAAACAAAAACATGTATAAATGAATATATTAAATAAATTATGACCATTCTTTAACAGAGATATATTTATTTGTATTATGAAAATAATGTTTATGTCAACAAACTTAGGTTCGATATTTGTATCAATTTGTAAAGATACCTCTTGTTTATTGATAATATTAATATTTAAAGGTTTTAAATAAGAACTTGAAGATATCATAGTTTAAAATTCCTTTTATTGACTATAATACTTTTGTTTGGAATGGAAGCATTAGTTCCCGTTTTTCAGTTAAGCTCCTTAAATCAATTCATATTTTAATCTGAACGCTACTTAAGCGCAATAAAGTTGCAACAACCAAAACATATAGTGAACTTTTCGAAAATGTCTAAGTTAAAATGAAAATTAATTTATATTTAAAATTAAATAAGTTTGCTAAAATTTTTGACCGTATGAAGTTATTAAAGTTATAAATAATTACGTTGTAAAGATTCATATGTGAATTTTCTATTGATGTGATAGTTACTCATCTGCGTTTTACAATATCAATAAATGACTTGGTTTTGGCACAAAACCCTGTATAGTAAAACTTCTAATTGGAATCAAATTCTTGAAATTATTATTTGGGGACTTAAAAATGTGGTCCACTAGTTGGTGTAGCCTTTTAAAACATTGGGTATAATAATAATAATTATATATCATCAATTGCCACTGACACTGGTAAAATCCTAAATTTAAAAAAGCGTAATATAATAATAAGACATTAATTATATCTTAAATGGATCGCCTACTATCATTTTTAGAAATAAATAAAATGTAATTCTTAAATTAATAAACATATTAAACATATTCAAAATAATTTAAGATTCCTTGCGTTATGTTAATAAAAATTAAACAAAATTTCTCACGAATTATTTAGTATTCTGTCTCGTACTTTTCTGTGTCTCTATTAGCTCCGCTGTCAACAAGTTCCGACAAGGCATATTGCATATAAAAATTTTTAATTTTATTTTGTATCTTTTCTTCCCAAAAGCTGCCATTATGAGGAATTTTCTCCACTTTTATTCCTGCAGAAGTCCAAAAGCACAAAATGCAAAAATCCATTTGTGTTACGTACAGCTAGCCCTGAATTTGAAAATACCAATAGTATTGTCCTTTTTCCAAAAAGTTATTTCTCTACTGCATATTTTTTCTTCTACAGTCAGAACTCTAGCTCCATATGGACATTTCAACTCTATCATAGAATTTGTTTTTTTTAATTCCATCCAGATTTGCAGCAACATAATCAAATTCGGATTCAATAAAATGTCCACATTGAAAAATTTTTTCTTGCAAATAAATTTCCAAATCTTATTTTGCTCTGAATTTATGGTCCATACCATATCCGGTGGCTTTAGCAATAAATAAAAGATTTTAGATTTTTTACAAATTTTAAAGCAGTGACTAGTTTTCGTCTTTTATTGTGCCACATTGCACAATCAGCAATTGTCACAATCGTTTTTTTCTCATCCATAGACATTGGCTTATATTTTAGAAAATCTTCTCTTGCAACACGCCTCAAAGAGTGCGACAGATCAAAGCCATGTGCGAATGCAAGAAAAATGATTTACAATACTTTAACGGATTGAAGAGTTGTTAACATGCTGGAATTAATAATTATTGTTAACTCGAAGAGGTATTCATTAAACAAAAAAAAACTGTGCGATATTAAAGTTAAACAAATACATATTTTTATAATTCACATCTCAGTGTATACCTTTTAATTTCGGATAATTTTTTTAAAAAACAAATGATAACATTATTTTACCATAATTGAGCGAAATTACTATATGTAAAAATAAAATTAATTCAAATCACTAAATAGTAGAAAAAGATATATATTTTGTTGGTGTCACCCTCTAGATGAAAAAGCTTTCAATGTATTTCTATTTTTATTGTAAGAAAAATAAATGCTCCTGTAGACAAAAATTAAATATATTGTTCCCTTCTAGCATTTTTAACATTTCTAATTCTTTTCTTAGATTTTTTCGGAAGAGACTGATTCAAATTTTTAAAGTGACTCCAGAGAGGTTTAGCCTTTACCTGTACTTACATAAATTTTCTTTTGAAAAAAATAAAAAATAATCCGTAAACTTGGTGTACTATGAAACCCTTGCATATAATATATATCTTAGTACTTCAGAAATTATTTACCTAAAAAATAAGGTGTACAAATAGGTAAAATTTATTTATCCCTCGTAAAACATCAGTAAAATATATTATAAATTGTTTTCATTCACAAATATTCATTTCTTAAAAATCTAACAGAGGCGCCACTTTCCAGACGAAAAATCTTGCAATGTAAGGGTTTCGTAGTACCCCACTTTTAAAGTTTATTTTTGACTATTTTTAAAAGAAAAAAATATGTACGTGTAGGTAAATGTCAAATCTATGCTTCTCTGGAACCACTTTTTTAAAATTCAATTTAGTTTTTTCTAAAAAAAATTGAGAAAATGGGTAAAAAAAGTCGAGTTTTGTATTTTTTTTTTATAAAAAAACTGAATCAAATTTTCAAAAAGTGTCTCCAGAGGAGCACAGATTTAACCTTTACCTATACGTACATATTTTTTCCTTTTAGAAAAAGTCAAAAATAAACTTTAAAAGTGGGGTACTACGAAACCCTTGCATGCTCCGCGCTACAGCCAAGTAAATACTCCTCTTAACATAAAACTAAAAAAAAAAAAAATATTTATTCTTCTTTCTATGGGGGCGCGAAAATCCGCGTGTGTTCGACGCGGTTTTAACTAGTTTCAACTTGCAAAATTTTGCGTGTTCGTAATCTATGTGGCAGGTTAATGTTTCATTCTTGTCTCGATAGGCGCATAAGACGTATAGAAGACCTTATTTGCTATTACGTATCTACCGCAATGCTGAAAAATAATTGCAAATAAGGTAAGCAAGTGATTAAGTAAATTAATTAACAGGGATGTAAATAATTGTTTTTTTCTTTAATAACTTTTGTTTATAAAACAAATAAGGCTTAGTGTTTGGTAATTTTTATTTATTTTATTTAGATGGCCCGAAAAGAAAAAAAGAAAATGTCTGGTTACCAAAACTTGCCTAACAAGAGAAAACGGGAGGAAAACTTAGAGAAAACCAATTTCAAAATTACTAACTTTTTTGGAAAGACCACACAAGACACTACTTCTGATCAGAGCTGGGTAATTCCTGGTTAAAAAGTAATTAATAATTACAATTACTTTTAAATGCGTGTTAATGAGATTCACGTGATATAAAAACAAGAAATTTTCTATTCGAACCGGTCACTATAGCTCGGACTCGTATTCATATCATTTGTTTGAATGCATTTGAGGAAAGTATTGTTCAACCCAAAATAATAACAGTAAGGCGTAGATGCAGATATCCTTATTTTTATGATGTATTTTGTATTTATATTATTATAAACATAATTTATGTTGCACAAACATTAAACTAAGGAAATATAGTTTGAAGTGGTGCAAATAGCAGTTTTTATGAGGTAAATGCTAAAAACTACTTATTTACGTTGCGTAAGTACTTCTAGTTATTATTTTAGTTTTCTATATTGAAATGAAGGATTAACTATTTTAATAAACGTATTCTAAGTTACTTTAGCGCTACAAGTATTTAAATTAACCGTAGAAAATGCAAAATATTAATTAAATTAATAGCACTTGTAACGGAATGTAAATATATTTTATGTTATAAGAAATTATTTGATGATGTAGATCTATAACCAAATTTTACTAAAATGTTTCTCATTTTTGTTTGTACGAACGAGATACAGAACAATACATTTTAGATTATTCAATATAATTTTAATATTATGTACAGGGTGACTAATCAAGGGTGGCGAACGGCCGTATCTCAGAATATCTTGAAGTATTTTTTTTAACTGGTCGATTTTTATTTCAAGGGGAACACCTTCCTATAATATCCTCAACTGTCATATATCATTCGTCTCCCCTCCGTCAATCTAACCAATACAATTTAAATAGGGAAAGTACCAAGTATGATACATCGTCTTAAAGGTATTTTTATGGGGAATTCAGCAATATCACTGTTCATTGCGTTCCTTTTAATTTGAGCGCCCTCTAGCGGTATAAAAAATTATTACCTATGGTAAAGTGTGACACTTCATTTGAAAGATAATTTTATTAGTACTACAACTAAAGATATTATAAATAAAGACTTTTTGATTTCAATGAAGTCTTACAATATCTCGATGATTTAAGAAAAAATATTACGATGCTAGATAGCGTTGTTTTTTAAAAATAATACGGCACTTTCTTCCTCTGGGCCCATTGAGAGATTAGGTATTCTCCTTTGCCACAATTTCGAAAAACTTGTTATGAAAAGTAACAATGTAAATATTTTGATTAATTATAACTAGATCTTGCAAATCAGGCGTCATAACTTTTTGCCTGCTTGATGAAAATTAAAAAATAATAATAATTTTATGTCAAATATTTTTCTTACATTCTTGTTAAAAAATATGTTTCAAGCATATGATATTTGAAAAATTAGTTTTAAACTTTCATGAAGTATTCCAAGCTTTAACGACGAAAATAAATAGGTATCATATAATTTTTGACAAGAGTTGATTACCGCACCGAATGTAAATAAAATGTTTAGTGTTAACTATTTTATCTTTTTGAATAAATGGCCCCAGACTAATGATGCTCGGATTTGTATGGTATGATTAAGTAAAATATAAAAGTACCTTCGAGTAGGTACACGAACTTTTGTATTTTTGTTCCAAATCAACAAATTTTTAAATGTTCACATTTTATTATTAACTTACCTTGTTCCATTTTTTATACTATTTATCGATTTTGTCTTTTCCCTTAAGTTAAGAAGACCTTCAATGCAGTGGCGGCTCGTGGACACTAGCGGCAGTGGAGCACACACTGGAACGGAATCCCGGGATTCGTTTTTACCTTGGGTAAACAAGTTCTCCGCTTAATGAAAATTAAATATATTTTAAAACAATCAGTTGGGGCAATAACGATTTCTGAATGTGACTACAGGGAGCTAAATGTGACTACTCAAAATGCATTTAACTATGTATGTGGCTATTTAATCCAAAAATTATTACATATCCACTCTTGCGAAATCTGCGTAAATTTCTCAGAAGAATGCAATTTACTTAACAATTCTAACTTGTTAACACATTTTAAGGCATACGACTCTGAAGAAAAGGTGTTTAGCAATTTAAAATCTCCCAGCGAAAAATTTCTCTTTTATATTTTCAAATTAGAAAAAACATTTATATCTCTATTTGATAGTTTGTCAACTAAGCCTGGAATGTCCAACGCATACCTTTTTGAGATGAGCAAAATAGAATTTGGTCATCCTTCACGGAAAAAAAAATTGTAGAACAAATTTCTACTCTGTAGAAAGTCTATACTCCCTAAATTTGATTTCATTTCCAAAAAGCCTCCTCTGCACAGTGATATTAAAGTCACCTTCTGTATCGCGACACAAAAACAACCTATCCACTGGCTTATTGGAAACTTTGACGGTTACGATTGCTAGTTCCTCTTGTTCTTCCTCTTCCAATAATAATAACAACGCAAACAATTTATTTGCGTCCATTTTAGTACCTTTCGTTTACATTCATAATACATAAATAGCACGTACAGACATAGAGATAGTTTCATTTTCTATATTTTTTAACAAACCATTTTGGGCGAAAATCGCTGTCCTCAGCGGTCGACGGACTGTCCGCTCACCGCGACGGAGTGTTCAAAGAAACCAAGGCTTGGCGGAGTGTTCAAAGAAACCAAGGCTTTACACCCCCTACTCCGACCGGCACAGCGGTGCAGCGTTGAATGTCGTGGAAGGTTTCATCCGAATCCGACTCTATTTGTATTAGTCATGGTGGAAAAATACAGGTGAAGCGGTAAGCGATACGAAATTCGATCAGTCTTGCGCATGACGTCACTTTCGAAGCAGATTTTTATTATGCCTTTATTTGTTGCACTAGGTGTAAGTTTTCTGCACTAATCGCATTTGATTTGTTCTGTGTAGCTTCAAATATTTGACTGCAGTCACGGTGGACTATAAGGTGCATCAACTCCTATTTAAAAACAAATGAAAACGGCGATAAAACCGATCGTACTTCCTAGCTAAAATCCGCTAGGTTCGCTAGTATCTATCCGGCGAGAAAGTAAATAAAAGATAAAAGTAGGAGCTGCAATTTAAAAGATAGATAAATATTTTTTAAAATCTTAAAATATATAAATCATGGTGGATCGTTGTGCTGTTTTTAATTGTGATTATGGGAGAGAGTCTTCAAAATATTAATAGCAGTTTTATAATGCCAAAAAACAGTTATACAGAATATGGTGCAAATTATTGGTGGTATGAAAATAAACATTAAACCCAAAAGTTCCATTTGTGAAAAACATTTTAATGCAAATTATATTATCCGTGAAAAAGTGCTAAGAAATCTACTAGGAAACGTTATTTTTCAAGTAAATATGTTTAATGTCTACGTTTTAAATGATTGTAGGTTATGTAAATAGGTTATTCAACTTTGTCTTTTCTGTAATAAAAATAATTATTAGTATAAAGTTTTACTATATAAATATTTCGTATTATTTATCCTGTCTCCTTGGTACTAATAATGTTATGACTTGGACCCTATTATAATGTGTTCATGATATAAATTTCATATACACAAGGTACCTATTTCTTTTGATATTTTTCTGACCCTGCGAATAAATAAAATCTTTGACTTATTCCTTTTAGCCTGATTATAACGCTAGAAAGTTGTATCTGGTTATAAGAATCAAATAGATACTATGATAAATTTATTTTACTTGTAGCCTTTTTATTTTTAAGTGTTCAAATATACATTTGTTTAATAATAATCATCCCCAAATGTGTTTTGTTCCAGTTCTTTAAATGTATTTACTAGGTTTTTATAGAAGTACTGATTTTAAATTAATAAAAATTTGAGCTGTAAGAAATATTTAAGATTTTTCAATTCTGTATTTTTCGTATTTTTATAGGAGTTAATAATCCCTTTAAGTAAATAAATGTAGTTCGGGGTCGTAGATGTTGGTAATTTGTGTATTGAATAATTTGTACATACACTGGTTAATAATTTAAACAATGTTTTTTCTGATGTACCTAATAATTATTTAAGGTTATCTTGTAGTTGAGGAGTCTAGAAATCCGCATATTCACACCACTCTGAAGTCTAGAATTTGACACAAATTTGAAGTTAATAATAACGATCGTATTACTTGAAAATCTACAGATTTTTTTTAATTTTTAATCGATGTAAAAATTGGTAAATACATGATAAAAAGTAAAAGTTATTTCAAATAATTAAATATAACTTTGCAACTATATGTTACGATTCCAACTATCAGAACTAGCCAGAACAAGAATGGTGCATTTCCAGACCCTTCAATTATAAGATTACCATTATTTAATGTGCAGCGCAAATATAAAAAAAAACTACCTAAAAAATGCTGTTCCTGCTTTTATTACTTATGATGGGACTACTTCTCAAAGGAGACAAGAATGTGGAAAGTATTGCTGATACAGTTACCGAAGTTATCCACTGGGGGTGAAGTGTTAATCTTTTAGGAATATAGGAAATATTTTTTATATCTAACAACTTAATATTTATTTATTGATAAGTTATAGATACTATGTATTTGAAATTCGAAGTAATCATTATGACAGCAGTGTTCTTCTTATTCGAATTCTAACACAAATAAAACATCTCATTAAATTTTTGTTAAAATTATTAATTTATTAATTTTACATTAGAAAGAAAATTAACAATACACACAAAATTATTTAAAATTAGAAATAAATACAATTTACACATTTCCCATTATTACACTTTTACTTACTTATTTTATTCATTTCTTATATTAACAATTTAAATTAATAATATAGTTCATTATGTAATTGGAACTCATTTTATAATTTTACTAATTATTTTTTTATATTTATTTGTGGAAAATTAAATATTAAATAAAAGCATAGGAATTGTTCTATTAGATAATAGCAGTAATGAAAAAATAAGTAGGAAAATTTCAAATGTATAGTTTCCAGATTTATTATGATTTTTTCATATTAATGTACTCAATAAGTAGGTTTATTATGTTCGCTTGTACACATCACAGTTAGCAGCAGACAGTAACAAACCTGACAACACTTCCGATTTCAGAAAAACATTACAACAATTTGTTTTACATTATATATTTCAATAATGTAATATAATAATCATTTATATTTAATTAATGGCAAGGTTTATTTTTTAAATAAAACTATATGAGCCCTGTCCCGTTTCAATTAGCACACTTCTCAAATTTATAGTGACTGTCACTACAAGAACAAATCATACATAAATCTGATAAATTCTTTTTTTTTAACCCTTTCACTTTCATTAAAAAAAATACCATTGTAGTAGATTGTATGTTTTCTTTGTTTATTTTAAGTAAATTAAAATTTTTTCATAGTATTTTTTATTACTCCAAGACATAACGTCCCTGTTCAGGGACATTACAAAAACATTTACTATGAAAATAATTTTTTTATAATATTAATCTTTAAAAGTAATGCAAATAAAGTAAATAAACCAAAAAGAAAAAAGACAGTGTCCCTCTGGAGGGACAAATACACTGAAAGGGTTAAATATTTACAAATTTTCATGAGTGTTTCATCACCTTTAACTTTGATAACGGCAATAATTCATTAAAACATTGTATTTACAAGTTCTTGAAAATCTTACGTGCAGGGAACCTACTCCATATTTCTAGATTACCCATTTGCTTTAATTCTGGCAGTGATCTTGTGGGTGCTGCACGCCTCTGCTTAAAAATTATCACCCCATATACAAAAAAGCATCTTTATTAAATGAACAAGAAACTAAAAAAAAAATAAGCATTATTAAAAACTACAAAAAGTGCATAATTTGAAAATCCATATTCAAGCTTGAGATTTGTAAAATTAAAAAAATTCCAAATACACATTTAACTTGTTCAATTATGTATTGAATAAAAGGTCTGTTCCAACAATGATCAGAAACAAACCACTGGGTAGTACACAATTTTGCAGTATCGATAAACTACTGTGCAGAATCCTGATGTCAGTAACTCATTTCTGAGCATTGTTGGAACAAACCTAAAGTAAATCGAAACCACTTAAAAACAAGCACAACATTTATACTCGAGCATAATTTTTAATTCCTATCAAAATTTTTAATTACTGAATATTTTGTTCGTTATATTAAAATTTAAAAGTTCTTACTCTTCATTATAATTATATTTTTTATTTTCCCTATATACCTACATACTATCTCTAACATTTTACAAATTTGATGCCTAATTAAAGATTTCATCTAGCATTGCAGCATTTTTTAGAATATTTGATAGAGCATAGTAGTAACTGCCAGTTAAAACTTTATTTCTAGTATTTAGTTTAGGTAACAGAGACAACGCTTGGAACAGAAAATACATACTTTTGTTAATTCAGAATGTTTAAATGTTGTTTTATATTATAAATCTTTCCAGGTATCCTATATCATTTTTTTTATAATTTTCAACCAAAACTGTTTAAAAAAAAAAAGTTTAATAAAAAAAGTTTATATTTAATAAGGTTTATGCTCTAAAACTCACTGTTCTTTTATGGCAGATTTTTTAACCTCTGAGTAAAGTTAGGTGTAAGTATAATCTATAGCCTAATCAGCAAGTAGTTACTTTCAAATTTATTCAGAGGTAAAAACCTGGCCTTTAATCTTAATATAATTGTGGAGGATGGAGACTACATTTGCTAGGATTAGGGAATAACGAAGATCTGACTACTATAATGACACTTGCTAAAAACTGTATAAGTTCTATGTACATGCAGATAGAACCATGTGAATAACTTTAGTGCTTCGATAACACAACATTGATAATTAACAGATGAACATATTGGTCACAAAAACAAATTAAATAATATATTCTACCAATCTCATTTTTTCCAAAAAGTACAGTTACAACCTTGTTATTCTTTGAGATGTATTTATTACTGATACTTATTAATAAAAATAATAATAATTGATATAGGTACTTACTGATCTTTGGAAACATATATACTCCAGTCCAGTGAGACTTCATTATTCTGGTATAATGCTATTTCACAGAAATGTTTGTAATTCCAATCACTATGTATGGATTTGATTATAGTAGGTATAAAACTAAATGTTTATTGAATATCTTTAATCTGGGCAATGAAAATCACAAAATTCACTTTAAAAATAATAAGCTTCAATCTGAGTACCATAGTTAAGGTCCACTTCTTCATTTTATAATCAGTTACCCACTGTATTGCTGTTTTTGTCAAAGCCAAAGGTAATATTTGAACACAAAACAAAATCAGCTGTTTTTTATAAACACCCCCATTTCACTTATTTAGTAGCAAGTCTCTGGTAGCAACTTGTAAATTAATTGGATCATATTTATTAAATCTTGAACACTTTTTTTGATCGTATAAACTCACACATCAGTGCAGCTTGTTTAAAAAAAAAACACTTATAAGCAACCATCAATAACAATAAACTTATTTGTTGACCATTAATTTTTTCATCTGTACTCCTTCTGATAGTTTTGTCATTTTTCATTTCATATAAACTCGAATTTTCACCATAGAAGAACTATTTTTATGATTGCACTTTTTTTGACAGATAAAAAGATTGCCGCAATTTTCCGCCGTAACGACACTAGCGAACCTAGCGGATTTTGGCTAGGAAGTACGATCGGTTTTGGTATGTTTTTTTCAGCGAGTTGAAACACCTTTATAGTACGCCGTGACTGCAGCACACGTATAGCATATACTTTTGACGAGTATGACAGTTCGAATACAGTGTCGAGTGTGACACTAGTGCAACAAATAAAATAATACACTATATATCTTAAATGTGGAAAAGCGTGTTTTTAAGTTATTTCAATATTTTCTTGATAGTGCTTATAACCTTATAGTTGTATTTATCTTAAAATTTAATATTGTTTTTATATATCAAGATGTCTTTTTAGTAATTATTGGTACGTATTATTCAATTAATTTCTAATTAAATTAGGTTATGATATGGCAAAATTATGGCAACCCTGTAGGCCTGGTGATTTAACAAGGTCAATGAAATAGATAGTTACATAGATT
Organism: Psylliodes chrysocephalus; assembly: GCA_927349885.1. Lineage (NCBI taxonomy): Eukaryota > Metazoa > Arthropoda > Insecta > Coleoptera > Chrysomelidae > Psylliodes > Psylliodes chrysocephalus. The sequence continues at coordinate 43,246,754 of OV651822.1, forward strand.
GATCATCCATATTTTTCAAAATAAACATAAGCTCATGCCTTGAAGTAAAACTGTAAGCAACTATTTTGTTTTAAATATCCAAAGGCTGAAAATTGGTTTTAAAACATATTTTTGCTAAACAGATTCAAATTAATAAATATTTACCAGGCAATATGGCCGCTCGCAAACGATCAGCTTTGAGCAATCTATATAAACTGTATATGTATCATTGACCTTGTTAATGACAACATGCCAACAGAGTTGCCATATCTAAACTGTCAGTCCTCACTGGTAGCCATTTGGACAGGTAGTTGGAATGCCAAATTGATAGTGTAATTGATATAAAGTTAAGTTGTCATATTTTTGCTGTATTATAAGATAAAAAAAATTGTTTCTAATTATATTATTGTTACCTGGTGATGTCCATAAAAGATTAGATTCTAGACGTTTTGGCTATCATCTTGTTCTCAATAAATCAGATAGCGATGCCTAGGTATGAAGATTGAAATCCTAGACGTATGTAATATACTCTTCATGTTTTGTGTTGGAAGAATTCAGTTTCAGATGAATACTATCTTGTTTATCCTTAAGAAAAATGCATATCAACTAATTAACTTAAATATATTATGCTAAATTGGAAATAAATTCTCGTTTTTGTATAGAAAAGCGCACAAAATATTTTTTAATTTGAATTTCTTTTCTTATGGGTCCAATATCTGCTTATAATGAGTTTTCTTTGCATTTTCTTGTATTATTGAGCATAACATGATGTGAATTATCAGTTATTATTTTCATCTAAATATATATATTTTCATTTTTACAATGATTATAGAACTAGGAAATAAAACATCTTGACCACATCTTGACTCTTAACAATCATTACAAAATGTAAACAAAGCCAGTGCAGTTTGTAGACGCCGTGACAATCGATGTTGACGTCATAAAACCTGCACATCGCTTCACCAGGAGTGCGTTTAGAAACCTCGCACGGCGCGTTTCACCACATACATTAGAATAGGGTCCAGACGCGCCATGCGAGGTTTCTAAACGCACTCCTGTATTCTTACACCATGGTATTAGTATGAAGAGGAGTTAAATATACGTCTGCGGACTGGAATGTTTATGCAATACAAGAACTAGAAGTTAAGTAATAATGATACTTTTATTAGTTTTTAAATCATATATTTATGTGATTCCATTAAATTACAATTACATTTGACATGATAAAATTTTGTTTTCAATTTATTTTTGTTTAATTAAAAAGTAATAATTCGTAAATATTTGTAATCAAATGTTATATATTAGTATAAACAATTCCAAACTTATATCAAGATGTGCTCGGTGGCGCAGAGCGTACAGTGGTCAAAATTTGGATAGTGTGGATAGCAAAGTTGGTGATTCGAGCCCCGAAACTTTTTGTTTTTTTTGTTTTTTTTTTTCCTTAAAAAAAAAGCAAAAATATTATTGTTTTATTATTTCACAGTCTTGGTAATTTAAAATGTTTAGTTTTTAAAAAGTATATACTTATTCAATGCATAGTGGCGCATAACGAGGTTCATTCAAGTTCAGCTACCAGTGCAGACTTCGTTTATTTGAATTCAAAAAGATAAACAAATAGGAAATATATTTTTTTTCAGTAAGTACAACAATAATAACTTCTCATTTATTCAATAAAAGAAAAAAATTGTTTTCTTATCGGTCACCACGCTCAAAAAGTGTAATTTGAATTAATATCAACGAAAAAACTTGAATTAATATCAAAGAAAAAAAAATACTGTATAAATAAATAATTATAATTGCATAAGTTGATAAAAAAATGCTATGCAATAGCTTTACCGCGGCAGTCCCCGAGTGCCACACGTATTTTTTTGCTAATAGATGTATCTTATGACACCAAAAACGTGTGCTCATTATAATTTATTAAAAAAAAAACAGAAATTAAAAATCTAATTAAAAATGAGGAATTTCCACCTTTGAGTGAGATTATCTCGAAAATCAATCACTTTATGAATTCTCAACAGGAGTACATGATTTATTTAAAAAACAAAAGAACGTAAAAAAATTGTCCTAATAAGATTTTGGACGGTGCGGTGGCGTAAAGTTTAGATGAAAGTGTCACTCATCCATGTCGTACGCCACTAAGTTGATTCAACTGATTGTTCTGTTGATTGGTGTATTTTATGACACCAAAAATGTTTACTGAATTTAGTAAAATTATACTAAGCAATAAAAAAATTATAGTCATTAATATTTTACGAATTTTCAACTTTAACACCTTGTATTTTAGAAACCAGTAATATTTTATCTAAGCATGTGTCGTTTAATCGTCTTATTTTTAATTAGAGAATCTTCAGTTGTTCTGCGTCCCATTCTTAATGATACATATTGTCGTGTTAAGATGTATATTATCAGAAAAAATTGGCAAATAAGTATATGAGATAAATAAGTGTTGCATTAAGTTATAAAATAAATTAAGTTTTAAGTAAATTAGTTTACAGAGTGTAAATATATTTAATAGATAATCGCACTGTACCCATCAAACATTCCTTGTAATCTTACCATAATTTCTAAATTATGTTTACTATAATTTAAAAAAAAAAAACAACGTGGACGTTATTTCCATTCCCAATCGCGCAAATTTAATTAATTAACATTTTTTCGATTAAAATCGTATACCCAATTAATGTGGGTCGTCTGTGCACTTTGCAGTACAATGATAAAATTAAAACAAGGTAAAGTTAGTTTTCAACACGCACGCATTCCATAAGATTCTTCTGAAAAATCTTTGCATTGCTGCTAATGTCGTGCGGATATTTGGAATAATTAGAGTGAGACTGCATAAACAGTTCGTGTTTACAACAAATATGTTTTTCTAGCAATGGGGGATCCTTTCTTATTAAATGGGCCAGAGAGGACGGAGGACGAAGGACGAAGAACGGATGTAATTCATTTTTGCTGGTAATTCAATTCTGTGATACCTAATTAAATGATCAAATTTTAAATAAATATTTACTTAATAAATAAATTAATCTCTTTATTCCAAGCGACCTTGTACAGGTATGGAAAAAGTAGAAACATGGTGTACAAATTTATGAAGTAGGAATAAAAAATACAAATAAAGTTATGAAATAGAAACTATAATTAAAACACAAATCGAAAATAATATAATTTAAAAAAACAGAATGTAATTATATTTATCATCTAATATAATTTTAGCTAAGAATCAAGGAATTCAAAAACAGTACAAAAAGATTTTCGTCAGAATAAGTTCGTTTACGTTTAAAGTATTTAGGACTATTTATTTATTTAAGAGCATACTAAAGTTGGTACAATTTAATTCCCAAAAAAATAACGCCGAATTATAAGCCGGAATTAGTAAAATAATTACTGTTTCTGGTACCATATTCTTAAATATCTGCATTATTTGTCGAAAATATGTTTAAATTGAATTATACATTTATTGGTAGTTTTCTCTATTAATTGGTATGAAGATTGGTTTAGTTGGATGTCAACTGGAACGAATTATATATTTTATTTCATAGCTACTTTTCGTACTGGTAAACTTTAAAAAAAAAATTTATAAAAAATTAAAAATTTTATATCAAGTTTTATCTTAATTTAACTTTTTTAGATTCGGAAAGGGGGCAAATGCCCCCATTGCCACTCCCTGGATACGCCCTTGCTATGTACTATATAAGCCTGTTCAAAACTCAAAGATATTTAAAGGGTTATTAGTAGAGTTATCAATAGGGCAAATTTCTATCATGGAGAGAGCGTCTGCGTTGGTGTTAGAGGATCCTTTTTTGTATATAATTTCATAGTCGAATTCTTCGAGTTTTAGTCTACATCAAACCAAACGAGAATTGGGTTCTTTCAGAGACATGAGCCATTGTAGGGCTTTATGTTATGTTATGTTGAGAATGGGGTGTTAATACACTGTGACCTAAAAGATCTATTGTGCCCCCTTCTGTCGCCACTGCACTAAGGAAATGTCTCAATGCCTATAGCGACCCTTCCAATCCTATTTTCTCAAGGAAGTGTAGGATTTGAAGTGGCTTCAATTAGGTAAATCTCCCTCTTCTATTTGATATCCTCCTAGATATAGTGCCCTTGGATTCTGGAGTGCTACACATTCAGTTAGGATGTGAATGGAGGTTTCGTCGCCCTCCTCCTCACAGAATCTGCACTCACTATCCTCTACTACTCTCAGTTTACTTAGGTGTTCTTTTAGTCGGCAATGCCCGGTAAGGATCCCTGTTACAATACGTAGCCTGTTCTTGCTTAGGCAGATGCAACCCAGGCAGCACACATTAGTATAACTAACGTATTTTATACGTAATACTCGTTTAATTTTGGTATTGGTTGATTCCGTATAAGTTTACAGTTTACGATTATTATACATACCGTGTTTTAAACGATATATTATACGTTTTTTATATACATCCTATGGTATATAATTGTAACTTTTTCTACGTTTAAATATAGTTAACAATATACGACTATTTTTAGTTTGCGATGAACTATTTATATACAGTGGGCCTAAATATACGTTTAGGTTTATTTAAATTAAATTCGTATAAATTTACATTATATTAGAATATGTTTTCTTCGTTTATAATTCCCGTTTAAATTTCGTCTTGGTTGATTTTTTAAACGTTTACCATCTACCATTTTTATACTCAACGTTTTTTAACAGATAAATTAAACACTTTTGTTTGTCGATACTAATTAATATACCTATATTATTCTACGTTTAAATATGTCACCTTAATCGCATTATACCAGTTTACGATGAACTAGTAGACAGAAGTAAATAATATGTATATATTTAGGTTTATTTAAATTAAAAGCTTATAGATATATTTATTTACATTACATCCATATTTTTTTAATTATATTACCTGTAATATTTATAACAAATTCCCCATACACATGGAACTATTTTTAGATGGCGGATGGAGGATGACGTACTACTGGTACGGTCTTTTCTCATTCCTACTCATGCGTATGTGTAGTATTATTGTTTAGTGTAGGGAATGGTTTGTGGGAGCAGGTTCATCGGTTGGTCCATTTTCATTTGTGTACACGTTTTGTTACATGTTGCTTTGGCGTCCTGGCTTTTACGATATTGATTAAAAGCATAGGTAAGTTTCTATTAATGTTTTAATTTAGCTACTCCTTTAATAATTGTTGCATTTTACAACAACTACTGTTTTATAGGTAAGTACAGTGTGTTAAATGCTTATAGAAACTTTAAAACCTAACCTTACTTCTGTTTCTCTTATATTTATACGTATTTTTTAGGTTACCTAGTTATTCCTAGCATACTTATTTTCCTTTTTTTGGTCAGTTGTTTTTTATTTAATAAATGTCTCTTCGTCATCTACGTAGAAAAATAGCGCAAAATGTTCCAGATGCTTTAAAGTCAAATCAATTTTTTTTATTTCCAATGAAGATAACATTAATAAGGCTTCGGACATTAATATATCATCTGATTCTTTTATAATAATTTCCAAAAAAATAATACAAATTTAACTTCGGAGCTTTTAGAAAATATTTCACCTGAAATTTAGTTACATTTTGGTTATAGGAATGGGGGTGAACCAAGCGACTTAACCGACCGAACGATTAGCTTAAGTTAGCTAAGGCCTGTCTAGCACACAACACATCCAAAGTGTTAAGCTAAGTTTCATTTAGTTTGTTGTTCAGTATTTTAGTGTTTATTTTTTTGTATTTATTTATTTTTTAGTATTTTATTGTTAATTTTTTTTTAATTAAATATTGTTCTGTACATATAACAAGTGATCAAAAATGTTTTCTAAATAGTTAGGCCAATTACAACCAAAATAGAAACACGAGTAATGCCTATTTCTGGTGTATACACACCTGCTATGGATAAAATCCAAACTATCATTTAAGAAATATTAACATTTTTCCATGGCCTCTTTTAGAAATTTTGTTTTGATCACTTTATTTAATTTGTGTTTGAAATACATTTAAAACAATATCAGGTAGACGCATTTTACACATTAATAAACATCATACAAATATATCTAATATAGACGTATAGTAAAACAGGATAATTAAAAGTAGATAAAGTAGTAATGTTAGACGTATAAAAAATAAAAAAACATACGTTTATAGGGCGGACATTTTCACGTATATATTGGGTAGCATATCAACAGTATCCATACGTATATTGTAGTACATAAAAAAACGTATTTTATACCAAAGTGAATTCGTATAAATATACTACAACTATAAATCTAATATAGACGTATTGTAAAAACGTTTAATTATAGGTGGATAAATTCTTAGTAATCGACGTTTATAAGGCGGACATTTTCACGAATATATTTGATAGTACATCAACCGTATTCATACGTATGGTAGTACCTAAAAAAATACGTAATTTATACCAAAGTGTGTTGCCTGGGAAGCTTCCGATCTTTTCTGGTTATATTCACCCAGAAGTATCTTGGCCTGTCTCAGCCCCAAGAGATTGTTCCAATTATCGGTTCTTCTACTACCCAATTCTTTTTTAATCTCTCCCAATATTATGTTACTGCTGATACCGCAGAACGGCTCAGGTCCCACAAAGGGTGCTTGAGCCCCTTTCCTTGCAAGACTATCTGCAATCTCGTTACCCTGTACCCCGTTATGTCCCGGGACCCAAGTGAGAGTAACTCTATTTTTCTCGCCTAGCTCATTCAATTGTTCTAGGCATCTCCAGACCATTTTTGAGCTAATTACGTAAGAACTCAGCGCTTTGATGGCTGCTTGACTATCGGACATGATGATAATCTCTTGTCTATGATAGTTTCTCTCGATGTTAAACTGGATACACTTCTCGATGGCGTGGATTTCCGCCTGGAAGATGCTTGGTTATTTTCCCAAGCTTTCGGAGTGCTTGGTTCTCGGCCCATATACTCCTATTCCAGTTCCTTCTATGGTTTTGGAACCGTCCGTATACCACTGAATAGCACGTCTTTCGGTTGCAAGCGCGATGGATTCTTGGCTCCATTCTTTCTTGTAGGGCTTTATGGTCTACCAAAATTTTGAATTTAGTGCCGAATAAATAAGCTCTGAAATGTTTTGTAATCCAGACTACTGGCAGCAGTTCTTTCTCAATTATTGAGTAATTCTGCTAAGCGGTATTAAGGATACGGGAAGCATATGCTATTGGTTTGTCATGACCAATAGGTCCTTGGAACAGGATCGCCCGATAGCGAAATAACTTGCATTTGTCGTTCAAATAAATTCTTTGAAGAAGTCGGGGTGGATTAGGATAGGTTCGTTTGTACGTAGGGATTTGCAGTCTTCAAATGTGTTCACGTAGAGCGGGTCGTTTATGTCGATATGTGCTCCTTTTTTCAGGCAATTCGTGAAGGGTTTTGTAAGTATTGCAAAGTTATTAATGAATTTTCTATTATACCCTAAAAGGTCCAAAAAAGCTTCATATTTCTTTAGTTGTTTTCGAAATCGGATAATTAACAATGGTTTTAACTTTTTCAGGATTAAGTTTCATGACTTCAGGAGTCACAACATGTCCCAAAAGGGCGACTACCGTTTTTAGAAATTCAGATTTGTCAATCTGAACTTTAAGATTAGCTTGACGAAGTTTTTGAAACGCTTTCTTTAAATTTATAATGTGATCTTGTAGAGAATTAGAAAAAACTATTATATCGTCTATACAAACCAGGCAAACTTCATCTCGAAGTTCTTTCAAGACATTGTCCATAACGCGTTGGAATGTAGGCGGTGCGTTTTTTAGGCCGAAAGCCATTCTAACATATTAATAGTAACCGTTTTCGACATTGAAAGCAGTCTTTTTGATATCGTCATGGTGCATTTTAATCTGATGAAATACACTAGCGAGGTCAAGGGTAGAAAAATAACAGCATCGTCGAGTTTGCGAGTATGTCTGTAATGTTTGGAATGGGATAGCGGACGTCAATTGTTTTTTCGTTGATTTTCCTACAGTCAACAACAATTTTCTTTTTCTATCCATATTGGCGATGACCACGGAGAAGCACTTGGTCGTACTATGCCTTTTTCAAGCATGTCATTTATTTGTCGTTTTACTTCGGGCTTATGAATGTATGGGTATCGATAGGTTTTACTATAAATAAGGCTTTCGTCTTTTGTCTTAATTTCATGTTTCACCTTATTAATAAACGTCAGTGCTAAATTTTCTTTATGAAATTGTCTGCACAGTTTTTCTATATGATATTTTTCTTCGGATTTCTAATACATTGGTTTATGTCGAAATTATTATAGAAATTATTTGGCGGGTTTTGGACGGACATTTGGAATATTTCGTAAGTTTCGTTTAAAATTTCTACGTGGATGGGCTCATACATTGAGTTTTTTCGATATTGTTTTGTATGTCGACACAAGCATAACCATTTTTTGAAACTTCAATACCTTCTCGAACAAAACAATTAAAAAGTTTTAAATCTGGAATTTTGACTGTTTCATTTTGAACGTTGACAGGGATTTTTGCAGTGTCAATAGAATAGGGTTCAACCCGAGCGAAAAATAGAAGTGTTTCTTTAGATTCACAATGAGATAATTCGTATTTTTTTTTTAAAAAACAAATTGCTTAAATTATTTTCTATTTCTAAATCTTTAAGAGTTTTGTAGCCTATAAGACCATCAAATAAATGGTGGAATTTGAAGAGATGAAATTTCATAATTTTATTACAAAGGTCTCTCGTTGTTTGAAAAACAGACCTTATTATGATAGGTTCTTTAAAGATATATTCGAGGAAGTAGTTTTCGGATATTTCGGTATTAATAAAGGATTTTGAAGGACCTGTATCGATTAACAGTTTTAGAAGAGGATTGGAAATTACGAAAAATGTAGATCTTTTTTGTCATATAAGGAGTATATTTCTATGTTTGATTGGTTAAAATGGATGTTTTCTGAAAATTTTGTGAATCGTCTAAGTTTTCTGATTCTGAATTTGGGCTTTGCGTTCATTTGATCTTGGTAATTATTTACATATCAATCGTTTGGTAAGCAATCATTAGCGTGTGCGTTTAAATTATTGTTAGTATACGAGTAAGGAGTTTGGAAGTAAGGGTCGTTACCTTCGTAAGTGATATCTTCTTCATAGTGGTAGTAGGAATCTGTAGAATAATTATAGTAGTAGTATTGGGGTTGGTCGATATTGAAAAGTTCTTCGGGTGTAAATTTTTGGTTCTGATCGAAATTGGGGTTGAAATTGTGTATTGCCTCTTCTGGCGTGTTGCAAGTGTTGCACATATATTTGATTTTTGGGCTCAATATACTTATCCAAACGTTTTAAAGCTTCCTCTAATGTCTTACACTCTTTAATTAGCTTATAAACACTGGAACTGGTTTATCAATCTTTTTAGTTTCACAGCTGCTGAAACTTCTTTATTTTCTACATGAGATTCAAGAAAACTATTGAATGTGCTTCTCAAATAAATCCACTCATCTGCAGCAGATCCGGAGATAAGATCAATTTCAAATCGAGCTGGTCTTGGATATTTTCCGATGCCGTCTATATTGTACTTGTGGAATAAATTGTAGTAAAAACCCAGAATAAATAGCTTTATTCCATAAAAACAGATTGTACAAAATGAAAACTAAATTGGTATCTGACAATTACAAATTAAAACATAATACATGATATAATACATGATATAATATTAACAACGTATGCTTAAAAATATAAAATCATACAAAATGTACAAATAAAACTGACAATCCCCAAGTGCTTGTTGACAGTTCCGACTAAATTTTGGCGCTGCTATTTAAAATAGAATCACATTATAGCACATACTTTGATTACTATACGGTGCAAGAGAGACGTCCGACACACCCAACATAGGGCGCGGCCATTTTGATGCCATTACTACTAGGTTAGGCAACATATTTTTCGAAAATGTTAAACTGGTAGCCTACATCTTGATATTTTAAGATTTTAAATAAAGGCAACAAATGTAGAAGAAACATTTAATTTATTTTAAATAATATACAAGAAACTTCTTTGAAGTAAAGTTATAATTGCAAGTGCATCTTGAAATAAAGGTGAGTAGTTTTAAATTATTTCTAAAGCTGTGCATATAATTTTACCCCAATATTATGATATTTTTCGCCAGTCTCATGCCCATGAACAAACATTTTATTTTTGTAATGTAATAAAAATCTTTGAGGCTAAACAATCTAATATTATATTTTGCATTTTTTCAGCTGTAAATATGGTACGAAACTAAAAAATTAAAACAGAGAAATGTGAAATTAAAGACTCTCTAACTAAAAGATTATCAGAGGAATACACTCTTGCAAGCAAGCTGCAAAAGATAGTTGGTTTTTATCTTATAATTTATCTAAGAGACACGTTGAATTTGTAAAGCAATTTTTTTTTAAATTAGTTATATGTAGTTTTTAACTAAAACAGATGCATTGTTCATCTACAAATGAGTCTTCTTTCAGTTGTTACACAGTAAGAAATTGCTGAATATGTTCTATTCAAGAAAATACCCCTATGGGTATTACTGCTACCACCTCCACCAATATTCTCGTTTTCAAAGATTACACAAGTTTGTTAATTGTATTAACATTAGATTGCCAGTGTACATTTACAAAACTCTTGCATATTTCCCTACTTTCTGCTTCTATAGCATTGATGGTCTAGCTATGCTTTTCTAAGTTCGTCGACTTAATATTGCAGCTCTTAAAGACGTTTGTGTTACTTTTATGATTCCTGTGTATGTCTAACGTACAAAATCAATGTATCTAGATCAGTGGTCTTTTTGCTTCTCAGAAATTTTCATTTATCCGAAATTGTTACACAGTTTACTGTACCAAATAAAAAAATTAAATATTACAGGTCTTTTTCTAACTGTTCCAGATTAACTATTTAGCAGAGGGGATATTTTCTTAGTCAGGCTGTGAGCTACCTCTACTTTCAGGTGTGTAAATGAGCCACAGGCAGTAAACCTGAAATAAATCAAAACCATTATTATAATATAAATGTTCCAAAAAGTAAAAAATATTACTTACATGTTCATTTATGTTATTTTGTTTGATTTTATTACTGCTCCTATCTATTGAAATAAATGCTTTAATTTTCTTGGTATTTGCCTTCTACAAAAAATTGTTTCATCATTGATCTCATACCTTTTTACATAAGAGCAATAAGCATTTCCCTCAAAATGCTAAAATTAATTTCTAAACAATTTGATTAATGGTTTGTAAACACTGTTCAAGTTAAGTGCTCGAAATTTCTAGGAGACCTGAAAAATAAAAAGCATTTACAATACAACAATAGGAACGTAATAATTAAAGTAGTTACTATTACTTAAAAATGGAAAGATTTATCATAAAATCACCAAGTAAAGGTTTTCAAGATATTCATTATTTATTATAGGTTTTGTAAAGTGTAGGTTCGTAAATAATATCTTTGAGGACTGACTTTGGGTAAATATTATAACATAACCACTAAAACTATTGCGCCAAGATGTAGGCAACACGTAATAATTATTCAAAATGGCGGAGATTTTTATCTCCTTTTATAAGGCACTCAGAAAGTTGCGCATTTCGACCATTCTCCGTATAGTAAGAGAAAATCGAAGTAGGCGCATTAAAGACCCAGGAGAAAGGGAAATTAATCAAAAAAAAGTAGTTACTAACATTAAAAAAATCTTATCTAGAGTAGTAAACCTTCATTCATGCACATTATTGTTGTTTTATCCATGATAAAGATTAAATTTTCCTTCGCTTGTCCTTGATATAATTACATTGTAGTTTCCTTGAAACCTACTCATCAGCACGTATTTTTTCTAGAGGAAACAAAATGCCCCATATTCACTGCTCCTATCGTATACCAAACCTGCATATTATTTCTTTTTTCGTGCTTATCAGCAACGGACTAAATTATATTTAAAAGTGAATTTAAAAATTAAAAAAGCTAAAACGCGCTCACTTTTCTTAAGATCGGGATAAAAATAGTGCTAAGGCAGTTAGGTGAAATACTTACAGGAACAAATAAAAAGAGTATAGCTCTGACGAAGAATCAACAGGTAGGCTGTTATTATATTTCATCATTAACATAAAATATTGTTTATACAGGGGAAAACGTATGAATATCGAAAATAAACTACTTTATTTTATAAAACAATGCAATTATATTTTAAAGTAATTATAATTAATATAAAATTTATTGTTTCGGCCTTTACTTGATGAAAATCCATTTTATCTTGAATGAGTAAAACCAAATTTGGTAGATATTCACAAAACTTTTATTTAAAAAAAAAAATAAAAATTAAAAAATTTTAAAATACTATACATGACATGTTTCGAAGTACAACTTCTTTTTCAAATGTGACTAATTTACAATTCGGTATCCAATATATATGCGAAATAATTTAACAAAACAAAGTACTTAAAAAAACATCAATAACATAACAAAATAAACTACTTAAAGTAAATAAAGGTACTTAGGTAATTATGATATCAATCAGATAACAATAAGATAGTAAAATTACCGGGATTATCCCACAGAAAACTAGGAAAGAGATTTAATAAGGGTGAGTTATTAATATCTAATTGATCATTGAGTAGGTTATCTGAATTTTTAAATCTATTTATTTCAAGTTTTTCTAAATGGTTTAGTTTAATGCCCTTATTTTCTATATGTAAAATTTCAAAGTTATCTGTAAAAGAATGATTTTCAGCTAAAATATGATTTGAGTAAGTAGAATTATTTTTGTTTTTTGTATAGCTATTATAATGTTCGGAATAGCGCTTTTTGAAAGTACGGCCTGTTTGACCAATATACAATTTTGGACAACTACCACAATTTAATTTATATACCCCTGATTTATTATTAGGATTAATTTTACCCTTATTGTTTTTAATATACTTCCCAAGCGAATTATTGGTTTTAAAAGCTACGTTAATATTTTGGTTTTTTAAATATGATGATACCTTTTCACTAGGAGCTCCTATATATGTAAGACTCTTATATCTGCAATCTTTATTTATGGGATAAACTTGTTGAGTAGCATGTTTAAAAAGTTTTTTCTCTAAAATGTTGTCTACTAACTTTGAATTAAAATTATTGTTTACTGCGATTTGTTTAATGATATTTAATTCTTTTGTGAAGTTCTCTTTGCTAAGGGGGATATTAACTAATCTATGGATCATACTGTTGTATGCTGCCAGCTTTTGTTTGTATGGATGAGATGAACTATTATTTATTGTAATATCAGTATGTGATGGCTTATGAAATATCCCAAAACTATGGCCTTTATTAATTTTAATAATTTTTAAGTCTAAAAAATTAATTGAATTATCCTTCTCTGTTTCCATAGTAAATTTAATATTAGGGTGTATAGTATTGATAAAAACTAATAAAGAATTTAACTGTCTACTAGTACCAGTAAAAGCAGACAGTATATCGTCAACACATCTATGCCAATAAAGACAATGTTTACTTAAATTATTAATATAAATTTTATGTTCTATATTATCCACAAATATTTCCGCAAGCAGCGGGCTTAATGGGTTCCCCATAATAAGACCTTCATTTGCTGAGTAGATGTTATTTTGAAATTGAAAATAATTTTGTTTTAGGCAAATGTTTAACAAATTTATGATTTATTCTTTGATTATAATATTGACTTGATTACGATCTAATAAGTTTTCTACTAGCTTAACTGTTTCTTTAGGAGGTATACTAGAAAATAAGTTTGTTACATCGAACGATACTAATTTTGTGTTACTGGTTAATTTAATGTTTTTTTAATTTTTCTGTTAATTCATAAGAATTTTTTATACTATACTTTGAATGGAATTTGCAGTTTTCTTGTATAAGTTTAATTAATGTATGTGAAAGTTTAACTGATGGAGCCGTGACAAAAGATACAACTGGTCTAATAGGATAGTTCTCTTTGTGTAATTTTATTAAAGAATAAAGTTGTGGTGGTTGAGGGTTCATTTGTATTAGTTTGAATTTTTCTCTAGAATCAAAAATTGCTGTTGAATCCTGAATCCAGTAATATTAAAAACAATAAGGGTAAAATTAATCCTAATAATAAATCAGGGTTATATAAATTAAATTGTGGTAGTTGTCCAAAATTGTATATTGGTCAAACAGGCCGTACTTTCAAAAAGCCCTATTCCGAACATTATAATAGCTATACAAAAAACAAAAATAATTCTACTTACTCAAATCATATTTTAGCTGAAAATCATTCTTTAACAGACAACTTTTAAATTTTACATATAGAAAATAAGGGCATTAAACTAAACCATTTAGAAACACTTGAAATAAATAGATTTAAAAATTCAGATAACCTACTCAATGATCAATTAGATATTAATAACTCACCCTTATTAAATCTCTTTCCTAGTTTTCTGTGAGATAATCCCGGTAATGTTACTAGCTTATTGTTATCTGATTGATATCATAATTACCTAAGTACCCTTATTTACTTTAAATAGTTAGTTTATTTTGTTATGTTATTGACGTTTTCTTAAGTACTTTGTTTTGTTAAAATATTTCGCATATATATTGGATACCGAATTGTAAATTAGTCACATTTGAAAAAGAAGTTGTACTTCGAAACATGTCATGTATAGTGTTTTAAAATTTTTTCATTTTTATTTATTTTTTTTTTAAATAAAATTTTTGTGAAAATCTACCAAATTTGGTTTTACTCATTCAAGATATAATTATTATAATTATAATTATTCGTTTTGGTTCGTTTACCAATCAATATTTTACATTCTAAGCATATTTTATATTCGTTAACATCAACAAAGCATTAATGTGTTCCCTCGAAATATCCCATAAATAAAGTTTGTTTGGATATCGTATTACACAACATCGCTGTCGTCATCATATTTCTTGCATTTGAAAAAATCATGATAAAAATAATATAATATCTTTTAAAATACCGGGCGGTATTTTCTAAGAGAAAATCCAGCAATTTCATTGAGACGAAATATTCATTTAATCTTGTCTTTTAACATTCTACTGTTTGAATTAACAAAATAGACGTTCCTCATTCTTGCATAAATATAGATCATTAGGAATTCGAGCGATTCTTGATGATTTTTCTCTTTTTATGGACTTATTCAGATAAGAATGTGTGTTATCCCTTCTAAATATTTTTGTACTAATTCTATGTAAAAATAATATCTTTTAAAATACCAAGCGGCATTTTTTAAGAGGAAATCGAGCGATTTCATTGAGACGAAATACTTATTTAACTTTGTCTTAACCCTACTGTTTGGGTTAAGCAGATTAGACCTTTATTATTCTTGCATAAATATATATCATTAGGAAGTCGGACATTTCTTGATGATATTAGTTTTTTATTAGCATTTATACAGGGAAGAACGTGTGTTATCCCTTCTGAATACTAATTCTATACAAAAATAATGTATTTTAAAATAACGGGTGGTATTTTCTAAGAGGAAATCGAGCGATTTCACTTAAGACGAAACACTCATTTAACTTTATCTTTTATGTTCCTACTTTATGAATTACGCAGAATAGACGTTTACTATTCTTACATAAATATAATAGATCATTAGGAAGTCAAGCGATTCTTGATAATTTTTCTGTTTCTATGGATTTATACAGTGATGAATGTGTGTTATCCTTTCTGAATAAAAAATTATTAGTTTTCTTTGACTAATAAATGTTTTTAAAATAAAAAAAACATGCGATTTTTTGTGTGTTTTATAAAAATTATATGCAGCGGGATCTCTCCTCTTAAAGTTCTAAGCGGTACTTAAAAGCAATCGAGCGATTTACGATTTTATTAAGACGAAAAGATATTATCTTGTCTTTATGGGCGGAGGTAATTTGCCCACAAAATATTTAAAGCTGCTAATCCTATAGGTAATTTGCCCACAGCAAGTAAAAGGTCATCTTAATCCTGTTGGTATTTTGCCCAAATTTATTTCTAACTGAATAAATCATAATAGATATATCTTTCATTTATTATTTTTTATATATTATCGAAAAGTAAAAACACATTATTAATTAAACTTAAAATTATATTAAACACTAATTTTTATTATTATAAAAAAGTAAGTATGCATAAGTTATATTATATTTTTTATATATTTATATTTTATTTACATATTTTTCAACTGGGAGGGATAAATGTGATACAAATTTTATATACTCTAATCTGCTGATTTGCTGCAGATCAAATCGCTGTATAAATTTTTCTAAACACTGAATTTTTTGTTTTACACTTTTGTCTTTGATTTTCTTAGGTATACTTAAGCTTTGTATTGTGACATACGTGTCGATTTGAAAGTCTTTAAGCTTTTCTATAAAAATATATACAGAAGGATGTGTACAGTAGAATGAAGAATTAAACCTTGAATGAAACGACTCACAGGCATTTGTAGTTCTTGTAATTGAAGCTGTTTTTTCTGCCCATATACTTGGAGGAAATGTAGAATTTTCTTCAATATATGTTTCTAATAGGTAATCGGCATACCTATCGAGAACGGCATTTTCTGGTTTACTTGCCATTAAGTCAAACACAAAACAGTCTCCAACTTCATCGGCGTTTAAATATGTCAACCCAAATGATGTTTTAAGCCATTTTCCGGTATCACTGTTAGTTGTATATTCAGTCATTAATCCCAGAGACTGAATTTTACGATACCACGCTTGATGTAGATGAAATCGGCAGTCATTGATTACAGTATTAGGCCACATATAAATTAACGCCTTATGAATTGCTATTTCAAAATCAACGAACACTTTAGATGGATTTAAAGCAATACTGTAAGTTTCCAAAATTTTATAATGCAATAACGAAAACAAATGTTTGTATATATCGGTAGATTTGTTTGGTAATAAACAATATACCAGGGGCACATAGTGTCCATTACACAGCCCATGAATGGTAAATAATTGTAGGAAAAACTTTGTACAATACGAAAATGTTCCATCCATATACAAGACGTTCATTTTACACAAAGTACGAATATTTGTCTCACATGTAAATACAATAATATTATTTTCTCTGCTATTTATTAAAAGAAAATGTTCACCTTTACTGGTTTTAAATGTATTAGAATATAAGTCAACTGCATCATGCACTTCTTGTATATTTGTAGGTAATGGACCTGGTAGTATTTTGCGACGACTGTTGTATATAGTTTTTCTTATGTAGGACACATCAATTGTAGTTAGTGACTCTGGTAAATTAGTAGCAAGTACTTTACGGATAATTTTAGAAGGTTTTTCCGAAATATCATCAACTGCTTTTCGCTTACACGAATTAGAAATAATTTTCCTGTTTAATTTCGGTTCATTTGCTTCATGGCTATGAATTAGGTTGCCTCTGGATACTAAAAGTTCAGGACCAATTGTAAATACAGTGGCATTACAAGCATTTGTTTTTCTTTGGGAGCATCTCCAAGAAACTTCTCCACTTTTCATTTCTCTATCTTTGGCAAACGTAAAATTCTCCAAAAGGAGTACATCTTTCCCGCGTGTGCTTTTAATCAATGTAGCTGACATTATAGAAATATTTATTGTTTATTAACACTCGAATTACAATCATCAACGTATAAAAACTGACTGAAATATAAACAGTTAACACCCAAAGTAAGTACCTATTAGAATTATTAATAATCAGGTAGGTACCTATTTGTGGGCGGATGTAATTTGCGGGTTTAGGTACCTGAATGCTACTGTGGGCAAAATACCAGTAAGATTAACGCACCCCTTTACTTACACAGGTAGAAAACAGAGATTTGTGGGCAAAAAGGACCCGCCGGTCTTTATTGGTCCTACTATTTGAGGTAATAAGCAGAATATAGACGTAGAGAACATATCATTAGAAAGTCGAGCGACTCTTGATGATTCTTCTGGTTTTTTGGGTTTCTATGTAAATTATTATAAAAATAGAAAATACAACCAGATTGCAATGTTACTCTTTATAAAGAAATCGTTGTTCGTTAGAATTACTTTGTCAAATGGTATGACCAATGGATCAGCAAAAGAACTTTTTAATAATTACAAAATTCCGGCTAACGGTAAAACTCTAGAACGAAATTCAAGCCTGCTTGCCAAAACCAGCGCAGGAACACGACCGATTTATCATAAAATTTAGGCATAAGTCTGTCAATTATTCTCATTCATTTTTTTAGCTAGTAAGTAGTTATAAAATTGTAAATATATATTTATATATATATATATATATATATATATATACAGTATGGTTCAAATGAAAGGAATAAATTCATTATAATGGAAGTAGTTGGTTTTTCGAAAAAATGCTCGGACAGGTCAATTTTGTTTACTCAAAGCGCAATTTTTTAAATAAAATTCAATTTTCCCTCACTTCCCATTTTTGGGCAGTGACGTCATTGACATTTTTTTTAAATAGTAGGTAACCCTAATTTTTTTTTCTTGATTTTGTTAGATCTTGCAATTTCCTACTCGGAAACATATTTGAAATATATTACATAACAATTTTTTTTGAATAAAAGTCATTTAAAGATCAGACACATACATTTTATTTTATTTTGAGAACACAATAAATGAATAAAAGATAATTATTTGTAATTAAGTGCCTAATCTAACAAAATAATAATAATACTATTAATAATAATAATAATAATAATAATAATAAAAAAAAAGAATTTGTGAAATTGTCATTAAATTCTTTTTATTATTATTATTATTATTTTTTTAGATGAAGCACTTAATTACAAATAATCTTTTATTCATTTATTGTGTTTCAAAATAAAATAAAATTTATGTATCTGATCTTTAAATGACTTTTATTCAAAAAAAATTGTTATGTCAGATATTACAAATATTATGTTTCTGAGTAGGAAATTGCAAGATCTATCAAAATCAAGAAAAAAAAAATTGGGGTTACTATTTAAAAAAATTGTCAATAACGTCACTGCCCAAAAATGGGAAGTGGGGGAAAATTGAATTCTATTTAAAAAATTGCGCTTTAAGTAAACAAAATTGACCTGTCCGAGCATTTTTTCGAAAAACCAACTACTTCCATTATAATGAATTTATTCCTTTCATTTGAACCATACTGTATATATAAATGTAAATATTCGTTTAATTAATTACGTTTATAATGTTTACATAAACAATTATTCAGGAAATCACCTTTTCTTACTCTGAACATCTACAATGTAATAATTATATCAAGGACAAGCGAAGGAAAATTAAAAAATTAATCGACTTACCTTAAGGAAGATTAATTGTAATTTTCCGAGCTTGTCCGTAGATATAATTATTTCCCATCCCACCCTAATATCTGTCGATGCATATTTAGTTCCCAGATATAAGGTGATTTTCGTAACACACACTTCAACGGAATGATATGCAGGTATTATATACGATAGGAGCAGTGAATATAGGGCATTTTGTTTACTCTAGAAAAAATACGTGCTGATGAGTAGGTTTCAAGGAAACTACAATGTAATTATATCTACGGACAAGCTCGGAAAATTACAATTAATCTTCCTTAAGGTAAGTCGATTAATTTTTTAATTTTTCGTGAGATCGGTGTTGTGCTTTACTTTATCAACATATCGGATTAAAATGAATGTCTCAATATACAATTATTTAATTATTTAACGTAACTTTCTTGGGGATAATTTATTGAATTTTTATGGTTGCAAATGTCTGTTTAATTCGTTTATATCTACTTTTTCTTGATTATAAATTCAGTAGCGCATTATTATTTTATTTTCATATTATCATTTAATAAAATGATCGATTTTTAGTTGAGAAATATTGTACGCATGATTCTGATTTGAATGAAATTGATAGCTTACCGACTGCATTTACCAACTATACCATAATGAAGACGTGCTCGTTAAGCTTTATTGCTAATAAACTGTATATATCATTTTTTACGATTAATAATGTTACTTAATTATAATAAATAAGATATTTTACGTATAGACATAAAATTCATAAATGAAATGAGATTTTGCAATGTAGGGCATCGCAAAAAAATTATGTCTTTAGGTTCGTATAAATAGTTAGTTATATTGGTCAAGCGGAAGTATTTTATTAATTATTTTTGCCAAAAGTATGTTATAAACATAAACGATTGTTTTGATTGTTTGTAAGTTAACCTTGAACTTTTCAAATGGTTTATTGCCTTTATTTAAGAGGTCACGTCAAGCTCTAGATACTCTTCTTAACAATTCTCAGGGTGGGCTAAGAAATAGTTTTTTTAAATAGATTTTGTGAACAATAGACATGTTAAATTTTAAACTTATTTGTCTTATGAATATAGGATGACAGGACGCTGTGGAAATTAAAATATTTTGAATAACTAAACAAATGAATAGTTGACACGCATCGCATGATAATGTTTCCGTATATCTTATTTCTATTTACAATTTCGTAAGTTATTTAGATTTCGACGTAATTTCCCGATTATTTATCAATGTTGATAATACATGGTATCCCAAAAATAAATAGAATTTCAAAAAGTACTTCTTCTTATTGAACTATATATTGTACTTATTACTATATTTTTATTTATTTAAAAAAGCCAAATATAAATATTAAATATAAAATGAAATATTATAAAACTTAGACAAATATGACCCCAAGATATTTTCGTAGTTGTTCATAGTGTTCGCACTGTGTATATGTAAATGATTAAAGAAATTGGATAACCCTTGTTGAATATATAAGAGCTACTTTTTTTAAGACTATCTTAAATGAAATAACTGGAATATCTTTCATTTCATGTTTTGTGAATTAATTATTCGATCAAAAATGTACACTTGCACATTAATATTTCTCTTATGTACCTTCAATTTTAACTACGTTAAATCAAACAACGTCTTAAATGTTCGAGACGTTGGAGAACCATTATTTTTGACTCCATTAATAGAAAGTAACAAAATATATGAAGCTAGAAATGCAGCAAAAGTGGATCCGAAACTTTTTCACAATATTCAAAGTTACTCAGGTTATCTTACAGTGGATAAAAGATTTCATTCGAATTTGTTCTTCTGGTTCTTCCCAGCTCAAGAAAATTATCAACAAGCTCCTGTTCTGCTTTGGTTGCAAGGTAAAGTACTTACTAGTTAACATTTTAAATTCTATAAAATATTAAGAACATTTTTGTATCCATATATTGTAACATACTTCATATGATTCTCTCATTCTAACTTAGAATCAATAAAACAGAAATACATACCCAGCTAGCACAAAAACATCCCATCTACGTTAATAAGCTGCAATTTTAGGCTCTATAAGCTTGCATGCATGTACTTTTAATGTAACCCTAATACCCCTGCAACCGCCGAATAGCACATCTTACGGAGGTTATAAAGTGAAGTTCGGAAAACATCACACTGGCACTTTTACTGTACTTTCCCCGAAAGTTGCTCTGAAACGTTTTATAGATGTTATAATGTGAATTCATTTTACAGAATTATATGTCCACGGATGGACTTGCAAAAATATTTATTTTAAATTTTAAAGAAAGTCATTTTCATAATTTCTTTTGCTTGTTAAATAAATACGATTAACGTTGAGAACTTATGAAAAATTACTTTATGAAAAATTTAAAATACATTTTTTTACAAGTATAGTTGAGTCCAATCTTGGACACACTATATGTAAAATAGTATATTGAGGATATAGTAAAATCTGAATAAAACATAATAAAAAAATTGTATAAATTTATTATTAAAAAGCTTTTGAATTCAAGTACCAATATCACACAAGTAGAGATAGGTATTAATAATATAAGTATATTACAAGGTGACACAATTACAAATGTGTGATACCATAAGGTAGCTATAAAAACACTGAACAATTGGACAAAAGTAGGTACAAAGAGTATATAAGAAATATCTCAAAGATTCACTAGAATAGGAAACACTGAAAAATTGCACGAAAGAGTATAATAAGGTTCACTAGTAGCTAAAATGGTGAACGATTGTACAAAAGTAGTTAAAAAGTGTATTTATATGAGGTATATTTCAAAGATCACTAGATTTTTTATTAAGATGGCAGTTGTACGATACTAAAAAAAGATATTTACCTACAACTGGTACTAATCATAGTTTTAATATAAATGTGAACTTAATTATATAGTTTCTTCTGTGAAAAGTAACTTTGGAGGTAATAAATTTGTTCTGTTTAACTATTATTAAAGAAAAAATAATATGTATATATAAACTGAAAAATATGCTCCTTTAAATCGTTGCACTTGTTTTTTTGTTTTTACTTACTTTGTTATTTTAAATAAATAATGAAATTTATTTTAAATTTTACAAATTTGATGGATCTACAAGTTATACAGAGCTTTTTATAAAAAACAATGTTTTTTATCACGATATTTTGTTATGAAAGAAAAATAAATAATTTCAGATGTTATATATTCTTATTTAGCAAATTCTGTATTTACTTTAGGTTACTAGAATTATAATTCAGCACAAAGGAAACCTACAACATATTTTTAAAATGTAAACTGTAAATTAACGCATCACTTACAATTTCCGATTAATTTGGATTATTTAAGACAATATTGACGTTTATTGTAAAAAATCATAGGTGGCTCATGTCAAGTAGGTATTCTTGTCAGTTTTGAATTGTTGCGACTATACTGTATTAATTTGGCAAAGAGAAAAACAATAATTACTTCCTTTAAATCATTCTAGTTTTGTGCGTGTAATGTTTAAAGTTGCTGTTTAAGTGATTATCTTAATTTTTATCAAAAAGTTTAGTTTGATCAATATTTAATCTATTCTCTAAAAAAACATGAAACGAGCACGCCATTTAAGCAATGATGAATGTGTAACTTTGCAACTTTGTTAGAAGTGGGAAAAGTATGCGTTATGTGGGCA
This sequence comes from Psylliodes chrysocephalus, assembly GCA_927349885.1. Lineage (NCBI taxonomy): Eukaryota > Metazoa > Arthropoda > Insecta > Coleoptera > Chrysomelidae > Psylliodes > Psylliodes chrysocephalus. Next base: position 43,269,606 of record OV651822.1, read on the forward strand.
ATTTGTTAGGTGTTCATCATTTAGAAGATTTGGGGAAACTGTTAGAAATGTCAGAATTTCTACTTTAACCGTCAGTAGAAGATTAAAAGAAGCCGGATGGGCTAGCAGAAAACCTGTCATTGCACCATTGCTCACCGTAGATCACAGATCACGTAGATTAAGGTTCGCCACCCAGCTAGCCCAAAAACATCCCATCTACGTTAATAAGCTGCAATTTTAGGCTCTATAAGCTCGCATGCAATGTACTTTTAATGTAACCCTAATATCCCTACAACCGCCGAATGTCCGCAACAGCAAGACTTTTATACCACATCTCACAATTTAAAATAAATATTTTTGCAAGTATTATTAAGTCCATCCGTGGACACACTTTGTGTAATGTAATACATCAACCGAGACGTGAAAATTTCCAATAAAACAAAATATTTATATAAATTTATTATTAAAATGTTCTTGAAATCAAGTACCAATATCACAAAAGTAGAGGTAGGTGTAGGCGTGTTCTTTTATTCAGTGCTGTATCCAGCGCTTGCAGCAAACCGCTCGTAAATTAAGCGATGGAAAGACGATTATATGTGTCAATCATACTTTTTTCCAGCGGTGAGTTCACCAATGAGCCAACGTATCCATCGGCTTTAAAATCCGATGGATATGTGATAGATGAATGGTGAGGATAGTTACATTAATCAATTTGTTTAAACGTGTGAACAAGATTATTTAGATAAAAGTTAACTACAATATAAGAGTTTAAATATGAAACGACTGCCGACGAGATAAATTACTGTTAAATTAAATTAAAACGGGTTTAATTTTTGAAGTGATGTCAAACGTCAACTTTTTCATTTGAGAAATGGCGTTCGTTCTTACTAGAGACACAGTTTATAGCTAAAGAATCAGTTTGCTCACTCTGCGTCGGCACTTTTGATCTCAATGTTCCAGTTTATACACTGCGCAACTCGGATTTGTATCCCTGGTACATACAGAATCAAATCGTAATCAATACAATATATGAGAAGCGCCTATATTCAAACAGCAGTCTTCTGCGCATCCTGAATTTGTATCCATGGAGTGGATATTATTTTGGAACATTCAACTAGTCCAAGTGAGCTAACTGATTCTTTAGCAATAAACTGTGCTAGAGAGTTGAATTGTTTCCAGTACGTTAACGTAAACGTCAATGTGAACGCAGAAAAATAATGTTTACGTTGTAGTACAAAATATGAGTTGAAGTCACATACTTTGATTACTATACGAGGCAAGAGAGAGGTCCGACACGCCCAACATAACATCCACTCCAGGGATACAAATTGAGGATACGCAGAAGACTGCTGTTTTATTGTAGGCGGTTGTCATATAGTGTATTATCCGAGTTGCGCAGTGTATAAACTGGAACATTAGGATTAAAAGTGCCGACGCAGAGTGAGCGATCTGAATCTTTAGCTATAAACTGTGGCATAGGAATCAAAATGGCCGCGCCCTATGTTGGGCGTGTCGGACCTCTCTCTTGCACCGTATAGTAATCAAAGTATGTGGTTTACGTTCATAACATCACTTCACGCAAATATCTTGCAACCGAAATCAATCACTGATGGAACATTTATTGAATAAAAGAACACATCTTATATTACAAACACAATTACACATGTGGGATAGAAGAAGCACTGAATGATTCTACAAAATTATCCCCGATCCATCAAGTGTTACAATTTACTCCTTCCGGAATCTCAAAAAAGTAGATTGGCCACTATTTCAGATAACTATCTCTGCAAATATTCCAGAGCAACGCCCGCTCAACTCCCCACCGGACACTGACACATTCGTAACCTAAACCCAAACCACCATCTCCCACGCCGTCTAAACTTCAGTTCCAATTACCTACATCAACACATCACAAAAAGCCCTCCCCCAATACATCTTAAATCTCATTTTCCAAAAACGCCAATTGTATAGACAATGTGTCCCTGTCATCAAAACTGAATGGAATCGTCTAAATGCCCTGATCAGGCTCCAAACTATCTTATACAAATAACAAAGGATCAATACCACTTCTAATTTGGATCATAGAGACACATTCCGACTTATCACTGGTCAAAAATCCAAAACACACTTCCACATCGTAATCGACGGTATAATCCAGACAACCCCCGACGAAAAACCCCTAGCCACCTTCATAACCCCCAACAACCCCCACTTTGACGACCAATTCAGACACTAAACCAAACACTTGCCGTTCCAGTCCCACCATTGGATGTCCAAAACCCCCTCACAACCCCTTTCACCCTCCAACACATCCAATATGCCTGCCAAGCAGGCAAAAACACGACCTTCGTGTGAAACCACCCTTTCTTTCCTCATCCCACTCCTAAACGCCATTTTGATTCCCAAACCAGGCAAGGACTCCAAATCCTTAGATTCATACCGTCCTATTTTGGGACTTTTGTGAAAAAAAAAATATCAATTCCAACATGGTTTCAGACCTCATCAGTCCACACAGGGCGCAATCTCATCCCTTCACACTACTGCGGTCACTGCAGTAAATTCCCAACAAATCTCATTAGCTCTTCTTTTAGATGTTCAAAAAGCCTTTGACCAAATCTGGCATGCTCGACTTGTCAAAAAGCTCATGAACATAGGTCACCCCCCAGCATCTCCAAACTCATTTACTCCTACCTCACTAACAAAACAATTACAATCAAAGTAGGCAGCTCCCTGTCAGACTCATGAAAAAATCCTCAAACTCTTCATTTTTTATCTATATTCAGCGATACTTCTTTACAACGTTGTCCGATTTCTATGATTCCTTTTTTTTTTTGTTTGAAAGGGGGTACCCTAAGGGCGGTCCCGTTTAGTCAAGATCTGACGATAGGATATAAAAGAAAATCAGTAAACTCATCTTGTGATATCTGCACGATTTTTTTTTTATTACTTTTATAACCTATAAAAAACCGACTTGAAAATCTTACAAATTGATTTTGCCGATTTTCTTATAGATGCCATCACCAGATTTTGACCAAATTTATATAGGTGACCCTTTATAATAAAAAAAGAATAATAGAAATCGGACAAAGAAGTAAAGAATTATCGCTGAACATACATAAAAAAAAATATTCCGACAAATTGATAACCTCTGTTAAAAATAAAAGCATTTTTCTCCAACCTTCAAAACATATTGACATTTTTCTACTATTTTCAGGTGCAAAAGCTAACAATTCTCGTAATGTAAAAAATGTGTTCGTTGCTAAGCAAGACTTTCAATTCGAGGCTTAAATGTTCTACTTTTATTCCTAAGATTAAAAGTTATAATTGCATTTAAATTAAACTTTGAAGAAAAAACATTGTCTATTCCAAACATAGTAAAACAAACTAATTGGGCATCTATATCTTCTGCACTTTCCTATATATCCGCAGGTATATTTGTATCTAGTTCATAAGATATTTTCAAAACTACTAAAAAAATTATACGCTCGATTGTAAAATGTATGTCTACTTGACAACCAATATTTAATATTTACCTACAATCACCATGACGACTTACCTGTCATCGCTGTTATAATTTTCAAATTTATTACAAACTTATTAACGATTATTGAATAACTTAGAGTGGAAGATTAAATTTTGAAACTAGGATAATACATTTTATTCATGGATGTTTATCTCTATAGATTATATGGATTGAAAATACTATGATTTTTGTGGATATACCACATTTTATTTCTTTGGTCCTTCAAACTAGTTGTCATTTGTTGCCATTAACATGACATTATCTTAGATAATAAAAATAAAATATAGAGATAGGGACCGTGCGTGAAATATAGAGGCAGCACTACTGCCGAAGTTAGCACGCTCAAGTGTTTAATTTTAAAATTAAATGGGGTAAAAACATTGCAAGTAAATAATAAAGGATATTTTTTTAAATATTAAATATAGTTAAATATAGATACAGTACACGCCAGATCTAAAGAACCAAGGATGCGCATTTATAATGCTATGAACACACCTACCGATGAATAGAATTGGTATATAGCTTACCTAGAAAGTTGTAAACCAGGGGCGCGTATATTTCAAGACATAAAATAAATGGAAAATAGTGAATGATACTTGTTCATACATATTGCTTAGTGTTATTATTAGTACATAATTCTATAGTCAATTAAAAAATCATTATTATTAAGTAAGCCGACTTTAGGTTAAGGGTGTTCTACCGCTTTTCGTTCGGTATTTATATAAACTTCTGTTACGGTCAGGAAATTATCCTTATTCAAATAAATTAAATTGTGGTAAAATTGCATATTGGTCAAACGGGCCGTACTTTCAAAAAAAAAAGCTATTTAAAACATTACAATAGTTATACTAAAAACAAAAATAATTCTACAAAACATATTTTTATCTGAAAATCAATCGTTTATGTAAAAATTGTTTCACATTTTGAGAATAAAGGCATTAAATTAAACCATTTAGAAACACTTAAAATAAATAGATTTAAAAATTCAAATATCCTCTTAAGTGATCAATTAGATATTAATAACTGAGCTTAATTAAATTTTTTTACCTGTTCTTAGTTTTCTGTGAGATAATCCCGGTAATGACATCTTATTGGAATTTTATTAATATATTTCTCTTAAGTACCTACTTTAACTAATTAGTTTATTTTGTATATATATTAGAAATGTAAATGAGTCACATTTGAAGAAGTTGTACCTAGAAACAATTGTCGTGCAATTTTTACTTTTTATTTCTTTAAATAGAAGTGTGAAAATCTACCATGTTTGGTTTTTCTCATTTTAATAATATGGATTTTCATCAAGTAAAGGCCGAAACTATCAAGAAATTAAAATGAAATTGTATTAAATACTTACCACTCCTGATAAAGCATTGTAGTTAACTTTATATGAACGTTTCGACCACACTCCATCAACAATAACTGTAATCAGTCCATTGCCTTCTCTATCCACAACAACGTAAACAGTAAATCACAAATAAATAATGTTCATATGTCTTCGTCAGATTCTTCGTTGGAAGAAGACTCGTCACTGTTGTCAGTGGAATCCTCATTAGGATTAATGACGATAGGATTAATTTCCGAACATAAATCAGTTTGTATTTCTCTTTCAAAATATTTATCTTCTACCTTTATAACATGATCGCATCTCTTTTTCCATTCCTCCATACCGATTTTGTTAAATTCTTCTTGTGCTAATTGTTTTACGTCTTCTAATTTAAAGGTAACATTTCTTTGACTGACATTATTCTTAACAGTTGCTCAAATCAATTCGATAGGGTTCAAGTCTTGGTAATATGGGGGTAACCGTAAAGCGGTGTGGCCGTATTCTCGACACAACTCATCAAATGCATGTTACATGTCGGTCCTTATGAGATTTAATCAGTTCATATAACTCTGGTTTCAAACTTGTTGGATTAAAAGGTATGTTGTATTTTGTCAACCATTCGATCATATCATTCTTCAAAGAATTGGAATTAGGTGCAATTACTGAATTAGGTGGAAGATTAGGTATTTACTTCTCTCGTAACCATTTGCCGTCATTTTCCGAATTCATTTCGGAACGATAATCCCCAGACTTGGTCCCTGATTTGAATATCAACAAACTATTTTTGATAAAACCCATTTCTCCTTCACCGTGAACTATAATAAGCCTTTGGCCTTTAGAAATTACAGAAAACAAACCATTTGTTGAATCGTCTGTCCAATTATTGGAAGAAGTATGTCCGCTGTGTATATATGTTTCATCTAAATAAACGACTTCTAAAATATTTCATCTGTCTCAAATATTTTACTCTTAAAGTTCTTATTTTCATTTTTTCCACCAAAACTTTACGATTATTTTGTGTTTTTCTCCATTCAAATTGAAATTTTTTAAGGAGTCTTCTTAATGAAGTTTCTGATATGTGGATATCTAAATCTTCCTTAATTTTATTATTTAACCTTTTAACAGTAACACGAGACTTTTCTGTTATATGAAAATCGTAAATTATTGTTCGAATGTCCCTCAATTGATATTCAGGGAAATTCGTAGCGGTTGATGTTTTGACGAAGTTTTTCCTAGGTGTGGAAAATGTAATTTTTCCAGTTGTTTCCATTGACTTTTAACAGTAGTATAAGAAACACCTGTAAAAACGTAATATTATATTAATGTTAAATTTAGTATTTTTTTACATTTATTAGGAAACAAAAATTTTTAGAAACAGTAGATAAATTTTAAAAATTTAAATATAAAATATTAATAAAAATAAAATGCATAGGTGTAAAATACAAAAAAATATGGAAAACTACGCAAGTTTAATTGCAAATAAACTACAGAGTATGTTTACCTGTTGCTTGTGCAGTTTGAAGTTTGATATCATCTAAAGTAACTCCTTCCTTTTTTGTTGCGTCAAAATATTTAAAAACATTGTATATTACTTCACGACTTTGTCCGTTAATAATAGATCTGCGCTTTTTTTTCACCCACAATAGAAGACATTATCAAAAATAAAACCAGTCACTTTAACCAAAACACAGAAACAAGAAACAAACAATGATCTATTCGTTACGCTACTGACCGTAAACAAGGACAAGGTTCAAATTGTGAATGGGCGTGGCGATTTTTAAGTAAACGAAATTGAGCATTTGCACTGGTTCTTTAGATTTGGCGTTTACTGCACCAGCCTGTAACAGACATTCGTGTACATGATCAAAATGATATAAAATGTGAAAAATTAATAAAATCTGGACATATATGTACATTTTGAGCAAAAATATTTAAATGGCTTAGTGACAATAAATTGTAAAGTCGTACCTCAAGCAAGTGTATCCCATGTCAAAATATCGGTATTTAGTAACACTGAATTTATTACAATAACATTTAAAAAATGTAAATTAATAAAAAAGATTGAGAATAACAATAATATTTTTTTATAGCTTTATGTTAGTCGAAATGTCATTCATCTACCTTAGACGTTTATGAGACACCCAATGATATACATAATTATATAGATTGCTCACCCATTTATAAAAAAGATTACGAAAAGCCAGTTCTGACCCAAATGTGTTTTAAAATAAAATTTCATCATTTTAATCTTTAGAAAAAGAAAATAATTACTGCAAGACATGTTATTATGTATTTTGAAAGTTAATTTTCCATGTAGTTAAATAATATGTAATACAACTTTGAAAAGCTAATGTAAACAACTTTGATGATATGAGATATAAACCACTTTGGTAAGAGTTGTAATTGGATCTATTAATATAAGTAATGTTTAATGGTAATGTTACTAAACATTTTTAGAAAAATCGCTGGATTTTGAATATTTTAAAGTTTGTTGCAATCTCTTTTGACAGTTATTGCAATGTATTAACTATGCTTTGTTCATTTTAGTGATAAATGATAAATAGTTATTAAATTGTAAAAAGGGCCATGATATTTTTGTCAAGTTGGACATTCTGATTTCACGCCAACATTCTACATCAGTTTTAATTAACAGAATAAATCATTAATTATCTGTAAAATTATATTAATGGCAAAAAAACACTAAAGATTCTAATTTCTAAACCGGTTCTGTAAATGTTGTTTACAACTAAGTGCTCAAAATTGATACAATATACAAGAAAACTTTGCCCAGTGAAATACGCTTTTTGTCGTCTGATTTACATATGGATAAGCAACCTATGTAATTATGTATATCATTGGGTGTGAAATTTTATAAAATTTCTTTACTATCGAATCAAATCCAGGTTTCCAAAGTGATGTGTTTGTACATACCACGGATTCAACAAGTTTTTTCGATAATGATATTACGAAAATAATTCGACTTTATTTAATTAATAATTACTAAACAATTAATGCCGTATAAAACATTAATAAATTTCCCCATAAAGTTCACATTTTTTTCATCAGTTGGCGTTAAAGTCATCACGCACGGTCCTTATAATAAACATCTATGGATAAAATGTATTATCCTGGATTTAAAATTTAATTTTCGTTTATGCAACCCACTATAATGTATTAATTTTGATTTGGTTGGAAAAAAAATAGTATAATATATACTAAAAGTCCTTTTGTCTCGCAAAAAATGCTCTAAATATAATTCACTTTTAATCCTTTTAATCCTTTATATGCATATTCTGAGCTAAAAAACAAGTATTTTTGACACAATTTATTACACGAGCCCACGTTTTAAAAGGCGATTTATTTATACTATTTTTTTTTGTCTATACTAAACCTTTTTAAACCTATTTTTCTGCAAAAAAGAAAATCCATTATTGTTATAAAAATTTAAAAATTAATTTAAAGGTGGTCCAGGTGCATCATCATTATATGCTCTCTTTGAAGAAAATGGCCCGTTTTACCTCAAAGCTTCAAATAAACTGGAATTGAATCAACATTCGTGGGCCAAAAAACATTCAGTAATCTACATCGACAACCCAGTGCAAACGGGATATAGTTTCACCAAAGGGGGTTTCGCTAAAAACCAAACCAAAGTAGGAGAAGATCTTTATCAAGCTTTGAAACAATTTTTTACTCTGTTTCCCGAACTTCAACACAACGATTTTTTTGTAACCGGAGAATCTTATGGAGGAAAATATGTACCAGCTATTGCATATAAAATTTTAATGATGAATCCCTTAACTAATTTGAAGATAAATTTGAAAGGAATAACCATAGGAAATGGATTATGCGATCCGGAATATCAGGTGGAGATTCATGACCATGTATATCAACTAGGGTTAATAGACTCCAATGGAAGACAAAAATTTATAAATATGGAGCAAAAAGGTAATAGTTAAATTTATGTATCACGAACAAAAAATTGCCACCACTTTTCTTATGCAAAATGACTTTATGTTGAATGACAAATTTTGGATATTTTTTAGCGAGTGTTTGGTTTAAAATATTTTCGACTTTTTTAAACCACATGTTGACGAACAAGAAAAATACCTAAAAAAAACTAGGAAATGTTTCAGAATGCAATGTATCAAAAACTCAATTTTTAATTAAAATCACTATCAAACACTCATCTTCCTTCATCTGTATTAACAATCATTGAAAAAATTTTGATTCATTTTTTAAATCAACATAAATGACATCCATCAAAATTAGTTAGTGTTATGAGTATTGGAGTAAGCCTTGCACACGACGAATAACGATATTCTTTTTTATTTTATAAGTATGTAACTTTTAAAGGATATTTTTTAAGTTTAGTTAATCTTACTATGTCCAAAAATGATCATAGTAAAATTATGAAAATATATCAGGTTATTAACTTATTCAAGCAAATTTTTTTTTTATTTTTAATGGATCGAATCGAAAAACACAGTGTTGCTAAAAAGTAAATATATATTTTTTTAAATATTTCCATGTAAATACCCTATCAAACGAATGAATCAGCCGTATACTACCCATGTATTAATGTCTTTGAAATAAATGCATTGTAATTGTCTAAAAATAATTACATTATACAGAAGGCCCCTATGTGAATTATTTAAAGAAATATCCGTAGTCATATTTGGAATCATATTCTATATACAGGGTGTCTGTAAAAGGTCTTTACAAAAACATACCACATATTCCTTAGACCAAAATAAGTCGATTTAAGTAAAATTACCTTGAAGGGCCTTGAAGTTACAATTTTTAAATCGTTTTTCCCATATTTTAAAACTGCATATGCGATTTTGCTGAAATTTGGTATATTGGTAGAGTTTTATGTGGCAAAAAAATGGTATTAAAATTGTGTCCGATAATAATACATAGGCGTAGAACTTGATTTTTTAAATAATTGCACCTTTAAAAATTCTACACCAATGGAAGAAGAGGAGTTAAAGTATGAAATTTAGATTGCGCAACTGATTTACTTTAAAAAAGGTACTCTTGATAAGACTCGATTACTCTCATGGTTTTCGCTAAATTTCTGTTTTAATAATTTAAAGTGTAAAGGTTTCACAAAAATATTTATTTACAACATAATCAAAATAGAGATTTTACAAAAATTGTTCAAAATGTTCACCATTTTCACGCATACAAAGATTTATACGTCGAAGAAAATAAAATGTATCCTTTCCATAACTTCTTTATCACCTCTAAGATTGTTTATTGCATCTTGAATACGTTGCCAGAGTTGTTCCTCATTTTCTACAGGTTCCCTGTAAACTGTGGATTTCAGATGTTCCCATAAAAAGTAATCCATCGGTGTTAGGTCTGAGGAACGTGGTGGCCAGTTTACAAGTGCGTCATTACCTCTGCCTATCCATTTTTGTGGATATTATTCATTCAAGTGGTTTCTAACGTTTAAATAAAAATGTGGTGGAGCTCTATCTTGCATAAACCACATATCTCTTCGAAGTTGGAGAGGTAAATCTTCTAACAATTCTGGCCACGTACGTATTTTGTAGAAAATCCAAATAATTTTCTCCAGTTAATCTTCGTGGAAGTATGACAGGACCAACAATGAAATTACCAATTATTCCAGCCCACACATTAATTTTGAATTCGTGCTGAAAATGGTTTACCTTTATTGCATGCGGATTTTCAACGGCATAAACATGTTCATTATGGGTATTAGTTATACCTCTTCTTGTAAAACCCGCTTTATCGGTAAAAAGAACCTTCTTGACAAAGTTTGGATCTCTTTGTCTTTGCATATTAACAAATCGACAAAAACCCAAACGAATTTGAGGATCATGGACTAATAATTCTTGTACTGGCTTCTTATGGTATGGATATAGCAATTGTTCTCTAAGCACTTTATAAAAGTACTTACTCCTAGTTCCCTTCCAATTCGTCTGGTGCTTAATTCTGGATCTTTTTCAACACGTTCTAAAATGTCTTCTTCAACTTCAGGAATCCTTACAAAACGTTCTCTTCCATTATCAACAGTGTTGGGAGCAAAGGAACCGGTCTCCCGAAGACGTCTCTCAACAGCAGCAAAAGTTAGGTGGCTAGGTACACGACGATTTGGAAACCTTTCAGAGTACACCCTGACACTCTCGAGCATTTCCTTCACAAAATCCTAATGTCAGTAACATATCGGTATATTCTGCATTGGTATATTGTACAGCCATATTAATAAACCACGCATTTGTTTTTTTAATTATTGAGTCAGATAGAACACTTTCAATCGTTAACAAGAGATTAGGTGTTAAAACTTGACAATATTTTTATTTAGATAAAACTATGGAAACCAACAACAAATGTTTTTGTATACGTATTGCAGGCAAATAATTAATATTCCTCAAAAAATCGTACTTGCAAGAATCGAGTATTTTTGTTAAAAGTCTCGATTAGAGGTGTTGAAGAAGATATGAAAAAAGTACATTTTTATGTTTTTCATCGTATAAAATTTTGTCCGATAATAATACATAGGCGTAGAACTTGATTTTTTAAATAATTGCACTTTTAAAAATTCTACGCCAATGACAAAAAAGGGGTTTGAGTATGAAATTTGGATTGGGTACTCATTTACTACAAAAAAGTACCCTTGATAACACTCGATTTACTCTCATGGTTTTGACAAAGTTTGTATTTTAATAATTATTGTTTATGTTCTAAAATTACTAAAATGCAAATTTCGTCAAAACCATGAGAGTAATCGAGTCTTATCAAGAGTATCTTTTTTAAAGTAAATGAGTTGCGCAATTTAATTTCATACTCAAACTCCTTTTCTTCCATTGGCGTAGAATTTTTAAAGGTGCAATTATTTAAAAAATCAAGTTCTACGCCTATGTATTATTATCGGACAAAATTTTAATACAATTTTTTTTGCCACATAAATCTCTACCAATAGACCAAATTTTATCAAAATCGCATATGCCGTTTTAAATTTATATGTGAAAAACGATTTAAAAATTGTAACTTCAAGGCCCTCTGGAGCCCAAACGAAGCAACTTTGTACTAAGGTAATTTTACTTAAATCGACTTATTTTGGTCTAAGGAATATGTGGTATGTTTTTGTAAAGACCTTTTACAGATACCCTGTATAATTTGTTATAAATTCTAAAACGGAACTTTTATTTTTAAAAATTTTACTAAGTAAAAATATTTAAGACAACTCTGGACTAAAGCCTACACTAAAGTTACCTCAAATAACAATAATAATTATACGTTTCTGTTTTTTTCATTTTGGTTTTAATTGTATTATTCTGCAATGAAAATTCTTCCTTTTCCTTTGTCTTGCATTTATATGTTGTATTTATTCTAGCTTCAATATTTTTATTTGATAATATAATTTTTTTTTAATACACTGATTTATTTTAGACAACTTTTTCTCGCTCGGTATAACATTTAATTTGTATCGTTGATCCATATCAAATATTTGAAACTTAGGTATATCTATTTTTTGACATAATTTAGGAACGACTAGGTAGTTGATTCGGAGAATCATCAAGAGGTTGAACTATTTCGTCAATATCATTTATATTTATGTCTAAAGATACGGTTTCTGAAGCATTAAATTCGCCCATTTTATTTGGAGATATTCATTGTCTCCTAAATTATTTTTATATAAATTACTGTTGATTTTTTGTGAATTATTATCAATAATTTCAGTTTCAAAAAGTTTATACATGTTTGTTTCAAAACAAATATCTTCTGTAGATTTAGTTTCAAAATTGTTGAATGCCGATATATTTTTATTTAGTTTAAAAGGAATGATCCCTAAATTATTTTTTTCTGTTTCATCTTTTTTTTATATCTTCACAACACGAAAGTATTGTTTCTTTGACTGTACTATATTTAAATGGAATTTCAAAATTATCACCTAATTACTTTTGTTGAGTCAAATTTATAATCAAGTTCAAGTTTGTTTAATCTCTTAAACCTAATACGCCATAAAAAAATTCATGAAAATCGTACGGAATAAAGTCTATGTATTTATGATTAGAGTTAAACTCTGCAAATGCTGGCACTAAAGCTTGATAATTAATCTGTTGACTTCCCATATTTGTGGATAAGTTCTGATTGGTAAATTGTTTGCGGAAAATATTTTTTTATTACTGAAGGTTTTATTATTGACCTACAACTTCTCGCATTAATTAACAGTTTTAGCTTGGGTTCGCGTATTTCAATATAAGGTAATGAATTGTTTGAAAGTCCAACTCTTCGCCAGGCTTAGATGGTATCTCCTCTTTTCTTTTAAAATCTTGTGCTGACACTCTCTGTTATCCTATTTCCCGTATAATGACTTCCTCCTTTAATTCTCACATCTTGCCATATATATGGAAGACTGCGTCAGTGACTGTTATATTCAAAAAGTGCAATAAGCTTAACCCAAATAACTATAGTTTGTAAAGTAATGGAGTCCATAATATGTGATAAGGTTACTTACTTTCTTGAAAATGAACGGGTACTTCCCACCCAACAACATGGATTTATCAGAGGATGATCTACCTTAACTAATCTCCTGCATTCTGTCAATGACTGGACAATAGCCTTAGATGCTGGTCTTCCTACAGATATTGTATACTTGGATTTTTCTAAAGCCTTTGATAAAGTTCCAAAGCACCGACTTCTCAAAAAGATTGAACACCTAGGAATCCGAGGCAACTTAATAGCTTGGGTAACGGATTTCTTAACACTTTCGCGTAAGAGATGGTAATAGTTTCTCTCAAACCAAATCCGTTGTCAGTGGAGTGTCTCAAGGATTAGTCCTTGTCCCCTACTTTTTCTATTATATACTGCCGATATTTCTGTGCACATAAAAAGCTGATGCTCCTTCTATGCAGACGATACAAAAATCTACGCTAATCCAATTGCGGACCACCAGTCTCTTCAATCTGATCTGAGTGCGGTATCAAAGTGGAGTTCAGACTGGTTATTACCGCTAAACGTTGATAAATGTGTTGTTCTTCATATCGATAAAAACAATCCTAAATTAATGTATAACATTAATAATAATGCCTTAAAGGCAGTATCGTCCCAAAATGATCTCGGCGTTATCATTACTAAAGACTTAACGTGTTCAGAGCATATATTATCAGTATGCAAACAATCAAACTCTCAACTATTCTTATTAAAAAAGACTTTTGGCAATGTTTCTCCCTCAACGTTTTTGAAAATATACGCAACATATGTTCATCCTCGCCTGGAGTACTGTGGTCCTGTTTGGTGTCCCGTATTAATCTCGGATCAAAATAGGTTGGAAAATGTGCAGCGACTTGCAACAAGGCTTCCGTATGGTATAAGAAGGCCATCGTATGAACAGCGTCTGTCTACTGCTAATCTGACTCTTTTTAGTGAGCGTCGACTGCGTGGTGATTGAATTGTTTGTTTTCGCGCAATTAGGCACATGTTCGGTGTCGGTCTTTCGGATTTATTTGTATTAAATAATGACCTTCGTCTACGTGGGCACATATTCAAATTAAAAAAGGAAAATTTTAACTCTAGAATTAGGCAAAATTTTCTTTCAAATCGAGTTTTCTCTGTATGGAACAAGTTACCTGATAACGTTGTATGCGCACCTTCAGTTAACTCGTTTAAAAACAAATTAGATTCATTAGGCTAAGTATGTATATATTTGTATAGACATAATAAATTATAATCACAACAAATTGTAATGTAAGTTAACGTAATTTATTGTCTTTATACTTTTATTTCTTTTTTTATTATCAATTTATAGTTATAGTTTATAAATTTTTTTTTTTATTTTTAACTAAACTTATTTTGAATAATATGAGCTTTATAGGATTTCGGTTCTCAGCTCATGTCAGTAAATAATAATAATAATAAAATATTGTGCAATTCCACTATCTTTTTGTTGTTAGTAATGCTGGTATCTGAAAATTTTGTTCAGTCACCTTTTTTAATTGATTCATTTTCAAATTTAATTTGATTAGGATTTTCAAAATTACCAGGACGATAATCCTCATTTTTGTTATTTAAATTGATATCATTGCAAAAATTAGAATGTAATTCTTTAAAAGTAAAATTTGATCTTGAATTATAATTTTGGAAATTTCTGTTACCATAAAATTGTCTTTTTGATTGAAAAGAAGGGTTTCTTGATGTAGCTGACATCGGTTCTGGTTTAGACAATTAGCTTTCTGGAATTTGATTTGTTTTGAAAACATTTTTTGGTCCAAAAACTTATTAGTTAGTAAAATATGTTTTATTTAATTGTGGCATTGGTTGTACATTTATAGATTGACAAGAAAAATTATCTAAATTAGCTTTGTATTGATTATTTACTGGATTTTGATTAAAATTTCTTTGATAATAATTTTGATTTCTGTAATGGGAATTTTCAAAATTATTTCTGGGATAATTATTTGAAAAATAATTTGATCTTTGATTATTTTGATAAAAATTTGGTTTGTAAAAATCATAATTTGGATTCATATTATTTGCATTTCGTCATATAGGAATTATTAATATTTCTTTGAAAATTTTTAAAATGTCTAGTGTTTTGTTTATTATAAAAATTTGAATTAAGTTTTGTCATGTTTCTTTCATATGAAATATTATTAAAAAAAGTTTCAAAATTTTCAGATTCGGAAACATAAGCAACAACTTCTACTAGCGACTCTGGCTTTTTCAGATGCATATTGTTTTTCAGTGTTCCCGTACATCCTGCAACGAATGTATTTAGAGCCATTTTAGCATAATGATAACTTTGAATTTGTTTTTCCATTGGTGTTAAATTTAGATCATTACTTATTCGCTGAATAACACTACTTCTTAACAACTGAAATCTACTCGCAAAATTTATTAAATGTTTACCTTTTAAGGGTTTACTACGTATCAATTCCTGCAATAAGCAATCTAAATCTCTTTGATCGAAGAAACATTGTAACATAGCATTTTTTAAACCTATCCAAGTATTAATTTCAATTCTGTTTCCTACCATTATCTCAGCCTTTCCTACTAATTTTTCATGGATACATTTCTATTATATGTGCATCCAATTCTGGGTCATTATCTTAGATAAAAGAAACAACAAACGATGCATTTCATTCATAAAGTTTGTTTTGTTTGGTCCCAATCATCGGAAAAGAGAAGATATTTTATGCGGATCGAAAGAAGACAGACTGTAATCGAAAATCTCGTCTGGCAACGCTGCTGTTGTACGCAACTAAAAGTCTGTTGATACCAGTGGCGTACCTTATTAAATATAAAATCATAACTAATTATAAAAAAATAATGAAATACTAACCGATGTGGTGTGCAATAAACTTTATAATGGTTTAAACTTTAAAACCAATTGGATTTGGTATAAGGGTATGAAGTTCAGTGGAATGTAGGTAAAAAGCTTAAAAACACTATTTTTTTCCAAGAATAATACATTTATTACATACAAAGATGTTAAATAAAATAAAAACAAGATAAATAAATCAAGATTTATTTTAAACAAATTTACGAATTCAATTTTGGGGTTAATATTTGAACAGTTTTACAAATTGGTAAATGAGAGATTTTTTAATCAAAATTTAGATTTTTAACACTACTAAATTTATAAAAGTTATTAAATCAATAAATTTACCATACTTATATACAAGGTGGGGATTTTAAATGGAACGCTTTTTTAGCGGATCTGGTAATAAGAATTTTGTAAAATCCGAAAACATGTAGAACTGTACAACAATAAACCTATCCATTGATAGTTTTTAACTTGTAAAACTAGGTAGTAAACTAACTTATTATCATCCATAAATGTGTGCGGTATAGATAAATTATCATCTGGTTTCTTACTAGAGCTGTCAAAAATACTGATACTGGAATCTAAGCTGTAACAGAGTATTCAGAACTTTTAATGTAAAGGTGTGTATACATTTTGATTAATAATAAAGTAGTTTATGAAAATAATCAAAGAAAGAGGCATGTAATATGAGTTTATAAAAAAGTTTGTCCTTGTTAAGCACCTACAAAATTTAAAGAACTTACAATATAAAAATTTCTTTGTAAGATAAACTACCAACTTGTCCAATCAACGATTCTTCTACTGTCGCCACAAAAGGGATGACGTCCACCAATTCTTCGTTAGGAATCACACTTTAGGAATTAAAATTCCAAAGTCACGAAAAGTTAATATTCGGCACAGCAACAGCGAACTCGATTAAACTTTTTCACGACTCGCGTGTATCCTACTGACTACGCCAGTTATAAATTCCAAAACGGAACTTTTAGTTTTAAAATTTTTATTAAGTAAAAATACCCAAAAAGACAACTCTGGACCAAAGCCTACACTAAAGCTACCACAAATAACAATAATAATAAGGTTTTACTCCTATTTATAAACTAAAAATGATTATTAGGCAAAGATAATCTAATTATAACATTAAAGAGTCTATTATGTCCACAATATATAACTAGAGCGATTTTTTTTAATGCAACAATCATGACCGTACTGTTGCTCAAAATTTTTAATAACGTATATGTAGGTTTCTATTATATTATCAACGATGCAAGCACACAAAAATAAGAATGTGAACATATTTAGTCTGGAGATCAAGTACTACAATAATATCCAAAATGTACGACATTTGACGGAAAGTCATTTTGCATAAGAAATTTTTACCTTCATCCATTTTATGTTTATTTTATTAGTCAAGTTAAAAATGTGTTAAAAGAAACATCCATTATTACAATTTAGAGAAGATATATTTTTAACAATTTGTCTTTTCAGTGATATATTACATAAGAAAAAAACAATTCGACAAAGCTTTTCGTGTATTTGACAATTTTCTTAATGGAGATTTTAATGGAGGCAACACCCTTTTCAAAAACTTAACTGGTTTCACCAATTATTTCAATTTTCTAAACGCTTATTCTGATAGAAGTAAAGAGCCTGTCAGTTATTTCATACAACAGGAACATATCCGTAAAGCCATTCACGTAGGCAATTTGACATTCAACAACGGAGTAGAAACTGAAAAGAATTTGTTAAGCGATATTATGGATTCAGTGGCGCCTTGGATTTCGGAAATATTAAACCACATCAGAGTACTCTTTTATAATGGTCAACTCGACCTTATAGTACCTTATACATCTACCGTCAATTTCATACGAAACTTGAATTTTAGTGCTGCTAATGAATACAAAACAGCTGCTAGACATTTTTGGAGTGATGATAAAGAAATAGCTTGGTACGTGAAAGAAGCTGGTAACTTAACTGAAGTTATGGTTAGAAATTCCGGTCATATGGTGCCTACTGATCAACCTGCATGGGCTTTAAATCTCATTTCAAGGTTTGTAAGAAATCAGCCGTTGTGGAATAAGTAAAAGTTTAAATAAATATTGTTTATAACGAAAATTGTATTTGTTTATTGCCAAAAGTACATTACATATTCCTAAATTCCCAATGACAGTCTTGAAACTAAATCAAAAAATTATTATAAATATAAATTCTGCCCTTCTAAGCATAAAAGGCATCTTCTAGCTCGTGAGCCAGCCTACAGATTTAATGTAGTTGATAACGTCGCCAAGAGGTGCTCCTCTTATATCGGCCGGTGTTAGCTACTTCTCGTCTAACACAAATCTTCTAATAAAGAGAGCGTCGGGAAATAGTAGAGGATATGCTTGATGGTCTCATCTTCTTGTTCGCATCCACTGCAGAGTGCAGATTCTGACAGCCTCATGATATGGAGATGCTTTCGTAGTTGGCAATGTCCAGTCAGAATGCCTGTGATCAGGCGCAGATTCTGTCTAGTCGTAGTTGTTTGCAGTAATGTTGTCAGGATAACTTAGAAACTTCCTGGCAAGTCTACAGCTTCTTGTTTTATCACACATTTCCTTGAATTTCACAAGGGAATGTTCTGTAAATAAGTGTGTCACTACCGATGTTGTTAGTCGAATAGAAGGGCCAGGTCCAAAAAGTATTTGGTTGGCTGCCTTATTGACGAGTGAATCAGCAAGACGGTTACCTTTCGATGTGACGTGATCTTTGATTCATCCTAAGTTGACCACATTGTTGAAGGATACTTCGGCCAAAGCTTTGTAACATTCTAGTACTAACCTTGAATAAGTGTAAAGGTTAAAGAAAAGGTCCTTTATTTCTCACAAGTCAAATGACTTGTGAGAAATAAAGGACCTTTTCTTTAACCTTTACACTTAATCCCTACTACTCACATATGGCTACCCTCACTCCAAACCTTGAATAAATTCGTGGTCTGTCCAGTTGGAGTAGTGCTTGTCTGATATCTGTATAGATGAGCATATTTCTTCCAGTGATATTATTTCTGGTCATTTCTTTTGCTGCTATGATAATCCCCGTGAGCTTGGTTTCAATTACACTGGCATCAATGCTCACAGTTCATTTTATGTTGAGGTTTAAGGATCTGGAGTATATTCCACATCCTGAGCCTTGTTTTGTTTTAGAACCATCGGTGTAGATATGAATGGTCACTTACGGCTCTTCTATTTGTTCTGTTATAACTTTATATGGCTTATAGAAGATATATCTCGATGAGATGGAGTGCATGTTCGCTTGAAACAGAGGGAGCGTATCGAGCGCCTCCTGCCAAAAGCGACATCTTGCCTCACCAGATCGTACATCAGGTTCTATTCCAACCGTGCGGAGGCGTGTCATTGTCATCAAAGAAACCTCCTTGAAGTAAATATCAAGTGGAGTGAGACTAAGAATGATTTCCGTGGCTCTCGTCGGTATGGTTTTCATGGCTCCTGTTAGGTTGAGATATGCGCTGTTCTTTGAATTTGTTCTAGTTTGTGGATAGCTGTAAATTTTTGGGTTTTCGGTACCCAGACAACTGCACCGTATGTTAGCATAGGTCTTATGATGGCCGTGTAAGTCCATGCGACGACTCTGGAGGATAAACCACAGGCGCGCTCCACGGTTCGGCGATATTGTTCATAAGCAA
Organism: Psylliodes chrysocephalus; assembly: GCA_927349885.1. Classification (NCBI taxonomy): domain Eukaryota; kingdom Metazoa; phylum Arthropoda; class Insecta; order Coleoptera; family Chrysomelidae; genus Psylliodes; species Psylliodes chrysocephalus. The sequence continues at coordinate 43,289,404 of OV651822.1, forward strand.
TGTATGCTCTTTTGACTTTGTTTTCTGTGATGTATTGGGGGTGTTACCCACAATAACTATAGGGTTAAAATAATAAGCCGGTACCACGTAAACTAAACACATTTATTCAGACCAAATTCCCATTTACAACTGCCTATTTTCGCTTGCTACATACTCTTTTTGCATTCCACGAAATCTTTCAGTGGCGTATCTAGCAAACTTTATACATACACTACAATATCCTCCCCCAAAAAAAAGTCTATGCATTAAAAAGTTTCATAATGTAAGCGCTCTATTGGTTTAATGTTCCTTTTAGGACGAACACTATCAACACTTTCTTCATTGTGATTCGCACAAAAAGTTGGAATTGGAATTTCACTTTAATTTGGAATTTGACTTTAAATAATTTATGTCTCTTTAGTTTCCGGTATTACATCATTTACATTAGATCCGGAGGCAACACCTGAATTTTCAGAAACTATCATAGGTGAAATGGGAAGTGAAGCTTCCACATGATTGACTAATTTAATTTGATTCAGGTGGCGCTTCCAGACTAAATTTAAATGAGGAATTTTTATACGATATACACAATTACCTAATTTTTCACAAATTATACCTTTACACCATGTAGGTTTATTCACATTTTGATAATTTTTTACTAAGACTATATCGTCTACACACAAATTTATGTTTCTAGATCCTCCATGGTAATTCTTTTGTAAGTCCTGCTTTTCCAAGACATTATTTTTTAAATCTGTATCCGTTTTGTTATTATCAGGTAAAAGTAAATAAAACGCGTGTGCAACTTACGGTTAAACATAAGATTGGCAGGACTCCTACTAGTGGTACAGTGAGTTACATTTCTATAATCAAATAAAAAAATGTTCAATACTTTATTGATATCCAAAGCACTGCTTTCCCCAAGGCATTTTTTAAAGCACTTTTAATGGTTTTTACCACATTTTCCGCTGCGCCATTCAAAGATGGTTGATACGGAGGTTAAGTTATGTGCATAATATTATTTTGAGACAGAAACGTTTCAAATTCTAAAGACGAAAAATTTGTTGCATTATCAGTAACGATAAGCTTTGGATCTTGCAAAAATAGTTCTCAAAATTTAGATGGTTGTCTTTGATGTAATGTTAGTTACTGAAAAAACTTCGATCCATTTACTAAAAGAATCTACCAAAATTAAAAAAATGTTTTTGCAAAAAAAGGCCTAAGTAATCAAGATGTAAACGGGACCATACTTCATCCGGATAAGGCCAACAGCTTAACACTGCTTTATTAGGCGATTTTTTATTTAATATACAATTTTCGCAGTTATTACAAATTTTTTCAATTTCTTTGTTTAAATTAGGCCACCAAAAATAAGATCTAGCCAAACTTCTAGATTTTACAATACCCATGTGAGAGGAATGAAGGTCGTTAAAAATCATTTTTCTTAATGACGTAGGAATTATAATTTTATTATTCCACAATAAACAATTATGTCGAATTCTATAAAAGGCTTTCATTTCTGAATCTAACTCATGAATGTTTTTAACATGCCAACCTTTTACGACCTGATACCGAACGGCTACTAGATTATTGTCTTTTTCGGTTTCCGACTAATAATTTTTAAAATTTAGAAATAAAATTGACAAAATTTATGTCTCTACATTTTTCTGTGCTAATTCATATGCTGTTTCTGGAAAACGCGACAAAGAATCTGCCAGATTTTTTTCGGATTTTACGAACTCTATTTTATAATTATAATTTGATAAAATTACCGCCCAGCGGCGTAACCTATTGGCCGAGAACTAGGGTATTCCTTTTTCAGGATAAAATATTGCCGTTAATGGTTTATGATCAACGACCAATGTGAACACGACCGTTTAAATATTGGTTGAATTTGCAAAGCCCAAATATAATCGCGAGACCTTCCTTTTCAACCTGCGAATAATTTTTTTCAGCTGTCGAAAGCGTTCGCGACGCAAAAGCTACTGGTCTTTGAATACCATCAGGCATAACTTGAGCTAATAAGGCACCTACCCCATATTGTGAAGCATCCGTAATTAGATTAATAGATAAATCAGGATTGTAATGTACAAGAACTGGGGCGGATGTCAACAACTTTTTTACTTGGTGACCAAAACCAAGTTACCCCCGCCTTCAACAAATTATGTAAGGGGTGTAAAATTGTTGATAAATTTGCTAAAAATTTCCCATAATAATTGATAAGACCTAACCAAGATTTAAGTTGCGTAACGTTCTCGGGACTCGGAGCATTATTAACTGCAGAATTTTTTTCTTCAGATGTGTGTAATCCTTCCCGGTAAATCACGAAACCTAAATAAGATAGTTTGTCTTTAAAAAAAATCACACTTATTTTAAAGAGATTTTGAGGCCCACCTCTTTTAATTTTGACAAAACACAATTCAAACGAGACATATGTTCTTGCCTATTTTTACCACTAATTAAAATGTCATCCAAAAATATAGCAACACCAGGAATCCCGACTAAAAGTGAATCCAATAATTTTTGAAATTTAGCTGGAATACTTGGTATACCAAATGGTGCTCTGTTGTATTTAAATAATCCTTTATGGGTTGAAATATTTACTAAGGTTTCAGATTTTTCATCTAGACATACTTGCGTATAAGCATTAGCTAAATCCAATTTTGTGAAATGTGCACCGCCTTGTAATTTCACAAAAAGTTCCTCGACTCGAGGCAGAGGATATTGATCTATCTCAATACAAGGGTTAATCGTAATTTTAAAATCTCCACAAATGCGGACCGAACCATCTCCCTTTAGAACTGGAACTATGGGAGTCCCCCATGTACTATATTCTATCAATTCTATAACCCCTAAATTTTAAAGTCGCTCTAGCTCCGTTTCAACCTTTTCTTTTATTGCGAACGGAAAGGGACGAGCCTTAAAAAAATTTGGGGAAGCATTTTTACTTTTTAAGTTTATGGAAAAGGTTCCCATAGTAAAAGTACCTCCCTAATAGCAAAGTATTGTTACACGAACGTTCCAGAAACATACCCTTGGGACATTAGAAACGTCTCTGTCATGTTTTTTATTCTCCCTCCAACGTACCTGGGATGTTTCTAGCAATGACCATGTCATCATTTGTAACGTATTAGAGACGTTTCTCAGAAACGTTTGTGGAACATCCTGCGATGTTGCTCAAACATCTTAGGTAAGTTTTTATACTATTGCTGAAACGTTCTAGAAATGACCTAAACGTTTTTTAGTAGGATAATCAAATCTATTACTTATTTTCATAAATTTATTTAAAAAAAAAATTGACACAAAAAATAAAAAATGATAATTATTACGCTCTGATTCATTGCGTCTATTTCTTCCCGGAGCCCTCCACAACCAGTCATCTATTTTAATTTCCATTTCTTTTTTGTTTACCAATTATCCGTATCTGAAAATGTTTCAATTAAATGATAATATAAACAATTGATATTAGGTTTAAATAATTACCCATAATGGCTTCAGCTATTTTTAACTTGGCATCTTCCTTTTTTTTCAGTGAATGAAAACAACTTACACAACTCGTTCCTTGAGGGGAACTATGCATCTTCTAATAAATTCACACACATTATTGGTACCCTGGTTTTCAAAATAAAATACCTAAAATACTTATTTTTAAAGTTAACAAATAAATAAATAATGACTAGAATGTATAAAAGTCACATTTTGTTAAAGGAAATTAAGTTACCTTCTTCATTTTGGCTTGAATATCTCTCACGTAAAACAATTGTTTTTGCGATTGCCAAGCCTGATTAAACCTTGAATTGGAAGTGATTTTTCATGTGGCTTTACGTGCAAACTATACACGGCAATCCGGCCGCCTATTATCACTTTTAGTTTATTTAAAAGTTTATAGAGAAGTTGTTTATTACTTTTAAACTTTTCCAAACTTTATTGTAAGCGAAGCGAAGCACCTTTTTATTTTCAACTGTCAACACTAATGAACTGTCTGTCATATGTCAATATTGTCATTTGACGGTAGACGGATTCGGTTAATACTCCGCGAGCAAATCAAATATGAGGTTTATTCCTTTTCATCAAAAATATCGTTCGATCCATACAATTTGTATAAATGGAACGATATTTTCATAAGTACTGTAGCTCAGTGCTACACTTTCAATGCAAAAAAATAGATTCCATCACGAGGACTTCCTTCAATAGTGTATTTTTTAAGTTCGCGGAGGATTAACCGAACTCTCCTGCTGAGCCAGGGTATATTCATATCTGTAGTATTTGCTTTGCACTCTTTTTTAAAGGAACTAATAAAGATAAATTGGACCTGTAGCAGTTGTCTTGTGAAATAAAAATATTATTCAAAATGTTCAAATTTAATATTGGAGTTTGATATGATTTTAGATTTCTGGTGATTGCAGTAATTTTATAACTTATTGATATTTCAAAATAATTAAAACGAAAATAGAATACCTAAAATATAATTACGATGTTTCTAAAACGTTCTTGAGAAATCATTCCAGAAACGTTTCTTTAGAGACATCGTAGGGACGTACCAATTATGTCAAAAACATAGAAACATACATGGAACCTAAATGGGATGTTTCCAGCAGATCGGTGCTATTAGGGCTAAACCTGGTTCAAATACTGAATGAAACTTGCTTATTAAAAATCTTAAATCCTCCGGAATATATATGTAAAAATTATTATTTGCAATATATAAATTGAACAGATTAAAAAAATCACGTGCAAGCAAAGGTGGACCGGACGCCTCTGGAATCACATAAATATTAAGACTATTTTTTAAATTCTTATAAACTATATTGCAAACAATATATCCAACAGGGGTTATTTGGTCTCCATTATATAAATTAAATATTTTATCCGTTTTATGCAAAATCTTTCTTTTAAAATATTGATCATAGGTACATTTTTTTTTGAAATTAGTGTAAAACTAGATCCCGTATCTAAATTAAAACTGTAATTATTTTCATTTGTAGATCAATTAATATAGGTTCTATTCTTGAATCTAAATTATATAAAGAAAAATCTGATTCTAAATAATTTTGATTGTAATCATTTGAACTTTTAATTTTATTAGGACACATTGGAGCCAGATGATCTTTTTTATCACATATATGACAAAAACATTCTCTATAAGAACACTTATCTGGCCTATGGTTTTTCCTTCCGCACACCGTGCATTTTTCCTTTGCAACCGTGCTTTGTTGTCTCCCTTCTTGATTCTGATTGCTGCCGCGCGCATCCGCGACTTCAGATGTGTTTCGTGACGTAGATGGCTTCTGTGTAGTGCGCCAGGACTTGGATATCGCCTGCACCTGCGCATAATGAATATCAGGTTCATGTTTTAGGACTGGATTCGAATTAAATTCTGAAATTACCGATCCGTGTGTTGCCGATTTAGCCGTTGCAATTTCGACCACTATTTTCAATGATACACCTTTTTTTTCCTCGAACAAACGATCTTGCACTGAACCTTGACAATACCCGATCACAAATATGTCTCGTACAACCAACTCTAACTCCAATGGTTCAAATTCGCACAATACCGTTAAGCTTCTTAAGCAAGCTGACCATTCGCGAGCGCGTTCACTTGCAAGTTTTCGCGAAGTATAAAGTTTATAGCGAGCTGCAAACACTTAAACTTGGTTTAAAATGTTCGGTTAATAATGTGAATAACTCCGAATATTTTTTACTTTCAGGTTGGGCCGGTAAACATAGATTTTTCACTAACTTGTATGCTTCTTCATTAAGTACATTTAACAAAATTGCTGCTTTACGTTTATCTTCGGTAATTTCATTTGCAAGAAAGTAATTTTCTTATCGTCTGTTAAAAATAGACTAATCTGATATTAATGGGTCGAATTCCCTCAAATGTCCACTGCACGTGAAATTTTACTTGGAAATTTACCAAATTTCATTACACAATTCGTCGCCACTGTGATGTATTGGGGGTGTTACCCACAATAACTAAAGGGTTAAAAGAATAAGCCGGTACCACGTAAACTAAACACATTTATTCACACCAAATTCCCATTTACAACTGCCCATTTTCGCTTGCTACATACCCTTTTGGCATTCCACGAAATGCGCCAGTGGCGTATCTAGCAAACTTTATATATATACACTACAGTGTGGGTTCCATGTTAACTTGCTGTGAAAGGTGAGACCTCTATTGCAAAGTTAAGCTTTGTATTTAGGAGTTCTGGAGGTTTTAATTCCATTTTCATCCTTTTCCTTGTGAAAAGGACTATTTCTGTCTTCTTGAGATTGATAGACAGTGAATTGTCCTTGCACCACTGTTCTATAATTTTAAGAGCTACTTGCATTCTTTCGCAGAATATGTTTTTAAAATTCCCTGTTTGCAGAATGACCAGCTCATCTGTATACGCTATTGTGTAGTGATTATTAAGTCATTATTAAGGTGGCTGATAAGGGTGTCGATGACCATGTTCTACAGTAGAGGTGATAGCACCTCTCCCTGTAGACGTATCCTCGCAACCAAGCCTCTTATATTCACATCTTCTACACTTATGTTTACTGCTCGCTTTGAGAGCATGTTGTGTATACACCCACTAATCATCTGTGGAACATTCCTGTTGTTTAGTGAGTGTATTATCTTGAGAAAGTCGTCTTATCAAAAGCACCTTCTATGTCTATGAAAACACACAAGGCGGACTCTTTATTGTCTAGTGTTTCCTTTATCCGGCTAGCAACTAGGTGAAAAGCTGAATCAGTAGATCTGCCTAGGGTGTACGCATGTTGATTTGGGTGTAGTGGTGTTGTTGTATTCACCACACTCCTTTCTGATTTATGAAAGATGCTACTTATAATAGAATTACAAAATAAGAATATTTATAAATGGGGCCATTTTGGAAAAGTATGGAAAATATGTTTTTCATCTAACTTAAAATATAAATATTTGTCTTGACCTAAAATGGAAGAAAAAGTGGGTTAACGGTTCTTATCGAATTCTTATCTTTAAAAGCACATATAATCTTTAAATAATATAAATAAATGTTGAGAATATTTCTTGTTTAAAAAACTAACCTGTTTCTGTAATATATTTCTTAGTTTTGGCTTGCACTGTACGTTAACAGTTCATTATTAAGAGCAAACCAGATCTCTCGCGAAAGCAAAAAATGTTTGAAGGATTTTCTAATATAAAATTGTATTTATGTATAAGCGCGCTACTGGGAATACTTCAGGATATTATGTTTCTCGAGAATATAGAGAGCTTTAAATTTGTGCAATGATAATACAGAGACGTTTAAGAAAAAAGGTGGGAAATCCTCCTATTTAAAAACTACTAGATATCTATTAAAACAAAAAACTGCAATTTTCATAGATTTAATACAAAATGGCATGTAAATGTTTTTTTTGTCATTTTAAAAATTTTAAAATAAATACTTTTCGAAGGTTTACAAAAAATTCAAGGTTTATTCACCCTAAGTTTTGTTATTATTGGTATTTCCTAAAAATTTAACAAAAATCGGTCTAAAACTAAAGGCTCAGAAAATAATAAACTTTCAAGGTGTTTGGTTTACTCTTAAGAACAAAACAAAAATAGAATACCAAAGAAAATTTGTATATTAATTATTCAGTATCACTAAGGCGAAGATGCAAGAAGACTATATATCAGTGTTTCCCGATTATTCGAGATGACGTCGATGTCAAATACCAAAAAAAGGCGAATGGAGTTTACATAGACTTAGAAAAATAACTGAGGATCTGAAGGGGTAGAAATGAATGGAGAGAAATGAAAGAGAAGCGTAAAACCAACGGTGATGAAATATAACATCCCATTCTGCAAAAATTATATTGAGAATTAGTTATTAAACCTTTTTTTACCGCTTACACTAAAATACCACTTATAAACGATTCTATATTCCTTATTTAATATAAAACCACAAGTTAAATTAGATTAACAAAGAAGACATATCCAAAGAGCCGCAATTGTAAAAAATACAGTCTTGGGGATATAGAAAATTGATTGGAGATTCTTAGACACTTAAGTTACTGTATTAGTTTTGAATAATATTATAAAAAAAGTCTAAAAATGAACTAAGATCAGTCAATAACCAAGAGAAACCAAATAAATTATAGAGTGGCACAAATAGTAGTGGTACAAATAGTTCAAACGGAAGATAACATTTGGAAAACTCTCTTATATTTTTAAGAATTAAAAAATATCCCCCAATGTCTAAAAACTAAGGTAGATACTCCTTGATGTATCTAAATTTTGATTAATCTCATCCATCACGAAGTTGAAAGGCAGACCACACTGTGTAAGAAGTTTCCTTGCATTATTCCTGTACTATCGTGACTTTAATACGTTGTAGTTGGGAGAAAAATTGAATTTTATCCTTTATATAGGAAAAGGTACACCAAGCAGTATTTAAAAATTACCGAACAATATGCCTTTCTTGGATCGGTCAAAAAGGATATACCAGCTTAGCAAACACACACACACACACACACACACACACACACACACACACACACACACACACACACACACACACACACACACACACACACACACACACACACACACACACACACACACACACACACACACACACACACACACACACACACACACACACACACACACACACACACACACACACACACACACACACACACACACACACACACACACACACACACACACACACACACACACACACACACACACACACACACACACACACACACACACACACACACACACACACACACACACACACACACACACACACACACACACACACACACACACACACACACACACACACACACACACACACACACACACACACACACACACACACACACACACACACACACACACACACACACACACACACACACACACACACACACACACACACACACACACACACACACACACACACACACACACACACACACACACACACACACACACACACACACACACACACACACACACACACACACACACACACACACACACACACACACACACACACACACACACACACACACACACACACACACACACACACACACACACACACACACACACACACACACACACACACACACACACACACACACACACACACACACACACACACACACACACACACACACACACACACACACACACACACACACACACACACACACACACACACACACACACACACACACACACACACACACACACACACACACACACACACACACACACACACACACACACACACACACACACACACACACACACACACACACACACACACACACACACACACACACACACACACACACACACACACACACACACACACACACACACACACACACACACACACACACACACACACACACACACACACACACACACACACACACACACACACACACACACACACACACACACACACACACACACACACACACACACACACACGTATATAAATCGAAATAAGTACGTACTAATGGAACGTAATGTACATAAAAAATATATATTTTCCTGTACGAAGTACGTACATATTATTCACATAATACGTAGATACATTTTCTAAACGACGCACGTAGTACGTACATAAAGTATGTAGGTACTTTATACTGTACGTATGTATTCTAGACGTATTTTACGTCCCATCGGTATGTAGTGATGATGTATTATACATATGAATGTAGAGTTACAATAAAAATATGAATATTTAGGTGAGTTTATTTTTGCAACGTTTTATTTATTTTGCTCCGAAACTTTATCTTTTGTGAAGGTTTTAAAACGATCCTTATCTTATGATTTCTTGCTCTGCTACAATGTTTTCATTGTATTTCTTGCTTTTTATTGCAGCTTCTACAAAAAAAGAAAATGAAACCAGTTACCAGAATAAGACGAGAAGACTTTATCATACAACAAAAATAAGTAAAAAAATATTTTTATTGAGGTACAATAAATGATCAAATACACATTTACTCGAAAAAGCATTTAAATAAAAAACGAACGGAACTGTTTAAACAAGAATTTGGCCAGAACATAGGTTTTTCAAATAAACTAGGTATGCAACTGGTACTACGTATAGTTAAGTATGAACTTGGTACGTAGGTACTATTGTGTACTTATTTAAAACGTACATTTTACGTTATGTACGTAGAATACTGTGTTGTATAGGAGGGAACCTAGGAAATAAATAGAACGACTTAAAAGAAAGACAAGCGTAATTTAGAAAAGACAAACTAACAACAATATGTTAACTTAAGAAATATAGAGAAAACAAGAAACAGAATAATTGCTGTTATTCACATTTGTAGTTGTTATAAAAGCGACTTTTGACACTATTGAGAGAATTGTATATAACTACAACAGTAAAACTAATATAGAGCACAGATGAACCAAAGATTTGATCTTGTAACACTGTATTGGCTCAGTGCAAAGTCATGGTAGGGGAAGCAAAGCAATGCAATACTACCGCAATCTGCTGATAATTCGAGCACTTTAGGCATTGTATATACAATGCTTTAGGACGATATTTTTAATTTTGGCGTATCAAATACATATATACAGTTTACATTTTTTTTTTAATTGATAAAAACAATAATGAGCAACCGGAGTTGCTATATTGTAAATTGTAAAAATACTAGCAAAAAACAGTGTAAATTATATAAATTTTTAGTAGCAAAATGGAAATTAAATCAAAAAAATAAAACTTTACTTTTGTAATAATACAAGTAATTATGGTAAATAACAGATATCAGAAAGTAGAATGGTTTTTAATAAACAATTTTACGATGTTCTTCAAAATCTTATAAATCTTAAATATTCAACAAGGACTTTGGTCTTTGATTATTGTAGATTGCTGGAATGCAATTCTGTACCTTATTGATAGGAAACCAGTTTTAATCATTAATTTAATGTTTTCTTTCGAACGAAAAATTAAGAAAATATAAATTACAATCGCAAATATATCAATTGTTTTTCTTTCGTTGATACATTTTGATTATTATTATTTGAATAAGGATAATTTCCTGGCCGTAGCAGAATTTTATACAAATAAAAATTTCCTTGGTTTATTAGGTCGTTTTTAATAATTTCACACACCACTACATATGTTTCGGAAAAATTTTCAGCTTCAGGTGCAATCAAAATTTAATAAAACAGGGACGATTACAAACAAGTTTTTAAAATAACAGAAACCCCATCTTTCTGTTTAAGCGTGTATTATTATTAATTATTATTATTTAACGCTAATTTTTTATTTTGACATTGTTCAATTATTCATCAATTACAACTCATACATTTTCTCGTAAATACTGTTGCCTGCCTATGTTTTATTATTGATTTTTATTGATTATACTTACTTTATTTAGCTGAAGCAACAAAAGTATATAATAATATTAAAATAATTTTATCATTTGTTTCACAAATCTATATTATACTTTCATTAAAACAACAATATATTTTCTAATTACGAATTCTATTAAAAATTGTATTGTGTCAGTATCGTCCGTTAGTTACTAAATTAGTTGGCGCTGCTGTCACGCACGGAGCGGATATTGTAATATAGAAACGTCTGAGCTTAATACTTCAATCCGACACCCTTGGGAGTTTAAAGAGATAAAGAAGCAGATAAAGAAGAAAATAAAGAGTAAATTAAAGAAGAAGATAAAGAAGAAGATAAAGAAGAATATGAAGAAGAAGATAAAGAAGAAGTTAGATAAAGAAGAAGATGAAGATAAAGAATAAGATAAAGAAGAAAATAAAGAATTAGATAAAGAAGAAGATAAAGAAGAATATAAAGAAGAATATAAAGAAGAATATGAAGAAGAATATAAAGAAGAATATAAAGAAGAATATAAAGAAGAATATAAAGAAGAATATAAAGAAGAATATAAAGAAGAATATAAAGAAAAAGATAAAGATAAAGAAGAAGATAAAAAAAAGATGAAGATATAGAAGAAGATAAAGAAGAAGATAAACGAAGTAATAGAACAATAGGAATATATGAAGATGAAGAATTGTTGTAGTTGTATTTTTTTATTCGATTTTATTAAATAAGGGAATATTTTTGGTTCATAACAGGCGAATGCATGACTTCTTTTGAAAGCCGCTATTACTATTTTTTTGCATATTGTCACGATCTAAATCGATCGCTTTTAATACTCAGAAATGCGGATGAGTTAAGGTCCAATGCATCTGCAGGTAAAATGTGATTGTGGCTTGAAATATTGCAAAGATTTATTATCTATTAAAATGCAACTACGGCGGACCGCAAAATACTGGTATTATTAATACTACGCCCTTTCGCACCTGATCTATATACAGAGCTTTATTGGGTTATTATTTTACGTAAAAAATGGTTGTGGTTTATCATGGAAAATAATAAACCACAATGAAAATAATAAACCACATTCTCATATATAAAAAGAAGAGGTAGAGTTGCAATATGGAGCAATATATCTACGAGGGGATTCCCCTTTTTAACCGACTTCAAAAAAGGAGGAGGTTCTCAATTCGTCGCGATATTTTTTTTATGTATGTTCAGCGATAATTCTTTAACACGTTGTCCGATTTCAATGATTCTTTTTTTGTTAGAAAGGGGGTACTTCAGGGGTGGTCCCATATAAATGTGGTCAAAATCTAATAATTGGGTCCATGACAAAATCCTCAAATTCTTCATTTTTTATGTATGTTTAGCGATAATGCTTTACCACCTTGTCCGATTCATATGATTCTTTTTTTGTTAGTAAGGGGATACCTTAGGGGTGGTTCCATTTAAATTTGGTTAAGATGTGGTGACGGCACCAACACGTTTTTGAAGTCGGTTTTTTAAATTTTTAATTTCTAATACTTGCTTCATACTAAAATCGATAAAAAATATATAAAGTAATAGGACTTGCAATAAATTACAATTCTTGTTCTTTTTTAAAAGACAGTTTGGATTTGATTATGAAGCATATGACGTTATCACAGGAATGACTAGTATTTCTGCCTACTTTATAAACAATGTTTGTGGACCACAAGTAATACAACCCATACAGCACAAACACATTTCGGAAATATTTCAACAATATATTGCATTGAAACATTTGCAATGTTTGTATAAATATTACGAAACATCCCAGAAACATTTCTGAAATATATGCCTGAAACGTAAAAATGTCCTCTAAATGTAATATTTAACAGTAATATTTCTGAAATGAAAATTGGAAATCTTTTAGTAATATTTCAGAAAGGTATTCTAGTTTTTTTTCTATTTTATTAGACTAAAAAAAGATATTTTAAAATATATATGTTTATTTAAAATACACAAAACTCAAACATTGATTCTTAAACAAACAAATAAATAAATATAGAAGTGAATTTCTTTATTTCCACCAATTCCTTTAAATGCACTAATTTGAAACAACTAGTTTTTTTTTTAATAAATTCTCCAAGTAAAGAAACATTTACGATTATTATAATCTAAACATTAAGATCAATTAGCAATTTTATTTTTACCTAACTTATCTAGGGATAAAAAAACTTCATAAACTAGGATTCTACTCACTATATAGTGTACTTTAGAGTCTACTTATTTAGTTACACTACCGCACTATACTCTGTTTTAATTTAACATCACTGAACTAGCTCAGAAGGCCTGGTTCTCTTGAGTCTTCTTATTAGATTGGCATTGTTGAGGAGCTGGATAATCTCAAGGTTTCCATGTTGGAGCAGTCGTTGTTGGTGACTACTGGCAAATTTTTGTATTGTATTTTCAACAGTCTTCACTTTAAGGTCCCTATGAAGATCAGTATTACGGCAGTAGATGCATCGACGATGTTCTTTAATACTTTATTCCGGAAACGTTGAATAACTTGGATGTTATTTTTACTGGCACAGCCCCAAAGCTGGAAAATTGCTTCATTTCCACCAATTCTTTTAAATGCACTAATCTGAAACAAAATATAGGTAAATAACATGGGCGAAGTTAGGGTAGGACTTGGGGGGGCTAAGCCCCCCCCCCCCCAAAAAAAAAACCAAATTAGCCCCCCCAAAAATAATTCGAACATTTATCGCAGATCTACCCATACATTTCAGATTTCAGAACAGAAATTAAAAAATTAAAAGGTTCGTGCCATTTGATTGATTCTGCAATTTTACATTTAGTTCAGGAGGCAGTGAATTTTTGTTGTACTCATTTTTCCAGTTGGTGTATATGAAAATGAACTGTTTTCTTAGTAACAAAAAACAAAATTTTTGAGTCTGACACTTATTTTCCCAGTCATAAATATTTTACATTTACTAAACTAGAACAAAAAGTTTATAAATATAGCAGTTTGGATTATCTCAGATAGTGGAAAGTGAGTGTGGCAGAAAATTTAGCATATAAATTGATACAATCATGAACTGTTAATAATAATAACTCTGGCTGATTTACGAAATTGGCAAATGAGTCTGGTAATATCTTCAAAATCGAACAAATATAATATTTTTGCTTTTATTTTCCCGGGTTTGAAAATTTGTCACGTGATAGATTATATTGTAATTCTTGTAAATTTTTGCTCACTCACGCATATTTTAAGAAAATTATCCATCGTCTTCGACTCAGGATAAATTTCAAAATATTCGTAAATTTCCGGAAATAATTTAGGCACTAGTGGTATTCTAAGTGAAAATACACGTCTGGCTAAAAATTACAATCACGAAGGCCTGCCACCAATCACAATTCATATTTTGGACACCCAAATACTATTATTTTTAAAAATTTTAATTCTGAGAGACTGTCAGTATATTTTTTAGTCATATGCGTTAAAATTAGTTATTTTTGTTTAGAATCGATAAAAAATAGCATTTTGATTTGGGCGTCATTTAAAAAAAAAATAAATTTTAATCAAATTGTATGAAACTAATTTAATTACGAGTATTAAAACTAAAAACCTAAAAGTGGCGGTGGAGGACAGAGCATCTACATCTTATTTTCTTTTATAAATTAATAAATTTCATAAATTATTTTAAAATTACACCTAAAATAATTTTTTAAATTTGTATATTTTCGTTATTGGTTCATAGAAAATATCGTTTAGTGAGAACATTAGTGACGTAACTCAAAAATACTCGTTTTCGACCTATGTACTTCAACAGATTGCTTAATGTAGCCTGCAACTGGTACATAACTAGTTCTACTAATGTCCGCTCGGTGGCGGTAGTTGTCAGTAATGTCTGGTATTTTTATTTTTACCTTCGTACGCAATGCTGCCAAAGGTAACATCGTTAATATTCATTTACTTAAAAAAAAACTTGACACATTATGACTTAAAGATATTTAAAATTTAGAGAAAAAATACCGGTGTGATAGTTCCAAACGTATAGACAAAAAAAATATTTTTCGTACAAACTTCAACCGCGATTATCTCAGATCACCATTTTCGGAGTTAGGTCACGAATGTTCTCACTAGGCGATATATACTGTACAACTCGAGTGAATTATCCATATCTACTCTTGTTCCACAAACTACTATTTTATGACTGTGAAAATGAGTGAAATTTTTGTGATGAAAATTATTTGATGAAAATTTTTCAGGTTTTTCACTTGATATAAATATATATTATACATAATATTTTATCTATTTTCATAGATTCGCCAGAATTTTTTACTTAACTTCAGTATAGCTCTAGAACTATTATATATTATATGACTAGGGCTAGGGCTTTAGCCCCCCCAGATCTGATGACATAACTTCGCCCATGGTAATTAAAAAGGATTTATACAAATTATTTGATTAACAATAGTTTTATTAATATTGTTTTAAATTAACTATAATAAAATAATACTCATGTCTAAACAAAACATGAAGATCCTCCTAAGCAAGCATTATTTATGTAGTTCTCGCCTTAATTTCTAAAAACATATTCTGCTTCCCATATAACAAGTTCTTCACAACGCATGAATATCAAAAACCGTCAACTTAAATCTATAATTATTTAGAATATAGGCTTATTTCCAGCTGGTGGCTGGACAGGGACATGATAAAATAAAATAACTACATATCCCATCTTCTTCCTACAAATCAGAAATTCTTCATTAATTGTTGGCCTTTTACAACATAACCCATTTAGTAACCTTTTGTGTAACATGTATAACATGTTTCAGAAACATTTTCAGTGAAATATTTGACTAACATATTTCAGAAACTTGTGTTTGAAATGTCATGTGTTTGAAACGTTTGAAATATTTCTGAAACATTTCTGAAATAATGTGTGCTGTATATGGGAATATATGTCTCACTATGGAAAACTTTTTATTATTGATTTGTAAAGAAATATATTCGTGATAAAAAGTTCTGCATGATCCAAAACATAAAATCCAACCATCATATATCATTTTTTTTAAGCCGTGTACGAGGTGTGTCAAAAAATATGATTTTTGACAAACCTCGTACACGACTGATAAATTTTAATATCCGATGGTTGTATTTTAGGTTTTAAAACATGTTTAACTTTTATGAAGAATAGAGAGTTTTAGCAAATGTACAGGGTTTTTCATTATATTTTGACCACTACTTATTTTTATTATTCTTGTGAACACAAAAAAAGTTTCAAGTAAAAGCTTTGTTGTTTTACCTCAACTTTTTCGGCCACAGTATAACATAACCCATTGCAAGCAATTAATTGACAACTTTTAATAACAACTGTTTCACTTGGAAACATCATTTTCATAGCCATCTATGTGTTACGCTTTCATAGTGCAATAAGTCACTAAATAATTAAAATATTATATATTTGTAATCAGGAAATGCAAGTCTACTTAAAATGACAAAAATATATAGGGTGTCCCATTAAAAAAATGAAATTGTATTTTGTTGGAGACGGTATATACAATTCTGCCAGTTATTACATTTTTAGTCGGTACAGGTAAACCAACAAAGATTTTACTCAAAACTTTTTTTTGTGTTCGCAATAATAATAAAAATAAGTAGCGGTCAAAATATAATGAAAAACCCTGTACGTAAGATTTCCGCTAACGTTACGTTAAACTTAGATTGTGACACTTTTCATAAACATTGATCGGGGTAGATTAAAGTATATCCCTAAGGTAACGTTAGCGGATGGTTAGCGGATGTTTGCTAAAACTCTCTAATAACTTTTTGTCTCAAGCGGAAAAGTATAACTTTTCGCTCTTAATACACAAATAGCTATTTTAAATACGAGTATGAGTATAAGTTTGCGGAAAAAAATATAGAATAAGTAGATGAATAAAAGCTGTAAAATAATAATTAATCTTTGGGGGAGGCAGTGGCGTGCGGTGAAATTTTTGGAAGGGGAAGCGATTGTATAAAAATACAGCAGGCCAGTAAGCACAGCGCCGCAGGCGAAAATTTTTCGCGACCCATTCACCATTTTGTCAAAATCTTGTTTTTTTCCTCAGTACTACGGATATTCGAGATTGAGATTTTTGAAGTGTTACTATTACTTTATTACCTAGTTTATTACTAGAAGCTATAAAAAAACTTACCATTGAAAGGCTTTCTTGGTTTATTTAAACGTAAAAAAAACATTTAACTGAAGTTTTTTATTTTTTATAGCATTTTTCGCACAGTTGACACAGAAGTTAACATTTATTTATACTTAAGATCTATTCGCCTATCCTCAATGGTTGCAAATTTGTCTATAACATCGTCGTAAAATTTTGGATTTTCTGATAACCGTTTAACAAGCTGTTTTTCAATGAATATTAGGGCTAAATTAGAGCGTCTGTCTTCACTTGTTGAATTTCGTATAAAACTTTTAATGCACGTTAAAGCTGAAAACCTTCGCTCAACTGACGCACTTGTGGCTGGGATG
The DNA here is from genome assembly GCA_927349885.1 of Psylliodes chrysocephalus. Lineage (NCBI taxonomy): Eukaryota > Metazoa > Arthropoda > Insecta > Coleoptera > Chrysomelidae > Psylliodes > Psylliodes chrysocephalus. The sequence continues at coordinate 43,307,216 of OV651822.1, forward strand.
GTTAGTACTAATTCACACAACTTGACTTCACAAAGGGACTTATTTAAACCAGTTGTTATAAGAAAATTTATCACATTGATGGGCGTCTTTTTATCAATAATTTCAGTTTCATAAACAACACTTAATTGGGAATATCGAAAAAATTTCCATAATTTAATTTTAGTGAATTAAAAGCTTCCGATGGAAATTTTGATGAATCGTAGTTACTAATATTAAAATTGCACAATTCAACAAATTTTAATTCGTTAAAGTTTTGAAATCGAGAGTTCATTTGTTGTAAAATATTATTAAAAATTTCGGCGTATAATCGACGATAAGAGGTCTCTCTGTCACCGACATTATCAATTCTAATTATCTTTCTTTCAGGTTCTAAGCCAATGTTTTGAATCTTATTCCAAAAGTGTTCAAACTGTTTTCGTTTTTTATTCATTTTATTTTTAAAATCATCAATTTTTTTAATGCAAAAGCCAATGTCATTTGACTTTGTCTGTAAAATGTCGAATAAAATGTCAGTAAAAGGGAAAATCTCTGCAAAAATGTTGAGCAAAAAATTCAAATCAAAGTTTTGTTTGAGCCAATACAAATACCCTTTAGCGGCAGTAGGTATTAGTTTCTGCATCCCATGTTTCTTTATTATCCCAAACGTCTTGAAAAAAGTGTATCAAAGAATCACGGTATTGAAACACTGTTTGCACCAAACGTCCATTGTATATCCATCGCGTTGGGGCAACTTTTGGAAACCTTTTTGAACGTGAATGTCCAAAGCGCGAGTTCTTTTCGATGACTTTGAAAAGAAGGAAGCCAAACCACTAAGCGTCGAAAAGAAAACTTTGCTATCGTTAATATTATCCATGCTTCGCGATAAAACCAAATTAAATCTATGTGCTTACAGTGAACGAAAATTCACACAATACAGACACAATTTACCACATTATTATTGTTCACAGTTACAGTGCATAGTTCCTTCATTTTACAAAAAGAAAAACAACTACGAAAAACAAACCAAAATCTACGATTTTCCTCACACGTCGATTCGCGGTGCGAATTGCAATATGCGTAAGGCGACGTAAAATCGCTGCCTCTCGACCGTATTTCACGTTTCCAAACGGACTGACTACTGTCGTGGCAACGTAGAGTCAATTGCACGAAGCGAAACCTTTTGGAAGATGAACCGGCTCTTTCAAGACGCGCTTCCGCTGACGGACTCGAAGTATATGGTGTGTGCATTTACACAATTAATTTTCTCATGGGTGGTGCGTGCGTTTACACATTACACCAATGAATTGTTAGTAGATTTACGAAGTTTACGTAATGCTACAAAGAAAATATAGTACCTAATTTAATATTAATTTCTACGCATTGTAAACTGAAAAATATCTATTTTTAAATCTCAAAGTGTAGGGAAGCGGTGCTTCCCCTGGAGGGAGGGAGGGTGTTGTAGGCAGAATCTATCAGAACACCCAATGTCTTTAACAACGAGTACCTACGACCGCCACTGGGTCAGCCCGTCGAATATAATTAAAGTTAAAGCGCATCAGTTAATTACAAATTTCAAAAGGGCTATACCGATTTTACAGTTGCATGTGGAAAACAGTTAAAAAGCCATCAATGGTTCATCGTAAAATTAATGTTAACGGACAGGAAATTACAAATTTCAAAAGGGCCATACGATTTTGCCGTTACAAGTTACTTTGCCATCACATTTCGTAAAAGGGAGAATATAACAACTTGCAATATTTCAATGTTTGTTGGGATAATATATAATAATATATATCAAATAGTAAAATCATATACTGGGTGTTTAATTTGAAAAAAAAGTTATAAATGTTTAAAGATTAGCAAGTTGGAGCCCCTGTATCTCTTTATCTTTGTATTTACCAAATATTTTAACTCAACTGTCAAAAACAAAATTTAGATTTGTCAAGAACAATTTTTCATTATTTTTCATTATTATTCATTATTTTTCATATTTTTGTCATAAAATGACAAACGCCCAGAATTAAAGAAAAATAAAACTTAGTATTGAACCGTAACTTTTTACGCTAAAATCAATGGTGAAACATATACAGGGTGATTTATTTAAAAACATAGACATTTATAAGCTGTTCCGATGTAACGGGACACCTTGCATATTTCGCAGAATTTTAAAAATGTGCAAAAGAGTAAAGTCTATAGCTTTTAACTAAAACATTTTCTCGTATTTCATTATAATAAGAGTTATTGGATTTCCTTGCATAAATGGACCACCCTGTATAAAAAAAATTAGGAAAATAACCCAAAAGTAAGAAAACTCATTTCTAGCGCCATCTATAAAAAGAAATTAAAACTGTATTTCATAAAAGAAATGGAAGTATTAAAGCATGTAGTAAACCAAGAGAGTTCATTAAATATTCTACCAGAGGGCGCACCCGTTATTTTACTTTTATTGGTCAAGTTGTGTTCTTGAATACGTTCATTCAAACAAACGCTTATTTCGAATTGCTCGAACTCGAACCTCGTTTTATCTCGTTGACGGCTGACATTTTGTTTGATGTAAGTGCGTAGTGCACTGTGCTCTGAATACTCTATGAAATCCGAATAGTTTTGAGCTAAATATTGAAAGGATTTGTGTTCTCGTGTGCGTTTAGTGTTCAGATTTCAACTGAGAGCATATGAATTTGAAATAAATTCAAATCGGCGAATTTCAAAAAAAGAAATTTGTAAAAATAATTCGATGGCTAATATGGAAGAATTAGACGGTTCTACCTCGAATGTTATTTATATCACAGGTAAGAGTTTTTATCATCGATTTTGCTTGTCAGTGTTATGATTACGATAAATATATCACTCCAATTTGAGTTCTGTTTATTTGGAACCCTTTCTTCCAAAATATTTTCTTTTAGAAGTGTAGTGTTGTTTTGGAGCAAATACACCTTGCTTCAAACTTCAGCTTCAGAGTGCTTTAGATTCTACTCTTGTAAAAGATAGGTAATCGAGTTGAACAATCATATTTTAGATTTCGAATAAATATTTAAACAAAATAAATTAATAATGCAAACAATGAGGTTTATGGGTGGATTCTGAGACAATCTATAAGATCTGTAAGCCAAAATCTGTAAAAAATTAGATTATCATATTTTACAGATTCTGTAGCTTATAGGATATTTCCCAGAATCATACCATTAGCTTTTATTGAATTTAAATTTATTTGAAAAATATTTTGTTATAAAATATATACACTATCTGATTTGTAATATTTGCATTGCAGAGGAGCATAGGATAGAATGGACCCATGAAGCTGCAAAAGAGTTGTTAAAACTCTATGATGAAAAATGTGACATGCTCGATTCTGGTATCATAAGTACCCAAAAGAAATTATGGGAATTTGTGTCTAAGGATATGAATAAGAAAGGATATTATTACACTGGTGCTCAATGTGAGAATAAGTGGAAAACATTGAAAAGAACTTATAGGAATAAGATGGACAAAATAGACAAGTATGGGCACAAGAGACCCTGTCCTTTTGAAAAGTAAGCTAGTTTAATTTCCTATTTGGAATAGTGTTTCTTATATTATGCATAATTAATTGGTACATTTTGAATACATTTCCTTTATTCCAGTGAGATAACAGAGATTTTGAGTAAAAGGCCACAGGAAAGTACATTTAATCGGAGTTTCCTTTCAAGCAAACTAGGAAGGCTGAAGAAAAAAGATGATTTTTATTATCAAATGAATTTGAATGACCCACCTGGGTAAGTATGTAATTAAATCACTTATTGGAGAAACCCCATAAGTCACCAAAAGCAAGTTTTGAGAAAATCAATAAAAACTGTATAATTTATCCTAAAGCTATCTTAATGATTCTATTGTGTTTATGTTTCAATAAACTCATAAGCAACCACATATTTTTGCTGAATTAGGTAATATAGAATTGACTATATTCTTAGAAAATGTTTTTGAAAGTTCTCAACTAATAGGGTTTCTCAAATAAATACGATTTTAAATAAAAAAAATGTATTTATTTAAACAAAAACATTCTTTTGTAGTTTAACTTAGAAAAAAAAATGTATATAGTAACATTTTCTAGTCTTCAGTTTCCTTTGTAGGCAATGAATAAATTTCATTCCAGAAATTTTGAACAGCAGCATCATCTGTTAAATATTTTTGAAATGTCTTTAGGTTATCCATTTTTTTTTTTTAATTATGGGTAAAGGGCCTGTATATGCTTGTTCTTCAGGCAAAGGTACACATTTTTCTTTTGAAGTTTGAAAAAGATGTGTGGGATGACAATCCTTCTATAAAATCTCTAGCAGTAACCTTGTTAGGTGTATTTGACGAATACGTAAAATGCATAAACTGGTTTATCTTGAATAACACCTTAAGATCTTTTCGGATTCCCCTTCCCTGAGATTCTGTTGATAAGCAGGTTTTTTTATAATATTTTGGCCACCACTGTTTGAAATCTATAATATCTTCTGTTTTCGGAAATTTAATGGAAAACTTTTGCTTTTGAGGACACTCAAGTATACGTTTTCTGTATTCGTCAAGAGTATATGTATGATCAAATTTTTTCAAACCTCTTTTGACAACAGAAAAGTCACGATCACATGGTAAAAAGGAGTATCCTCGTATTGGAAAGTACTGATTTATTGTTTGGAACTTGTCCTGAGAAACTAGTGCCATAAACAATCTTAAGACTGTATTGTTTTTGTTCTGTGCTAGACATCCATCAGAAAAAAGATGTAAAGTTTGAACATTTTCTATGATGTTTTTCAAATAATCTATCAGAAATGAACAAACTTCATTCAGTCCCTTGGCAGCAATTCCTTATTTTATTAGTTATATAGATAAAACATAGCTGAGTTGTCTTTAAGGTTGTGTATACAAAAAACATTCACAAGTTGTCTCAAATTAAAGGCTTCTTGTATAGGAATACTGGGCAACTTAAGATTTTGCATGTAATCGATACAAATTCCAAAAACAGTGTCATCTGTTTTTATTAAGTTTGTAACTTCTTCCAGTTTCGAATAGAATTTTCGCGCTCTCCTCAGGTGCACCATCTTCTCTGCCGCTGCAACACGTTTTGCATTATCATTTAGAGATTTACTGTTTATTTTAAGTTTTAGCATTTCACATTCACAAAATTAATACAATTAAGTAATAATGATACTTTTATATTTTTTAAATCATATATTTATGTGATTCCATTAAATTACAATGTAGGTATCTTTTGACATGATAAAATTTTGTTTCCAATTTATTTTTGTTTAATTAAAAAGTAATAATTCGTAACTATTTGTAATCAAATGTTATAATAATAATAATAATAATAATAATAATAATAATTTTTATTTACTAAAATACATTATTTAAATACATTAATAAGATGAACACATTTTCTTTTTATTACACATATAAATATGCAGTAGTTATTCAATGTTTACTTTAAGATAGCAAATAAAGATGAAAACACCCACAAAAGGAAGGCCTGAGCATGGGCAATATTTTCATTTCCATTTTTTTTACATGCATTTTAAATGGTAAAACTTTAAATTTAAATAGTAAAGTACTTAAAGTTGAGATTAAGAGCTCAACCTTGGTGAGATTTTTTTTCTATATGTAGATTAATATTTTGCTTGAGCACCGAAAAAAAAAAAAACTTTGTGGAAATGAATCACTCTAATGTTGATCGAATGAAGATAGGCATATCGACATATGCTATATTGAAAGATGATAATCCCACTGCTGAAGTTAGTAATTTTTACCCACAGGATAAAGATGAACCAACAGGCTCACTCCTCGTAAAAGTATAAGTATGCTGACAGCATCCTAAGCAAGCGATTCGCTATATTCTCCGGTTGCTCAAAGTCAGTCGTGTAGCATCTTTTATACAGAGCAGTCGCACCAGAATTATGATTAAAGCGGACGAAACCTCACTTACTAAGATCAAAGGATTTCTTATTGAGTACGCTTGTTGGTCCATCTTTATGCTGTGCTTTTAGCCAACTGACATGAGATCAATTAAGTAGCGGATATTTTGGATTTTTGAGTCTCTTTTACACTGGTTTTATCATTTGTATTATTACTTATTGGTTTTGCCCAACTTCATTTTCAAACCCTCCTACATATAACTTTAAATAATATAAATTCTTTAGGTTTTCTACCAATTAGATAATAATATACCATTGTATTTAGATAGCCTAGTAGAACAAACCCAACTCAGATTATCTTGGAGGACAATGGACAGTAGCAATACATGGCAGCAAGCTCAGTCATGTCTTTGATAATTTTGTCGACTTCTATTGAACCATCGAATGGTTGTTGAAACTTAATAGCGAACGTAATGTCTCTTGTTACTAATAGATGGACCGATAGTCGATTAAGTATGAACAGAATATTTGTTTTAAAAATGAGATATATGAGTTTTATTATTTTATCACCCAAATGAATTTAAACATAAAGAAAACTTTATGTAAATAGAATTTTATACTCAACAAGTTAAATCAACTTCAAAAACTACAAAATCGAGGCATGTACATAATTTTAAAAACTAATCCTCTTACACCAATTGCCACAATATTAAATTCTCTTCAATGGTTTTCAATTCAGCAAAGGTTGTACTACTTGACAATTATATTTATTTATAAAATAATTCATTCTTTGGCTCCATCCTAGTTTCATCAATTTATTTGTTATCATGGGGATATTTATGATTACAGCACAAGTTCAACTAATGATATATACATTAAAAAAGTTAATTATTCCAAATCACAGGCATCTTATTGTATAAAGGTTTCCAAGAATATAATGAACTGCCCAGGGGCTTGAAGAATTGTAATTCATTAGCAAGTTTAAAAAAAAATTGACAACTTTTATTAAAACTGATAAAATTTGATTTTAACTTTTATATATTTGATTATTACTTTTTTATGCTTCTTTTTTAATATTTGTAAGTGTACTGCATTTGTATTTCTATAATAATTTTTTTTGTATATTAAGTTTATCCTACTTCAATAAATATCTATCTACGATGGGGGGGCGGGGGGCGCTAGTGCACGGGCCAAGTTTTGTACTTCTTCAAACTGATGTCGTGACAGGATTACCTTCAACGAAATGTTCCTATGGTTCTACTAGACTAGGCTATCTAAATACAATGATTATACTGTTGTAGGTAATAGAGCATTGTCGTTATCTATATACAGTGCTTTTCAGATAAAAGTATTCACCTTAAGTAACTTTTGAAGGACTGATTATTACAAAAAACAAAAAAATACGTCAATTAATATTCGAAGGGGGAGATATCCTGCCATATTTAAGTTTGCTGAAAAAGTCACCCTTTCACCCCTACTATCATCCCTTCAATTTTTTTAAATGGCTATTGAGCATAAATAAATAATAACGTGTTTCAGGGTTTTTGGATTTTTTACATTTTAAGGGGGGAAAACGGGGGGTAAAAGTTTGTAAGGGACTATCGATTTTTTTGTTCTCTATGAAGTTAGAAACATGAAAATTGGAATTGCACTACTGACTACAAATTATTAATGATGTGTTTCAGGGTTTTTGGATTTTCACGTTTTAAGGGGGGAAATGGGGGGGGTGAAAATTTATTTGGGAGTATCCATGTTTTTGGTTCTCTTTAAAGTTAAAAACATGAAAATTGGAATTGCAGCTAATGAATACAAATTAATAATGACGTGTTTTAGGGTTTTTGGATTTTCGCATCTTAAGGGGGGCAAACAGGGGTAAAAGTTTGGATGGGAATATAACTTTTTTTGTTCTCTTTGAAGTTAGAAACATGAAAATTGGAATTGCAGCTAATGAGTACAAATTAATAATGACGTGTTTTAGGGTTTTTGGATTTTCACATTTTAAGGAAGGGAAACGGAGGGGTGAAAGTTTATTTGGAAATATCGATTTTTTAAAGTTAGGAACTTGAAAATTGGAATTGTAGGTTCTCATCATAAATAAATAATGAAGTGTTTCTTTGGATTTTCACATTTTAAGGGAGGAAACCAGGGGTGAAAATTATTAAAAATTAATAAAAAATTATTAAAAATTAACAAAAATTAATAAAAATTAATAAAAATTAATAAAAATTAATAAAAATTAATAAAAATTAATAAAAATTAATAAAAATTAATAAAAATTAATAAAAATTAATAAAAATTAATAAAAATTAATAAAAATTAATAAAAACTAATAAAAATTAATAAAAACTAATAAAAATTAATAAAAATAAAAATTAATAAAAATTAATAAAAATTAATAAAAATGAATAAAAATTAATAAAAATAAAAATTAATAAAAATTAAGAAAAATTAAAAAAAATTAATAAAAATTAATAAAGATTAATAAAAATTAATAAAAATTAATAAAAACTAATAAAAACTAATAAAAATTAATAAAAATTAATAAAAATTAATAAAATTTAATGAAAATTAATGAAAATTAATAAAAATTAATACAAATAAATAAAAATAAAAAAAAATGAATAAATAAAAAAATTAATGAAAATCAATAAAACTAATAAAAATTAATAAAAAAAGAAGTCGTGTATTTTTTTATTAATAATTAATAATTGTTAATAACACGACTATACGCGATCAAAGTCGCGAGCAAAGCCGCGGGCAATAGCTAGTTTATTTAATAATTTTCTAAAATGTTCCTTCAATTTCCCTCCATTTCCTTCCCATATTCTTTATATAAATATTGCTAAAAAAATTAGTATTGACTATGTTTAAAATATAAGTGCTATATTTTTAAAAAAACAGGTTTATGCATTCATTAAATTATTGCCCTGTAGAAAAGTTGTTAGGTTGGTTGGAAGAGTGGGTTGATTTCAACAAAAGCTTGGTCTAGGAAAATTTTGTGAACATGCAGCATTATTCGAGAGAAAAACGTGCTTTTTGTGTGCGCGAGTTTTACCAAAAATTCTTGCAATTTACATGACATTGCACAATGTCTAGGCATGGGTTCGTAAGTTTGAAGAGACTGGTTTAACAATGAATAAACCAACAATTTAAGAACAGTGGGATGCCCTAAAAGCATTGAAATTGTAAAAGTGTCTATGCGGCAAGAACCAAACTTGTCAGTTCGCAAGAATTCTCAAGAAATATGTATTTAAGCACCCTTACAAAATTCAGATAGTGCAAGAACTGAAGCCGACATACTATGTTGAGAGACTTTTATTCGAAATGTTAAAATTTGTCTCCATCTTTCGACAACATCTTGTTCTCCTTTCCGAATTAATGGATATGTCAATAAACAAAATTTTTGTTACTGGTGTGACAGGAACTCTTAAAAGAAAACATCAAAAGCTTTAGCATAGCCAAAAGTCACAGTTGGGGTAGCCATTTTAGCATCTAGAATTATCGGTCCGTTCTTTTTTTTAAGATGATCGCGGCAACCCAATTACTGAATTCCGAACGTTATGTCCATATGATTTGGCAATTTTTAAAACCTGTTCTTCAAGAATGTCAAGGATTTTATCAGGAAACTTGGTTTCCACAAGATGGAGCCACCAGTCACCCTCCGAATTGCTCTTTTCCTGATGTTTAGGTGCTTTTCATGGAAAACTGATTTCTCGAAGAGACATAAATTGGGCTCCCTAAAGTCCCGATTTTTCTCCATGCTGACTTTTTTTTGGAGGGGGGATATCTTAAAAGTCGAGTATCGCAACTGCCCTACCAATCGGGTGCTTGAAGAACAATATTCAGAAATGGAAAACATAACTGAGCACACTTGTAGAAGTGTGATTGCAAATTTTAGAGAAAAATATACAAAATTTGGACAATACGAGTTTCCCAAGTTTTTTTGTTCAATTTAATAAAAAAAAATGGTCAAAATTGATCGATTGTTTTTTAATTTGAATTCAAATAGTAGAAAACTAAAAGGGACCTCTATCTATCTGCAGTGGGATTCTCATCTCAGTTTCTACCCCCATCAGGTTAATATTCTTGATAAATTAAAAAATTTGTTTGATGGGCGCTTTCACGATTTTTTCAAGTTCTGGATATTGTATCCCAAAGTGCCATTCCTGTTCCTATTTAAGGTTCCGGCAATGGCATACTATGTAAAAAAGGGACCTTGTTACAAGGTATACAAATTACTTCACCTCTACAAGTTCTATTAATATTTCTCCTGTATTTAGTTTTATTTTGATGTGGGCTTCTTTGTATAGTGATAGTTTATTATATGTGTAAAAACATTTTTTTTAACAGTTTTAGTGATGATGGTGAATCGCAAGATATTAAAAATGTCAAACTAGTTCAAAACGCCGACACTACTGACGAAGACTTTCTTCAAAATACAGAGTACGTAGTACAAGATTCAGGTTCTTCCCAAATAGTGGAGGAAATATCAGAATTAAGAAAAGTTGTAACAAAACAGAATAAAGTCCAATCAGATATATTGAGACAATCGAATGAGTTGAATCAGAAGATCGTCCATTATTTGGATGGAGCGACGCAGAGAGAGTGCCAGACTTTAGAATTAGAAGAGACCAGGATGGAACAACAGAATGAAATTATTAAGCAAATGAAGTTACAGAATAATTTGTTGCAGAAGTTGCTGGATAAGTTAGGGTGACTGACGCTGATGTTTAATTTCTAGTTTAATATGAATTATGTTGATTTATTTGAGGATATTATTGAAAAATAAAAATAAATGTTTAAATTAAATATTAAAAAAATCTCATTTGGTAACCTTATTTAAAATAATTCCATCGAGTTTTCTAGATGGAGCAATATGTACAATCATTAGTAATATTTTTGTTCTCAAGCCATTTCAGTGTTTTTTTTCTGTTCTCATACCAGTTTCAGTGTTAATATTATTTAAATCTACGCAAATAAACAAACAATTACTCACGCAGTTTTTATTTTAAAGTATACATAAAGAATATATAAAAGTATAAAAAAATTATTTCTTAGAAAAAAGCGTCCTGTTTTTCGTAAATGGTATTATTGCTATAAAAAATCCTGAAATTACTATCCAAAAAGATGCTTGGTAGAACGACTGCTCCCAAGAGTGGGTCAAATCGAAAATCCAACCTAAAAAATAAAAATCCATCAGAAATTTTTTAATATTTAAAAAATATTGTGAAAATGGTCATTGATATTTAATTTTTTTTTTTTTTTTTTTTTTTTCGAAAAATATTTGGTCAGAGAAACGTATAAAAAGGTCACACATGTTTCTTATTGTTTTTTCTTATGGTTAACTCAAATAGCTTTTTGTGTATTAAGAGCGAAAAGTGATACTTTTCGCATAAAATGCAAACAAGATTTTTTCTACGATCACATTATTTTAAAAAATAGATATAAAAACTTAAAATTTGTCATAAGTAGTGTATAATGTGTTGCCTATATCTACGTTATCCATGAAAAAAGAAGTTGATATTCAAAGTCAATGTTAACTTGGATAATAAAAGAAGAAACATCAAACTAGGTACAAATAACTTCAAAATAATTTATTAAAAAGGAATTATATCTAATTTAAATTAGGCGAGCGACAAAGCTGTCTAGTTTTCTGCTCGGCGGTCGACGAAGCTGTCAGTTAATGTCAGTTCGCGGAAAACGTCAACTTTGCGGTTGAATTTCGAAGCGCAAAGGATAGTGATTGTAGAAAAAATAGATTTTTTCGACTTAAAACTCAGAAGAAATAATGTTTCTGTCTTGTAATTAAGACTAATAGATTATTCAGACTTGGAACTCAGAAAACTCGATTTTCTTAAGTCAGAAAAAGTGTTTTGGTATATAGTTGTATTTTTAGACAGAAATGGTTAAAATATCATAGATCGTGTTTGTACTGAAAATTACAGCTCTTTTTACATTACAAAGTGTACAATGAGAAAAGTTGTTTTTTTTATCACCCTGATTTTAATTTCATTTTTGGATTATTAATAATAATATTTATTTATCCTTTAATATCAATACAGTGATATAGGGCAAGTCATAAATAGGTATAATACACTACAAAATATTACATTAAACCACAAGTAAATAAATAAAATTCACACTAATATAGATATTCGCCAATATTATTATAAATTTTTCTAATAGACCAGACTTAAATCTATTGAATTGAACTATATTTTTGATAATGGATGGAAGACGATTAAAAAAAGTTATTCCAGCATACGCATGTTCATAAGAAGTACTGGAATGTTTTAGAATGCGAAACAATTCACTATTCCTAGTGGCGTAATCGTGCAACCCGCTATACACTATTTATTAAGTTTTTTTTTTTTATTAAAAATCACTTGACCTTACTTATTTGGCAACCCGGTACAATTTAAAAAAATAGGTTGTAATGTGTAAAGTAAATCCAACTTTTTGAAGGCTCTAGATATACACCCAGACAACACAAATAGGTCCATTGGACGTCCATTCGATATACAATTTTGGATGTACAAAGCGTTTTTCTGGGCTTCCGACATCCAATGAACGTCCAGTGAAGTATACAAATGGCACACTTATGACCATTCAGAGGAAGTTCAATTCTGGATTATATTTGGACGTTGAATACTGGACATTCAGAAAACGTCCATTCCTGGATTAAATTCCATTGAGACCATATCTTCACTTTTTTTTACACCACCGCAACTCGCCACACACTATTTTATATTAATAATTTATTATTTTTGCAACCCGCTATACATTTTTTTTTTTAATTAAAAATCGCTTGACCTGAGCAGGTTTTGAACTTACAACACGTCCATTATCGTTCTACGCTTTCAACCGCAAGGCGATCTCGACCAAGGAGCCAATTGAAAACCTTTAGTAGATATGGTTATAATAGAATAATATTTCAAACTTCCGTTGATAGAATGAAATGCAATAAATTAAATTTGTCAATTTTTAATGACCAATTATATTAAAAAAAAAAAAGAAAGTGTATATAGATGGGTATTATCTGGTAGGCTAAATAAATAATCTAAGATGGACGTCCACAGGCCGTCAAAATACTACCAAACTTAAAATTAAGTCCATAAACAGACGTCCTCTGGGTCTCAATATGCAGCTGTCAAATTAATGATAATAAACGGACGTACACTGGATGTCCGAATACGGATATGGACGTTTTGACCCTCAAATGGATCTAAAGTGGACGTCCATTGGACTATATGTGTGCTGTCTGGGTAGGGTGTTTTCACAGCCTATTCATTTATTTTAACAGCTTATAGAACTCTTCAAAAGAAATTGATATACCAAAAATCATCTATAAAAGTGCATGATAAAAGAAATAATAAAAGATTAAAAAATTTATTTCACGAATGTCATTTTTTTCGTGGACACCCGAATTTATTTTTGACGCTTGTAAGGAGTCGTGGCTACGCCGAGCAAGACTTTGCGTAAATCAAACAAATTGGTACAATTTTGAAATTGTTTTGTAAAAACGGAATCCATTTTACTGATAATGGTATTTTATGATTTTTTAAAAATAATTTATAATTGTACCTATAGGTAACTCTCTAATTATGCAATTTTTAGATAGGTGTTTTTTGGTATATCAACTTTTGGCGAGTTCTGAAAGCTATTAAAATAAATGACAACTTTAAAAACACCCTGTATGTCCTGATTCATGTCTATGTAAACCATAATACGATAAGTGGCCATTAAAAAAAGGTGTAAATTGTAAACAATGAGCTGCATCCAAACTGTAATTTTCAGCAAAAACTTTCGATCTGAATTTATAATGTTATAAACCTTTATAATGCAAAGACATTTTTCTGACTTAAAAATGGGAAAAATCAATTTTTCTCAGTTCTATGCCTATGCCACAATAATATTCTATTTTTGTTAAGTAAGAATAATCGGTTAAAAGTCAGAAAAAATTGGAAGTGGAAAAATTATAAAATATTTTGTAACCCTTCTGTGCTTTTGTATTAATTCTCAGCTTGTGTTATAAATTTTAAAGAATTTTCTGCGCATTTTAGAAAGCGCGAAGAAAGACTGTCATTACACCCTAGTATAAAAGTAATAATACAGTAGATTCATTTTCTACACAAAAAAATAAACAATGAGAGGTATCTGATCAACGCGTTTGAGTTTGTGTTTAGGTTTGAATTTGAATCGACAAGTTGTTGAATAAACAACTGAAACATCTTCCATTTTCATATATGGAAAATAACCCTCCAATAAGAAAATTAAATCTGTGATGATAAATATTTTAAAAGTATTAGATTGGTAAGAACTACACAAATTCTCATCCCATCTCGCTTCCTTCAATTCCTAAAACCAATCTTGAAAAATCGTGTATTTTTTCCTATATGGGTCTTGTGATCCCAAATACTATGTTAAGCGGGTATGTTATGTATAACATATTAATACACTACGACCTAAAATATTTATTTTGCCCCCTTATGTTGCTAATGCAGCAAAGGAACAATCTCGATGCCTATAACGACCCTTCCAGTCCTATCTTCTCAAGGAATTGTAGGATTTGGAGTGGCTTCAAGTTAAGTAGATCGCCCTCTTCTATTTGGTATGCTCCTAAGAATAGTGCCCTTGGATTCTGGAGTACTGCACATTCAGTAAAGCCCGCTACTCATAGTACGTGATGCGATGCAACGGTGCGATTCGTTGGTGCAGTAGTAAAATAACTGTTGTTGGACATTTGTCTTACATCGGCGCACCGCCACGACGAATCATTATAATGCGTGATTCGTCGATGCGTGCATCATTTTCTTTGATGGTTTATTCCAAAACCAACATCCAGCGGAATCGCTGCAAAATGCATCGCATCGGCGCACTGATTAGTGCATCAATGCATAACATCGACGTATCAACGAAAAGTGAGTAGCGGGTTTAAGAGTGTGCATGGGGGTTTTGTCCTCAGAGAATCTGCACTCCCTATATTCTACTAACCTCACTTCACTAAGGTGTCCTATGAGTCGGCGATACTCGATAAAGATGCCTGTTCTTTTTTAGACAGATACAGATTTTCGACCCTTTCTAGTTATATTCATCCAGAAGTACCTTTGCTTGTCTTAGCTCCAAGATTTTATTCCAATTATCAGTTCTTCTACTAATTCTTTTTTAATCTCTCCTAACATTTTGTTACAGCTGATACTGCAAAACGGCCCAGGTCCCACAAATTGTGTTTTAGCGAAACTATCTGCAATCTCGTTACCCACTGCATTATTTCCCGGGATTCAAGTAAGAGTAACTGTATGTTTGTCGCCTAGCTCATTCGGTTTTTCTAAGCATCTTCAGACCATTTTTGAGCTGATTACGTAAAAGCTTAACGCTTTGATGGCTGCTTGGCTATCGGATATGATGATAATCTCTTATCTAAGATAGTTTCTAGGCTCTTGATGTTGAACTTGATACACTTCTCAATGGCTAAATTTCCGCCTGGAAGATGTTTGGGTATATACCCAAACTTTCAGAGTGCCTGGTTGTAGGCCCATACACTTCTATTATAGTTCCTTTTATGATTTTGGAACCGTCCCATCGAGATAGAATAAATAGGAGATGCTATGACTAACAGTGTCCGCATCTTTGCATCACACTTTTACGCCATGTGTCAAACTCGAGCTAGTAGAGCTAGTCAGTTATGATGAAAATAAACGACATTTTTTTGAAACAGTTTTATTTAAATCGCCATTTTGATTACATTTTTGTCATAACTCAAAGTGCGTCCTGTTATATCATAAAATAATGTTTATGTCATGCTTGGGTATTTGCCTAATCTCTCAGAGCCTGGTTCTAGGCTTATACACTCCTATTCCAGTTCCTTCTGGAACCATGCCTATAATACTGAATTGCATGATTTTAGGTTGCAACCATGATTGGTTCTTGGCTCCATTGTATATTGCTGCCCACCTCTGTGGTTTTAATGTTTTTTTTACAAAACTCCACTTCTTTCTCATTTCTTCTTGGAGCATATCCCAAGTATATTTGGTCGTGAAGATAATAGACTTTTGTCTGATTATTCTGATTCCATATCGTGTCCTTTTTGCCACATTCTCTATCATTAAATGTAGATGGGTGAGATTTAAGATCATCTCCATTGCGGCTGTAGGATAGGTTCTCATTGCACCGGTGATGCAAACACAGGCTAGTCTTTGTACTTTTGAGATATTAGCTCTCGTAGTAGCTAAACAAGTTCTGTTATTCCAGGCTACAGTCCCGTACGTGATGATTGGTCTCACTGTTGCTGTATACATCTATCGCAGTGTTCGGGTTACACTCCATCTGTTTCCCGCAATGTTCTTGCATACCACTAGAGCTTTTGTGGCATTATTTGCTACCTACTTCCTTCTCATGTACGTTCCAGAGAAGTTTTTCCCAGGGATAGGCTTCGATATTTGACTTCTTTTTTCCATTCTATCCCGTCTAATCCGACGGTTTTGAGATTTAGTTTTTTCCTTGAAAAGGCTACTAGTTTTGTTTTGGTGGGTCTTGTTCCACCTCGCGGCTCGCATCTTCTAATCTGGTCTAGCTCTCTTTGGAATACATTACACAAGACCTTTCCATACTTGCCGATAGCAAATATATATATAACCTTGACAGGGTATGTCTTAAACGTTACCCCACCTACTTAACGACAAAATGTTCGGAAAATTCCTTGGACACGTAGATTTTTATTTCTGATGAAGTATACATTCCACACCTTCTAACCATCTTAATTGTACTTCTCCATAAATTAAAATCGACGCGTTCGAAAAACTATGGCGATAAAAACTTAATGGGGAGGGGTAACACAAATTATGCTCACTATATATAGAGTGATAGGACGCTTGAAAAAGTCCACAGACAAGTCCGAGGGATTAGTCTGAAAAAATGACTTGCTCAAACGCATTTTTCAAAAGTGGAAAAATGTATTGCGCATGCGCGAAATCAAATAATTTGGCTGAATTGCTTACAAAAAGAAAATATAGTTTAAAAAAGAAGAAATGACTTTTGTATTAACAATGTTTTCAAATTTTCGTTTTATTTCCATTCAAAAGGAAAGACTTGTATTTCGTGCAAAACTTTTTAATTAATAAATGCAAAGCGCTTTCGGCCGAAAGCGCTTTGCATTTATTAATTAAAAAGTTTTGCACGAAATACAAGTCTTTCCTTTTGAATCTAAACTACGTGCACACAGCTGGTTATTTTAATTTTCGTTTTATATCTATTTAAAATAAAAACGTGGAAAAATTACCAACAAATCCAAAGTTTTGAAGTAATTTACAAATTATTTGTCTAACAAAACGAAAATATAAATGCAAATATTGTTCCCAAAGTGTTTTTAAAAATACATTCAGGATGGAGAAACATTTAACAGGTTGTCTTCTATGACCAGAGGATATCAAACAGCAGTTTCTGGGAAAAAGGTCAAAATAAAAGGGAACGAAATATTACGTTATACCGTTCTATCAAGTTTTTCTCAAGGTCAACTATTTTTCACTACTTTTTTGGACATGTCCGTCGGACTAGTCCAAAAATTACTTTTCATGGAAAGTCCCATCACTACTATACATTATTACTTAAAAAAATGGAAGTAATTGATTATTTTTTATCAATTATAATTAAAAATTTAAAAAATAAACAATATGTTTGAAACATAATAATAATTATTGATTTGTAACTCCAAATTTTGTGTTAGTAAAATAATGTTTACCTGCTAATGGTGGCCCAACAAGATTGCCAATTCCTTGTGAGAGCAAAAGTAGCCCATATGCCATAGTAAAATCATCTAAAGATACTAGTTCAGCTAGTAGAGACGGCGTTAAACACATCGAACTTGCGAAAAACAATCCGAAAAATCCCCCGCTGGTCAATAACAAATAATAATTTGATGTGAAAAATATCATTCCAGCAATGGTCACTCCACAAAGAATAAGACAGATTGCGTAAGTTTTCGCTATATTCAGTTTGTCTCCAACTATTCCAAGAATTACCTGGAAAAATAGATGAGTTGAAAAAATACGGTATGTTGAAAATTACAGTATAATGTTCACAAAATTGAATATGACCCTATCACTCGAATCTTTCAGCTTAAAAATGGAATAACTTCCATATTTATTAAGCATTTTTAAATATCTACCTACCTACATGTAAATCCTTAAAAATGGAAACGTCAATTCACAGAAAAAAAAGTAGAGTAGGATATATGAGTGATACTGTGACTTGGAATCGTTACTGTGATTAGTAAAATTCAAATTGCCAAGATTACAGTTCATAAAATTTAGCACAAGTCTATTAGACATTATCGCCCAACCCAATTGGACATTCATTATAATGCCGTTTAAGGTTTTACATGTGGGTAAATTTAAAGATGCTTTGTGAATTGGGCTATAATAAGACTCATAACTGGCAGTTGCTTCATCAGTGTTGACCTTTGAAAGTGATACAAACTAGTGCATAAAAGAAGTCTGTAGCTGTGTTTTGATATTCATTAGCTCCATATTAACAAACAAAATGTTCAACAAGTTAAATTATTAAAAAAAACTTACCATTCCAATAGTGTTTGTAATCCCAATTACCGAAATTGCCAATGAAGCTTGTGAATCGGTGTAGTTATTCCTCGTCATGTGCTCAGCCAAATAAAAATACGGTACCACGAACCATATGTCCAATATGACGGTGGATATTGATAATATCAGAAAATGTAAGTTCAAGAATAACGAAAAGTTGGTTAAGTCTTTTAAAATACCCAAAAACTCGTCATACCAATTCTAAAAAACTAATAAAATAGTTACAGACATAATATAAGAGGAGCATTAATGTTGAGATGTATTTTATCTTATAGGCATACTGCGCAAAATAAGGTAAGGTTCCCCTAAATTTGAAAAAAATGTGAATTTAAATCGAAATTGGTAAAAACCAAAATAATTTCTTATAAAAATATATGTTTACTGATAAACATTATTGGAAATATATTCATTATATTTCACATAATACATCAGGCTTGTCCAGCTAAACCAATCAATCTAATTAATAATCCAAATATAAAAGATAATAATTAAAAGTTCCTAGAATAATAAATTGCAATGTATCCATGTCGGCCTCTCTCTCTCTCTCTCGCACGCATAAGCGAAAGAATAGTTTTAAATAAACTACAGTTACAATGACTTAATCCAAGCTTACCGTGCTACGCAGCACGTTGCTAAGCTCCTGGACAACACGATGCACAGTCGAAAGGGAAAGTGCATAAAAATTAAACGTCTGTCTTTTTTTGCAAGAACGATGTGATGTGATTCACATTTATAAAAAGCTCGAGGCAGTTATGCCCTGCACGTGAGCTTTTCTGATTTTGTGACGTATTTGCCTAGGCCAGGATTTTCTGAACAAATTAAAAATTACTACATGTATATTTAGAGTTACTACTCAACGTTTTTGTGATATTATTTTAAAAAATAGTTTTTTAATGTTCAAATAAACAGTGCTAACTTTGAATTGAAATAATACAACATCAACCATCAGTGAAATAAGACAAGTTGAGATATTGATTATTGGAATCAATCCACGCTAGGTATCTGGAATTAAAGGTATACAAGTCTCACTATATGTGCTGGTCTACCAGGGCCATCTTTATAAGGTGTTAACATTTTTATTGTTTTGTTTTTTACAGCTAGCCGTAAGTAAATATCAGTTTTTGATGAAATATCAAATTTAGTCATATACTTAAATTCACCCAAGTTGTTGCAGTCATTTCTAAGTAGATGCAGAAAATACCTTCGAATACTTTTCTAGCAGTCACTTGTAATTGCATGTATAAGAGATGGAGTTTACCAACGACAAATTGCCGCTGAACTTCGTGTAAGCCAATCTCTGTGATTTTAAGAACTTGGAATCTGGTGGCGTAACAAAAATACCATACGGACCCCGTGCACCAATTCAACTGGTCACCAGGATCGCATTTTAGTAAGAAAAGCAATTCGAAATCCACGTTTCCAGTTTTGACATCATGCCAATCTACTGGGCCAGTATATATACCTATTTCAACAATTAGACATCGCTTAAGAGAGATCTATCTCTGTCTCTGTAAGGAGGCGAAGGGTAGATTGCCCCACGGTACTTAAGCTTCACTAGACCCATAGGCATCTTTCCGGAGCCTCTCAGATCGTCAAAAGCTTGCATGTTAATAACATTGCCGAGGCGCTACTAGATTTACCATTTTTTAAAGTGGCCATTAGGTGGGTTTCTATCAACCCGCTGGTAAATGCCCGGATGGAGCTATTATGTCCGCGACCAAAAGTAAGGGTATAGAGAGGTTGGAAGTTAGATCGGTAAAATTGAGAGTAAAAAACACAAAAAAGTTAGTTGCGCTAAAAATAAATGAGAGTGAAAAGGTAAAGTAAAAAGTGGAGAATGGGTAGCCAAATGAAAGAAAGATGTAATTGAGATCTTAGACGGGTTAGTAAGAGTATCAAAACTCACAAGAAACACCATTTTCAACGAACATGAAAACTGGACTACTTACTGGACAGAAATGGCAACGAATATTATTCTCATACGGGCGTAGTCGAGTTTACAGTAGTGATGTGATCATTCCATTATGACTATCATTCGAATTAGTACGATTATGCCTATATTATTAGAATTATTTGAAATATATGAATTTATAACAAAAGAATGTTTGAGATTCGAACGCGAATGAGAAGTTAAAATATGAAGTAGAGTAGGCCGTCAAAATAAATTATTTCCCTTAAGTAGGATATCAATGCAACCCAATCACTCCAATCAGTACTAGTAAGCTAAAATGCTTGCATGATAATAAAAGTAAATAATGATGTATGTCGTTTTAGACTTTGGTGTACTGCGTTCTTATTGGGTAGTTAACAGTCAAGATATTGACTTTTAACACATTCATCTTAAATCATTGATTATGGCAAATAATAAATCATTCGAATGATATGATTCGAATACTCGATAAATTCGATTTTAAACTATCCGAGTAATTCGATTATGCTCATCACTAAGTAGTCTAGAGAAGACTGAGTGAAAAATTCCCTGTAATATAGTACAAAAGACTCGCCATTTTGAAGGAGGATCAATAATGGTATATGGAGGCATCAGATTTAATGCAAACACGGCTCGTTCTATTTCAGGGTGTGAATTTGACGGATTTTTATGACTCCATATATACTGACTTATGTCCAAAATTACGGGGACGATTTATTTTCCAAGAGCATAATGCCCGTTCTCTAGTTGCCAGAGAAGTTCTAACAGTTTTTGAAGGAAACCACATATTGGTTATAGATTAGTTAGCTAACAGTCCGGGTCTAACACCCGTGGTATGCAGGAGACAGATAGAAATGTCAAATAAACTACAACAACTAGCAGATGCTTCACTTCAAGAATAGAAGCATATATAAATAAAGAATTGGGAACGATAGTATGCTCCAGAACTCACAAACACAAAACTAAACTTTGCAACAGAGGTGAAGTACCTAGGTCTCACCTTTGACAACAAGTTAACATGGAACTCGCATTTAGAAAACAAAGTTAAAAGAGCATACATTGCTTATGAACAATGCCGCCGAACCGTGGGGCGCACCTGGGGTTTCTCCCCCAGAGTCGTCGCATGGACTTATACGGCTATCATAAGAACTATGCTAACATACGGTGCAGTTGTCTGGGTAACGAAAACC
This sequence comes from Psylliodes chrysocephalus, assembly GCA_927349885.1. Taxonomy (NCBI): domain Eukaryota; kingdom Metazoa; phylum Arthropoda; class Insecta; order Coleoptera; family Chrysomelidae; genus Psylliodes; species Psylliodes chrysocephalus. The sequence continues at coordinate 43,328,778 of OV651822.1, forward strand.
CAAAAATTAACAGCTATCCGTAAACTAGAACAAATTCAAAGAACAGCATGTCTCAACATAACAGGAGCCATGGTAGTCATTCTTAGTCTCACTCCCCTTGATATTTACATCAAGGAGGTTGCTCTGACGACAATGACACGCCTCCGCACGGTTGGAATAGAACCTGATGTAGGATCTGGTGAGGTGAGACGTCGCTTTTGGCAGGAGGCACTCGATACGTTCCCACTGCTTCAAATGAACATGGACTCCATCTCACCGAGATATATTTTCCATAAGCCATATAAAGTTTTAACAGAACAAATAGAAGAGCCAGAAGTGGCAGGCACGATTCATATCTACACCGACGGTTCTAAAACAAAACAAAGCTCATGATGTGGAATATACTCCAGATTCTTAAACCTAAACATAAAATGGGCTGTGAGCAATAGTGCCAGTATAGTTCAAACAGAGCTAACGGTGATTCTCATAGCAGCAAAAGAAATAACCAGAAACAATATCACTGGAAGGAACATGCTCATCTATACAGATAGCAGACAAGCACTACTCACCCTGAAAAGACCACAAATTTACTCAGGGTTAGTACTAGAATGTCACGAAGCTTTGGCCGAAGTATTCATCAACAATGTGGTCACCTTAAGATGGATCAAAAGTCACGCCACATCTAAAGGTAACCGTCTTGCTGATTCACTAGCCAAGAAAGCAGCCAACCAAATACTTTTTGGACCTGGCCCTTCTATTGGCCTGATAAAATCGGTAGTGACAGACCTAATTAAAGAACATTTCCTTGTGAAATTTAAGGAAAGATTGGATGAAACAAGAAACTGCAGAGTTGTCAGAGAGCTCTTAAGTTACCCTGACAACACTGCAGCAAACAAATACTTGACTATGACTAGACAGAATCTGCGCCTAGTCACAGGCATTCTGACTGGTCATTGCCAAGTACGGAAACATCTCCATATCATAGGGCTGTCAGAATCCGCACTCTGCAGAGTGTGCGAACAAGAAGATGAGACCATCGAGCATATCCCATTTATTAGAAGATTTGTGTTCGGCGAGTATCGGCTAACACCGGCCGATATAAGAGAAGCACCTCTTTTCGATGTTGTCAACTACATTAAATCTGCAGGCTGGCTCACGAGCTAGGAAGTGCCTATCATCTTAGGAATTATGCACAATGGGCCTAATGAGGCATAATTGCCGTGGGATAACCAACACGTTACAGATACAGATGCTAAGTCGATGTCCAAATGTAATATGAGGGCAAGTCGTTACTGAAAATTGTTTTAAATTAAAAAAAAAAATGTTTTTCTTAAGAAATTTCTGTTTATTTCCGAAAATTCTAAAAATATTTGTTTAAAATTATTTTCTGATATTTTTTTTTATATATATCGTATATAGGTCAAATTATCTGCTTATTTAATTTATTATAAGTACTGGGAATATTGTATTTAAATTTGAAATAAATTACTAAAATGTTTTTTAACATCGGCTTAATCCTAAAAATCTTGGAACTTAAAGTTTTTAAAAAAGATGTCAACACTAATTTTTGACTTAGAGATTCCAAAAATTTGTTTTTATTTTTGTTTTTAACTTTACTGCCAAAGTGTCGGAAGATATCAAAGTAGAAAGAGAAAGAGCGGCCCAAAACCACATTTTTTAAGATTCAGACCCGAGCTTTAAAATTCTATGTGCAAATTAATCGAAGATAAAATAATAAATAATGTTTTTGTTTTATTTTTAAATACATGTAAAAAAAAATCTGTTGGACTACCTTTAGTTCTTACCGCTGCAGCGCAATGAATGATTGATTAGCGGCATATTGAATGGTGTCATTTAGAGGTTGGGATGCAATTAAGGATGGAAAATAAATAATTTCCACCCACGTTTTATTCTTCTTGGCAAAATAACTTGGTGACTACTTATATGATTATGAATAAAGGTATAAAAACAATTATTACCTCTTCTTCCCTGAACAACGTTGCCGTTGAATTTTTATAGATGTCCGGGCAACTTGATGCTTTCATTTTATACTTATGAATGTTCAACATCGCTCCTCTGTAACCAATAGAATTCTTTCTAAATCTTATATTTTTAAGATACGATTGTGGTTGTATTTGGGTTTTTGCTTTTACGGAGAGACTTCTAAGAAGTTGAATGCCTCTACTTGGGTTAGTAGTAACAACTTGAGGATTGAGCTCTGGTTTTTCATCTAACATCTGCGTTACTTCGTTTTGTGCAGCTGATATTTCGATTTCTGGAATATTTAGTTTCGTTTCATGTTCATTGTGTATATTATTTATTTCATCTGGTTCCGTTGTTTCTTCAGTTTTTTTCAACTTCATGAAAAATCTTACTGGTACTCTAGAAGTATGATGATTTGGGGCGTTTGCTGCATTCAATCTTTGTTCGGAAGAACTACGAGCAGATAGTATATTTGGATAATTGTCTACTATAATACTATAAATTTGTTTATTTTGACTTAATTGCTTTAAAACTTCTAAAGGCACCTGTAACAAAAATATTTATTAAAGCATGTAAATAAATTAAATTTTGCTACATACTGAAAGGGAAGAGACAAGTTTGTTCCAACAAGAGTTCAAATCCGTCAGACTGTAACGGTTGGAACTGTTATTCGTTATTTTGACACATTCACCTCTACTCAAATGTCATTTGTCGTTTTCTTCTTTTATGATTCATACTGTGAAAATCATTTTTGACTTGAATGTCAACGAATTAACTAGATTTCATGTTAAATTATCTGGGCCATCCGATGTACTAAATAATTTTTATCTATCGTCTAATCCGTCTGATTTTATAAGGTAAGTTTTAATACTAATATATTGTTGAATATACATATATATATATATATATATATATATATATATATTTTATACAAGGTTTTTTTAAATAAATTGTCAAGTTCCGACATAACCTCAATACCTATCAACAATGAGTAACACACATGGATAATTTATATATTATTTTTTTTGGAATAAGATATTATGCTTTACTATGTTTAAATATGTTAAATAAGATTTTTCCTTTTCATATTAATTGTAGTCTCTGTGAAATTATTCACTTAATAGTTTTAAATTGTTCATTTATTAGTTAAAAGCATTTTATCTAAATCCTGTTCCAATCTCCTATTTCCTGTCTTAACATTTTAACCTTTTCTTTTTAGCATTGGCTATATCTAGACGGTTTATGGATATTTATATCTAGATGGTTTATTTGGATCTTTATCGTAGACAGTTTATGTGGATTTATATCTAGAAGTTTTTATACCTAGAAGTTTGGTACAATCTGAAGACCGTGGTTTGGTTCATCGATAGAAGATCCAGAATTAAGAATAAGGATACCGAATCCCTTTGAAGAAGGCCTGAAGAATACCATGCAATAACATTCCTTATTTTATCTTCTGTTAACAAAGATAAGTACAATTAAATAAATCATCTAAATTTGAATTTAGTAAAACTATGTGAATTAGAATTTGCTACTACCTTATCTAAAACTTGGTTTAAATATAATTTGTTAGTGGTTAGTGATTTTCTATATTTTTATCACTATTCTAAATTAAAGTATAGTAAGTTTTAAATATAGTGGTGCCCAACTTCTTTTTCAAAGTAATTCGAGTTATTTAATAACCTGACCCACGCCCAAAACTCAATTGAGCTTAAACACACTATAACAAATAGATAAAATATCAAGTATTACGTTACAAGACTCATGCGCTCTTTTACTTTGAGCTTTCCAACAGACTTAAAACCAAATACCTGACTGTAAAAAAAAGTGCAGTGTTACAAGAAATATTTTAATTTTTATGAATTTCGTATCGGGATTAAAACGTCAGACTGGTTTGTAAACTTTTCTCGGATTAACAGTTTGTCTGCTCAGATCGCAGTTGAAGATTTATTGAAAATATATCATTTTGTTTTGGATTTGTGATCAACATCAAGTGAGAATGATTTAGTACAGGTTAGGTTGAAAATGAGCGGGATGATCTCGCCGGTTTCTACTGCGACTCAGATAGATCTAGTCTAACTTATAGTTTACCATACAAGCCACACTTTTTGATGAAGGCCATGGTTGAATTGGGTGAATCCGAAGATATCTAGTTCTTTCCAAAGCCGAACAGGTACATAGAAGATGTTCTGCGGATTCGTCTTCGAGAGTCCGATGTTTGTTGAAGACCTATCCTTTTCATGTGGTTACCTAGTTACCCACTTCACTCCCGGATCTGAGCAGACAGAGGCGTTTATGGAAGGGTTCCTTGAGTTAGCTTAGGGGTATTTCTCCAGTTCAAGAGTATTACACCGTCTGTCTATTTTGAGATAATTCCTTTGGCGGTTCTCTTTGCATTGCCCAGAAATATTTCTGGTCCTATGAAGGAATTGACTTTCTCTTTTCCATTTATATTAGAAATGTAAAAAAGCCATCTCTTCTATTCAAAGCCTTTTATGGTCCAATGTAAGGGTTTTGTAAAGGTTTTCTTACGAATGGAGCAACACACAATTCTTTTGGAATGAACATTTTTTTTGAACTGTGATTTGATGTTTTAGTTGCTTTAATTTGATTCATGGCTTCTCTTAAATTGTTTAGTTTCCTTTGAAATCTATTTCATTTAAAATTAATGTGGTACCGTAAACTAATTTGCTACTGAATGCATTTAAATCTTCTTTAGGTGTAGTTCTTAAGCCAAATAAAACATATGGAAGTATTTCTGACCATTTTTCAGTAGAATTTAAAACAATTTTTAGAGAAACTTTTAGTGTCCTATGAAATCTCTTAATTAGATCGTGGATGATAGGGAGTTGTTCTTAAATGATTAAATCCCATCAATTTAGAAAATTCTCTAAACAGTTCAAATTTAAATTGTCTTCCTTGATCAGTAGGGACTCCAAACCTACAAATCTATCCATTATAAAACTCACGAGCTACGGATTCTGCAGTTATATGAGTTAAAGGAAAAGCTTCAATCCACCTTGAAAATCTATCAATATATAAAACCATTTGAGTGTTGCAAAGGGCATATTAAATCTATGTTAACATATTCAAATCGATTATCTGGTATTTTAAATTTAGCTACAGATCCAATTATGTGTCTATTGATCTTCGACTTTTCGCACAATTTCGACCACTTTTTAATGTCTGTTTCCATTCTTCGCCAAGCCTATTTACTTTTGATTAATTTAATATTAGCTCTAATTCCTGGATGTGACAAATTATATGAGATTTATTGAAAAATGTCCCTTTTAAAACTAAGTGGAACAAAAGGTCTGACGTTTTCAGTTGACAGATCACAACAAATGTTGTTACTATGTTATTACTATTCGGAATTTGATTTTTTTTTGCTAAAGATGTACTTTCTTTAAATAGCTTTTGCAAATCTTGTTCTTAATTTTGTTCTTTCTCCCAATTTTCTAGATTTTCCTGATTATTTAAGCTAATCTCAAATATCCAGAGAGCGTATCAGCTGTTGTGTCACCTTAGTCACTGCGATCCGGCATCGTAGCTAGAGACACATGGTCCCAACCTATATAACTCTTGTTACCGTTTACAGTTACAAGGTCAACTTATTTTATATCAAGCTGTTTTAGCTGCAAAACAAGCTAAAATGCAGGCTCAGCAGAGCGCAATATTTTGCGTAATGAAAATCAGTTGAATACTATTAAACGAGGTAACACATTCTACAAGGCTCGAACAGATACCCCTAAGACATGCCAATATTGTGGTCTTAGCTATCACCAACGTGAGGCAATCCTGCAAGAAATGGAAAGTGTCGTCGCTACTCAAAAAAGGGCTACTGGGATAAAGTATGCAGAAGTACAGGTTTTAGTGGAAAAGAAGTAAAATCCATTGGTGTAGAACATAAAATTAACATGGACTGTTCTTGGTCCATGTTAATTTTATTAATTTTATTTTTGGGACAAATAAATATTTTAAATTTAAGTAATAACTTACCTTGGTTTGTTAATATACAAATTGAAAATTTTTATAAAACTGTTCCATTTTTGATTGATAGTGGGGCAGATATAATTTGTCTTCCAAAAACAGTGTTACCAAATGTTCCAATTTCTCTTTTACCACTTAAAGAAATCATATCTGGCCCAGATGGTAAACATCTTAAAGTTTTAGGTACAACAAAACTAATTTTAGGGTATAATAATATCAAACATTCTAGCATATAAAAACACCTATATTGGGTCGGCCTGGCATTATAAATCTGAATATTTTACAATTTCCAAGTACTTTGTTGCAGTCTAACAACATTAACAATTTGAATAGTAACATTTCTTTAGTACATATTCATCAAGAATTTCCTAAACTTTTTGATTAGCTAGGTGAATTTAAACAAGAAATGTTGATTAATAATAAAGCTGATTCAAAACCATTTTTACAAACAACGCCTCGTATAGTTCCATTACCCCTTTTACCTAAGCTTGAGGCAGAGTTAAGTAGGCTAATTAAACTTGACATTATTGAACCTGTAGATTAACATACAGAGTAGTCGTTCCAAAAGGTGATTCAGTTAGGATATGTGGGGACTACACAGAACTCAACAAAGCAGTTTTAAGGGCACATTTCCTTTCCCTAAAGTTAAAAGTCCTTTAAATAAACTTAGAGGCTCCTTTATTTTCTCAAAATTGGATGCCAATATCAGTTTTTATTAACTACGTTTGAATAAACTCTCAATCCCTCACTACATTTATCTGTCTTTTCGGTAGATTCCTTTTTAAGCGGTTACCGTTTGGTATCTCATGTGCTCCTGAGTTTTTCTCTTCGAAAATTTCAAAACTTTTTTCTGGATTACAGTGTGTCATATCGCACATCGATGACATACTTGTTCATGCACCCACAGTAGAAGAGCATGACATTATACTACGTGAAGTTCTTACTCGCTTAGAAAAAGAAGGTGTTACTCTTAATGAGTCTAAGTGTCAAATTGAGGTAAATAAAATACATTTTCTTGGTCATGTGGTTTCAGGATCAGAGATAGAAATAGATCCAGCTCGTGTTCAATCTATACTAGATTTTGCAGCTCCTACCTGTAAAAAAGAAGCCCAGCAACTTCTTGGCATGATTAATTTTGCTTCTCGATTTATTCCCAATAAATCTGAAATTGTAGTGCCAATTTCTAGTTTATTAAAAAACGACGTTAGCTTCCTCTGGGATGTTCCTCAACAAAATGCATTTACAATTATAAAAAAGTTACTAAAACTCCTCGTCTGTCATTTTTCGATTAAACTAACAAAATTATAGTTAGTGCTGATTCTTCATCTTAGGATTTGGGTAGTGCTTTAATGCAGGAACATAATAACCAGAGAGAATTAGTAGCTTATGGGTCTAGAACTTTAACACCCACAGAGATCCGTTATGCTCAAATCGAGAAAGAAGCTTTAGCATTAGCTTGGGCTTGTGAGCATCTCCAAGAATATTTGATTGGTATACCTATTATTTTAGAAACAGACCATAAGCCACTGCTTCAAATTCTCCAATCAAAATATCTTAATGAGCTTACCCCAATGCTTCAAAGATTTAGAATTCGACTTATGCGTTACGATTATCAGGTTATTTACACTCCAGGAAAATATTAAGTAGTAGCTGATGCTCTCTTGAGAAACCTCTTAAAAAGTACATCACTTAGTGAAGAATTATCTTCCAAAATGTATCTTGTGATAGTGATGAAATAGTGGTAAATCAAAGTGCGTCGTCAAGTAGTGAACCGGTACAAATCGACACGAATGAAACATACACTGAAAATAAATCGGATATACAGCCAGGAACTAACGATTCCAAAAACATTACTTCTAAAACGAAAAGAATTTCCAAAAAACCTGCCTGGCTGTCCGATTATATTAACTAACAAGCTAACTTAAGGGTTTTTCCATTCTACTGTATTAGTTGTAAGTTTATTATGTTTCATTGTTTTATATTTTGTTTCTTATTTGAAAAAGGGGATGTTGAGTCACCTTAACCACTATGCGATCCGGCATCGTGGCTAGAGATACATGGTCCTAACCTAACTCTTGTTACCGGTTCGAGATGTGGCATGTCGTATTTTCGACTAGGTGTTCTTAGGACTTTTTTAAAATAATAAATAAGTTTATATGTGGATTTGCATTATTAGTGTTGTCCATCTACCTAACACAACATGAGCTACTATATTTTGCGATTACGAAATGTGCCTAATGTCATTGCAATATTGACTGATATAATCTTGGTATCTTGTTTGTCTTGTGAACAAGTTTCAGGGCTCTTCTTAAGAGCGTAGATAAGTGGTTTATGGTCAGTACAAATAACAAATTCGCAACCCTCAAGCACAGTTTATAGCTAAAGAATCAGTTCGCTCACTCTGCGTCGGCACTTTTGATCTCAATGTTCCAGTTTATACACCGCGCAACTGCGATTTGTATCCGTGGCGCGTACAGAATCAAACCATAACTAATCAAATATATGACAACCGCCTTTATTTAAACAGCAGTCATCTGCGCATCCTGAATTTGTATCCCTAGAGTGGATATTATTTTGGAATATTCAACTGGCCAAGTGAGCTAACTGATTCTTTAGCAATAAACTGTGTCTCAAGCATCCAGCGGAAATTTTTAACACTTTCTTAGATAGCTAGGAGTTCTCTGTCGTATGTGCTGTATTTTATTTGAGTATTGGATAATTTTTTTGAAAAGAAACCTAGTGGTTTCCAAATTATATTATTGTTAAACTGCTGCAATTAAAAGCATTTCCTGATTTTAATAGGAAAACTACAAAAACATTTTAAAGGTTAGAAATATTTGCGGTAAAAAAATTTAAAAGAAAGAAATAGCCTTTAATTATATCATGCACATTGTTGTCACAACTTTTAGTTGTGTTTAATAAAACCGTTTCAAGATTTTAACAGCAGCAAACGTGCTAATAGTATGATTGGCTGATTTTTTAATTAAAATCGCTTATCCTTACAAATTCGAAATCAAACAACGACATTAATTAACTACTATGCTAAGAAGATGACGGGGATTGTACAAGTACGTCCCCTCGCTCTTATAATCGTGGACACAGTTTTCCTTGCCTTTGTGCGTTGGTGACAGGTTTGACTGTTTGAGTCCTAAGTTTGTTGGAACACCAATTATATAATGCGCGAATCCCGACATACCAGTACGTAAACCGATTTTGTACTATGTTGGAGCAAACCTACAGTAAATGTAGGTGATTAAAGTACGGAGTCATATTAAGAAATATTAAACTATTAAAACTGAATGTACAGGTATAGGTTCTAAAAAGTTGACCAAACAGAAATTGAATAAACAAAAAGCAACTTACTTCTTCATTTTGTCTAACAAAAGTAGGCAGATCTACGACTGACTTAAATCTATCCTTGTCAGACAAATCCAATGTGGCGTCCACGTCTTCTAATAAGAAAAGTGTATCACCTCCTCCTTCTAGAGCGTGTTTTATTTCTTCAAGTTGTTCGGTGTCGATGGACGAGGCACTAGATTTTCGTCGTCTTTTCTCCCTTTTTAACTTCTTTTCTTTCTTTCTAAAGATAGAGAATTTCGTAAAATTACCTAAGGTATAACGAGTTTTAAAATATTTTCATATTCAAGTAATCGGTCTAGGAAGTTTCGACGCGGTATTATTAGTCATGGTATTCTAACACGTCATATAAAATTTCATGAAAAAATGATAAACGGTTTAAGAGCAACGTTAAAAAAATTCATTTAAATTTTTATCTTATACTATTTTTGGGTGCACTTTTGTATATAGGTAAGTACGGTTTAATCGACCTATTTTTGACCCAAGAATATGTGGTATAATTTATGACCAATCTTTTTGAAACACCCTGTAGAAGTTTACTCACAAAATAACGAAATACAAGTAACATGTAAAAAAAAATGTTATTAAATATGAATTAACTGATTGCTGCTATAAGCTAAAAAGAAGGATTGCAAAGATCATTACCTATTGAGATCAGGGGCGGTTTCTCCATTGGTTCATTTGTGCAGTGAACACCCCTTTAAATTTCATGAAAGCACATTATTTTAAAATCACATATAAGTAACTTAATAATATTAATTCACTTTAATATATTTATTATTTTCGTACGTATTAATCTCTACTTTCTTGGTACCCCACTGCGCTGATCGCGTCTGTCGGTTTAATATGTCTAGTGAACGCGAGAGGTATCTGAGAATGAGTGTTAAAAAGCCAGGTTAATAGATCCGTGAAACAGCAGTGTGCCTGCTTGAAACCACGCTATTTTTAGCATCATTTTGTGCATCGCACATAGATTACGTCACGACAGTTAACTTCGCTTGGTCCAACGATTAGTTGTTGTGCTTCGTCAAGGTCACTCTGACTAAATGTCTTTAATTCAACGTTGCCACATTTGGCAGATTTCTGCTTTTTTGGTAGGTTTTCATAGCGAATTCGACTCAAATGCTCTTGCTCGATGACAAAGCGCTTTCAGTTCTGAATTGATTTTGGGCAGCATTTTTATAATTCAAATTCATATCTAGCAGTGCCACAGTTTATAGCTAAAGAATCAGTTCGCTCACTCGGACCAATTGGATGTTCCAAAATAACATCCACTCCAGGGATACAAATTCAGGATGCGCAGAAGACTGCTGTTTGAATATAGGCGGTTGTCATATATTGTATTAGGCATTCCAAGCAAATGAACTGTCAGTGGGAAGATTTGATATATCCAAGGGTTGCGACATACAATGTTTTCTGTTTACAATACGTAAAATCATGAATAATAGATTACATTTAAATATTTTATGTCAAACACAATAAAAATAAGATACATTTTTTCATAAATTGGCAGGCTCTGTGACTATTATTTCGAATAAAAAAAAAACGTTCAAGATGCAAGACTTATATGTCTCTACCCTCTTAGATATACCAGACCTTCTCACTGACAGCTATTGTTAATAGTAAGAGAGCCCACTGCAAATTACGACCGCCATCTGATAACAAAATGAAATATGCTCCAAAGACATGTAACAACATTGTACTTTACCAAATTGCTCCTGTGCCAATCTGTAATCTAGAGCAAAGTGGTTGAAAAAAAATATTTTATATACAAAAAATTACATGAGACATGACAGCGATAATTGTGTTTTCTCTGAAAATGACAATCCTAATTCATTGTGAACCTAGCTTTTAAACCTGAATTATTAATATTTTTACCTAACTTTGGCAGAGATAGTCAATAATAATTATAAACTCTTGTTAGACAATTCTTTTAAACTATAATCATAGTAGTTTTTTTGTCGTTTCTATGACAACCTGTAAAAATGAATCACAACAATAGGCATACAAATAAATTCTTAAATCAGCAAAAATTGATTCATATTTTTAATAATTTTTACCTACTAATCGTGTGTAGATGTTTTTGTGCGATGTTAAGAGGAAGAAAATGTTTCCCGTTACCGATATATATCAAGATATATTTGAATATGTTATTATCTGGAAAACTTTAAGGGCAAACAAAATTAGCGCTGTCATGTCTTATGTGATTTTTTTAATATAAAATATTTTTTTTTAAAAACTTTGCTCAGGATTGGGATTGTCACAGGTGCCATTCGGTAAAGTACAATGTTTTTACAAGCTTTTGGGGTATATTTTATTTCATTATCAGATGGCAGTAAAAGTTTACAATGGGCTCTTGGGATATTATGATTTGATTCCGTATGCGCCAGGGATACAAATCCGAGTTGCGCAATGTATAAACTGGAACATTGAGATCAAAAGTGCCGACGCAGAGTGAGCGAACTGATTCTTTTAAGCTATAAACTGTGGCAGTGCACACATCAAGCACGAGCTAGAGTTCGACAATGGTGTAGCCACACACTTTGATTTTCTTTTACTATACGGAGAATGGTCGCACTGCGCAGCTTTCTGAGTGCCTTTTAAAAATCCGCCATTTTGAACCCTTATTACGTGTTGCCTACATCTTGGCGCAATATTTTTAATGGGTGCGTTTTAATTGTCCGCTTCTGCTTCGGAATTGTCGGTTTTCTTGTTTTAATCTGACAGGTTAGAACGACTGAACCGACAATTCCGGAAGCAGAAGCGGATGATTAAAACGCACCTGATATTTTGCTTGCTGCTGTCAGTGTCAGTGAATATTATTTTTGGAGTCACAGTTTATTGCTAAAGAATCAGTTAGCTCACTCGGACCAGTTGAAAGTTCCAAAATAACATCCACTCCAGGGATACAAATTCAGGATACGCAGAAGACTGCTGTTTTATTATAGGCGGTTGTCATATATTGTATTATCTGAGTTGCGCAGTGTATAAACTGGAACATTGAGATAAAAAGTGCCGACGCGGAGTGAGCGATCTGATTCTTTAGCTATAAACTGTGTCATAGGGTTCAAAATGGCCGCGCCCTATGTTGGGCGTGTCGGACCTCTCTCTTGCGCCGTATAGTAATCAAAGTATGTGGGTGTAGCGCATCTTTATACTTATTCGACTGGCACAGTTAGCACTTGACATTTTAGGTTTATTTATATTTGCCAAACCAAAAATTAAATCTCTATCAATTTCAAAGATTTTCCTTTCTCACTAATAATAGAGACAAAGATGGTAATATATTTAAAGATATTAAATAAATCCTAACCTCCAAAATGACACTGGCACAGTTAGCACTTGACATTTTAGGTTTATTTATAGTTGCCAAACCAAAAATTAAATCTCTATCAATTTCAAAGATTTTCCTTTCTCACTAATAATAGAGACAAAGATGGTAATATATTTAAAGATATTAAATAAATCCTAACCTCCAAAATGACACTGGCACTGAAAAAAAGTACAGTTCCAAAAAATTCGAACTTTGAGCAAGGGTCGCCTGCCAGTCAAACAAAAATTTCACTATGCCTTGGTACTGAGCAATTTCAGTCGAATGCAATAATTTACTTTTAATTAATTAGGTTCTGCCAGTCGAACAAACATCACTTAAAAAAGTCGAACTAGGTAAATGCGCATTAATGCAGCCAGTCGAATCCGCTATCAGCTATTTTGGCTAGTTTTAGTAGACAATTTTCTTTTGGTATCTTTCAGTAGATTTCTATAAATTAATAAAAAAAATCCAATTACTTCAATAAAACTTCCTACTTAAATAATTTTGTTGCCAAAATGGATTGCTAAAAGCATTAAAGCTGAGCGATCATCAAAATAAATAATCAGTTATTTTCGTCTAGTAGATTACTTAAAAATAATCGATTCTTTATGATTTATCGATTATTTTCGATTAACGTATTATTTTCGATTATTCGATTCTTTTTGATTCTTTTCGATTATTTTCGATTCTTTTCGATTCTTTTCGATTCTTTTCGATTCTTTTCGATTCTTTTCGATTATTTTCGATTATTTTCGATTCTTTTCGATTCTTTTCGATTCTTTTCGATTCTTTTCGATTCTTTTCGATTCTTTTCGATTCTTTTCGATTCTTTTCGATTCTTTTCGATTCTTTTCGATTCTTTTCGACTAATATTTTTTTCCAATAATCGACTATTTTTATGAATCGATTATTTATGTATGACTAGAGTACAGCAAGTTAGTTAATAATTGTAGTGTTTGAAAACAGTATAATATTGTAATCGATTAATCAAAATCGAATATAGTATCTCTAAAAAATCGAAAATATCCGATTAATGTAAAATAATCGATTTTCGTATTTTGTTCGGGGTTTGCAGTGCATGTTTGAATTTATTTAATACGATTGCTTTTACTTATAGTGTGAATAAAGTTTTAAACAGTTCTACTGGGCGAAATTTGAACAAATCCCATTATTTTCATCTTGGCTTTGCAATGTCCAGGGTGGGTATAGTGGCTTCTGTATAGTCACGTAATTTAATCAAGAATTGCTTCACTAAAAGTGCAAATGTTTGTGCGAAGTATGAAAAGCATATTCACTGGCAGCTCTAAGATTTGTCCCCTCTAAAAACTAATCAAAACAACAGGCAAAACTTTTGCTTTTTTAGATTGGCAAGTTCTTCGAAAATGTCACGAGTTTCAGTTGAAATAAAAACGGCAGTTTCTGCGCTTGTACCATTTCTAGTAATGGATAAGCTAAGTGATGGTATCAAGCAACCTTTTCATGACTCAGGAATCTTATAAAAAAATTAGGAATTTAATTGTATTAAAAGGGACGATGCCAAAGAAGTTTTGGGGGATATTGACAAAGTTTCACTTATGCTAAAATTATTGGAAAAAATGAACCCCCATTTTAAATTACCACGAGCCGCCACTGATTGAGATCCCTGATACACAGTGATTTATTATTCCAGCCATGTATTCCATCGTTTCTTTACACCTTTTTTTTAATACGCTTTTAGTTACTTCAGCCTCCACATATGCAGCAGAACTTCCGTGACAATGCTCGTTAAATTTTTTAATAATCTGAATCGGTATGAGTCCTTGCCTTACAACGTTGTTGTCCAAAACTATTTTGTATACGAGCTTGTTTTATCAAAAACGTACAAAAAACCGCCATCTGAGAATTTGTCTTCCCTTTTTGGCTTGTAATTTCCATGTTTAAAAAAGTTAGTAAGTAAAATAGAAAAATAAGAGCACAATATAATAAAGATGTAAGAAAATATTTTAAACTAAATATATATTTAAACAAAATCGTATTTATACCCTTCAGGTACCTAGAACGAGATAATGAAAGTAAAGTAAATATCATAAGGTAGCTAAAATGAGATAATTAACTGCTAAATGTACCTATCATTAGGTACCTAAAATGAGATAGGTAACTGCCTAATGTACCTATTATGTCAGGTTAGTAAAATTACTGTTTAATCTAACTAGGATCAGATACCTAAAATGGAATAATGAACTACTTATTATAACATTATGTATCATATTAATATTTAGGTAATTCATTAAAAATCCTCTTAGGTGTCTAATTTTTAGGAATTAATTGTTTATGCCTTTCGTAGAAATGAGAATATAAGCCAGCTAATGGGTACATATTTACTACAGCTATCAATGCTTACTGCAAATATTTAAGGAACAAGATAAATTACCCCAATTATATACAAAGAATAGATCTGCAAAAAATAGACATTTCAAATATTTTTTTGAATAATTTATTGGCGTCGAAACGGCCCGGCTTCGAATCGGCCGGCGTCGAAACGGCTGCATCGAAACGTCCCATTCCGTCAAGTAATACATTCAACAAGCAAGTAAACAAAGATCGGAGGAATTAATTTCTAATAAAACTTCAATTTTTTAATGCCAAAGATGTTTAGAGAAAATGTATACTGTGGGCTGTGCGAAAACTCGTCTTTTGACCATTACGTCACATTACGTCACAATAATAATTGATTTACAAAATTGTTTATTTACTTTATGACAGTAACTACTCTCGTATAAAATTAATATAGCGTATTAGCTGCATCCCTTTGAAATACTATACTTTACTTTGAATTCATCCAGGAGTTTCACTTCGAGCATCTATATTATGTTTGTAACTGCTAATAGGGACAAAGTGATTTGCAAATGCCTGGTGTCGTCAAAGTAATTTATGCGTTTCATCGAGGATTAATATGTATACAACGTTTGAAACAGCAGCAATTTTGCATTGGCAATTAGCTTTCCGGAAAATAGTAGGGAAACAGAGCAGAATCAATAATTTTAACCTATGTAAAGATTAATAAAATAACATAGGTAAATATTTGCACATCTTTTTACTAGCTGTAAACTAATTAGCTTTTCTGAAAATAGTAAATAAAGGACAATCAATAATTTTAATCTACATAAAGAATAAAATATAACGTAGGTAAATATTTGCACTTTTTCTTAATCGCTGTAAACCAATTTGATTATTTTTGTAAAATATACCCTAAAATAGCTCAATTCTGGATTGCTAGGGAACGATGACAGCCTCTAATAGGTGGCGTTATAAAAATATGAATGTTTGTTCATAATAAAAAAATCTGAATAGGCCGATATTACACGGGGGACTCACCTGGTGGTTGTCTGTCTAGGCTCTGGAGTTGTTGGGGGCCCCCATAGGTTTTTCTGAAGAAGCGGCACCGAAGTACAAAAAAAACCACAAAACTCGACTTCGTCCATGGAGCAATTCATTCGGTACATGTTCGGTACTGGTTGCTTTTAAGGTACCATTTCGGAAGGCGCAACAGACGACAGACGGCAAAGGGGACAGATGCATTTACACATTTGGGAAGCAAGGAGACAGGCCACACGACAACCGCAGACGACAATTTGAGGGAACGATCCAGTGTTGCCAGACCTACTGTTTTTAAGTAGATCCACTGTTTTGGTCTCTGTTCTCCTGTTTTAGGCATGAAATCTACTGTTTCCGCCAACTCAACAAATGTTGTTCTTAATTTATTAAGTTTGCCTCATTCTTCAGCAAATGGTCAAAGAATTTTTCTCTAGTAAATTTGCTGAAGTAAAAGCAGCGCAATAAGCATCCACTACTGTAGGTTTGCTCCATAAAAAAAACCTCAAGATGATCATTATGTTTTTATTTAAAATGCAACAAATAATTAATAGGGCATCATAAAAAGAACATGCATGCCAAATACAACGTATTTGAATTATCTGATTCAGACTGATCTAAAAGAAATACCTATTATTTTTCATTGGTTTCTTTTTTGTTTCCGTACGTTAAGTATATGTATATTAAAAATGTTATTGTTTTTATTCTTTGTTTACTTTCTAATTTGGGTAGAAAAATGTTAATTTTTCGTTTCTTATATACTTGTTTTTTTTTTTTATTTACTACACTGAGAGGTGTAACTTAATAGGAATTTTTTTTTCGGTGGTCCATTCAAATTACATATATGACTTTCTTTCTCTTTTACATTGATCTTTATATAATATATTTATCTCTATCCAATAAAACTAACACCAGCCCTAGAGGTCGCTGATGTTACTGGTTTTTTGAAGTCGACGTGTGTGATTAGAACTGACAACTGACAATGTTATGAATGTTGTTATGAACGTGTGCATTTTATTAAAATTAATTTAATTTGGGCGTCGTTTATTATTTTGAGTCTGATTTTGTTGTTTAATTATTTTTTTAGGGGGCAATGTTTATTTTCGCATACAATTTTTTGCATGAAGCAGTTTCTGGAACCAAACTAGCGTTTTTGTACACGTTTCTTTTTAGAGGTAAGTAATTTCCAATTTATTAAGAAAACCACTGTATAATGTGTGTGTTGAATAATATATTACAAAATGGCTATAATTATTTTAGGTGAATTGGAACAGAGATCCATTGTTACAGCTTCTTTTGTTCATTAAGTAGATGAATGTCTCGGCAGCTTCAATGGCAGCACAAAGTTCCCACCTACTAGAAAAGAAGTAAAATGTATGTTGAGTAAAAAATCTCTGCACATGTAGTATTGGCAAAAGACTTTTGAAATGATTAGAGATTGGCTATTTCTTACATACACCTACTTCTAATAGCCACTCTAGTGGCTATTAGAACATTGAAGCGTCATTTAAACAAAGAAAAAAAAATTGAATCACAAAAGGGCAGAATTTTAAATCAGGATGCATTGGAAAATAAATTTGGGGACATCAGGTCGGTTTTGGATTTTAGAGAGAGGCTAATGTCAAGAAAAGTTAATTTATCCTGCAGAACAACCAGTAGTTTGAGTACGATCTGCTATAACTTTATTAGATTTCTTTGATAATAAATTGTAATATACCAATTATTTCAAATGAAATTGAAAAAGAGTTAAATTCGAAATTAGACTTTTCATGGGTAAAATGTTTATATTCATTTAAACATCGTAAGGTAATCAATAATTAAAGGAGTATGGTAAGTAGGTATACCCTGGTGGTGTAAGAGACAGGTAAGGGACAACGACAAAAAATTACAAAAACGTATTCATCTTTAAATAGTGTTTATTATTAATATTATTATTTGCTATGTTTGAAAAATACCTCCTGCTGCAGAGTAGATCGAATAGATTAGACAACTAGTTGGAGAAAGTCCATCTAGTCACCAAATTAGGAGACTAGGAAAACTTTTACATGACTGGGGACACAACAGGAATGCACACGCACAAGATACACAAACAGACGACGTAACAGGGGTAAGCCTTCAACAACGTCCTGTTTAAATGATGATGGTATGTCATCCTTCATTCTCTTTTAGAAGGCATGGTATCTAAATCTATTGATCTTGATGACCCTAAGAGGAGTTAGCAGGGGGTGGACGGAATGGGTCTAGTAGCTTTTGATCCAGTTTACAGGATGGGAACTTACTCGACTGGGACATTTGTGTGAGTGTATGTGTGTGTGTGTATGTTTGTTTCGTTTCCATGGTTTATACTGAAATAAACAGTCATAACATATCGATACCTTTTTGTCAGATTAACGCAAGCGATATTTGTTTAAATGGTACTTATGATAGTCTGGCATAAAATATTTGTTACATTATTTTTTAAATATATTATGAATGTGTAACAACTGTGACTTTCTTTGTAATTTGTCACAAAATGATACGAGGTACTTTCTAAACGTAGCAATTGTACTTTGTTTTTCTGTATCTTACAAAAATATAATTATAGAAAAAGAGTTTGGTGTATTATTTTTCCAAGTTTAAATATTTAATAATCAATAGAATTTTTAAGTTTTTTTAGCGAAATTTACAAGAGTAATAAAAACTATGTTCACTGCTTATATTAAACTGATTAAAACTTCCTTTATTAAAATAATTATTTATATGATAAAAAATTTGATATTATTGGAAGCTTTTACATTTTTTAATATACAGTGAAACTATAGTTTTTGTTTTTCCTGTAAATTTGTATAGAAAATCTATTTCTGAATCCATTTTTGAATTTCCTGCCCTAAAGCATTTTTAAATTTCCCGCTATTTACTGGTGGCGCCATCATAGACTGGTTGTGGTTACAATCGCCCAAACAACTTTTACCGACAAAAAAAATACATTTAGTTACACGTCTTGCTGGTTTATCTCTGTCTACGGTTTTTTTTTCACCCATACTGTTCCAGCAAATGTTCATCTGGCAACAGTACCTAGATCGAAAGAACTTTGCAACTACCATTTCTATAAAATATCGACTAATCACCTCGAAATACAAGCTATGACTGAGGACTGAGTGCGATAGGCAGCAAACGCTCTACCCTGAGACCGATCTACCTGTCGTCGAGTTCTGTCTCTCCCACTGGTCGCACCTTGCGAAATGTATTTCCAATAATTGCATGAGTTCAGATGTAAAGAGACCGTTCTTGGTCTCCTTTGCCGTCGCGTCTGTTGTCGTCTGTCGCGCCTTCCGAAATGGTACCTTTAAGGTAAAAAAGTATGTTTTCAAATGCACACCTGTGCGCCGACGCAAATGATTCCCGAAATATTGGCATAAAATAAGTAGTACATTCTTTTGAACAAAATATTAAGGGTCACTAGCATCCAGTTATGAGAAATATGAATATATAATAATTAAAATATTAATAATGAAAATACGCGTTCATACCTAACAATTTTATTAAAGAAATGTCACTTATCGAACATAACATTTGTTATTTTCATAGCTTTAATAATATTAACTTTTCCATTTACAGTAACTATATGGCTTAACTAAGATATTCGACGTTCCATTATTCGAAAACCCTATAAAATACGGGTAACACATGGTATAATTTTGATGTTAATTTTTTGTTGTATCCCGTAAAATTGGCACCTCTATGTTTTTCATGTTTTTTTTTACAAAATATAATAGTGGGCAATTTATAATGATTAACCCTGTCTGTACATATCTGATTTAAACCAACGAGAATAAGAGATATTTTTAAATGAAAAATTTATCTAATTTCATTGAAATTAAAATTACAATGCACACTTATGTCTAAAATACTCACTCTTCCTGTATAATCCAGTCTGGATCCCTCATCAAAGCTCCACATACACACATATTAGCAAAAAGACCTGCAGTTATCAACAGCGTACCTCTCCAACCAAATTCGAATAGAAACCATGTTGCCAGAGGCGAGTAAATAGCAGTACCAAATCCGGTACCACTTGCAGCTAGACCCAGTGCTATGGTTCTATTTTTCTCAAACCAAAATGCGATGGATACGACCGCTGTCACGAAGCAGAGAGTCAATCCTAGTCCTCCTATGACCCCGAAAGTTAAGTACATGACCCCTATTGATCTGGCATAGGAGCTCAGAGTGAGGCCTAAGGTACAAACGATACCTCCGATGATAGTCATTGATCTGCAACCATATTTGTCTACTAATGCACTACCGATGGGACCTAGGAAAAACATATTTATAAAAGTATAATAAAATGGAGAATTAATAAATATATTACTAAATTTACAATTGGACGATACGTGTTATGCAAAAATCGTCTATTCCACAAATAAAAATAGCTTCGTTCGCGGTAACAATCCTGAACTGATTCAGAATTACTGATTCAGAATTACTAATTCATACTTTGAGCGCATGCCCGAATCATTATCAATTCTGAATTTTTACCGCGCGCGCAATCCCTATTATATCTCGGTGTTTCAGGTATAGACAAGTGGTTCAAAATCAATAATAATTTTACCGCGAACGCAGGATAGAACCAGTAGTTCAGTTCTTTTTGTTCCGCGAATACTTTTTAACTACTGCGCCTGCGAAATCGTTACTGTTAGTAATAATTCGGTTCAGAATTCTTACCGCGAACAAAGCTATTAATAATCAGTTTTTTGATAAGTTTTAAAGTTTACTATAAACTATAAAAAGTATATCTGCAAGAAAAAAAAATTGATTATTCGCCAATTGATGACACACCTGTGTTCATGTAATTGTAATGGAACCCTACCCAATCCTATGATTATTCTTCAGCACACAACATACGACATTGCCAAATTTATGTAGCGAACAAGGTTCCAAATACTTTAAGGGGAGGTCGTTAGATCCGTGACGTCAGAAGGGACTGGATTGCTCTTAATGAGATTAGCTATAATGGGATATAAAGTTACAAATAAATTACCAGACTTTGAAGAAAATAATACTATTGTTTAAGATATCGAGTCCTATAGTTCCAGACAGATTAGAGAAAGTTAAATAAATAATAAGGAGTTAGTTAGTATGTAACTGTTTTGAGAACTGACCAATTACCGTTTTTAGAAACGAAAGGAGGATAGTAGTTAAACTAAATTTAGTCATTAACGAATATTCCGTTGTGTCAGTTGCGTTTATTTCGTAGTGTCTTAAAAATTTTATATAGTGAAAAATGTTCCGTCCATGGGTTGAACCTGCAGCCAGTACTTCAACTGGTGGTGGTAATGCCACTAATCGATAAGTTTTACACGTTGATGGGAAAAAAATATTAAGTGTTTATACCTTCCTTATGGAACGTGGAATGACCAAGACTCAAGCAGTGCAAGAAACTGCCTCTTTAACGAATACGCCGTATTCTACAGTATTTAAAATAGTAAGTAACCCTATTTTAAAAAGAAGAAAAAGAAAAGACTCTGGTACTTCAAAGAAACTAGATGGCTGTGATGTAGACCTAATTTGAAGGAAAATATATGACTTGTATAGAGAGAAAATTGTGCCTACACTAAATATATTGATGCAACGACTTGAAAAGAACGAAACTGGCATCCAGTGTAGCAAAGAGACTTTAAGGAAGTCTCCTTTAATAAATAGGTTTAAATTTAAAAAATGTAATAACACCAAAAAAGTTAATGGAATCTGTACGCCTTAAGCAATGGAGATTTCAATATTTATTGGCGATAAATGATTTTAGAGAAGCTGGCAGAACAGTTGTGTATTTGGATGAAACTTGGTTCGATATACACGATATTCCAAACAAAAGTTGGGTAGACTCATCTGACTTGTACCAGACTAATGCGCCACATAATAAAGGAAAACGTATTACTATAATACAAGCAGGAACCAATAATGGTTTTATACCTAATGTATTGTCGTTATCGGCAAAAAATATTAAGGATTCCTTAGTCGATTACCATGACGACACTACTGCCGAATTATTTGAAGATTGGTTTTAGTACTTCTATTACCTACCTACTTTTTCTTCCTTTGTCATACCAATTTTTACTTTTACCATTTTACCACGTTATACTTTTTAATAATTATATTTTATATATTCAACCTACATTTTGTATTTTTAAATACTTAATTTTTTTACTCTTTAGTACTTTTATTACCTACCTACTTTTTAGTACTTCTATTACCTACCTACTTTTTCGTACTTTGTCACACTGATTTTTGTTTTTACCAAGTTACCACGTTACTTTTTGTACATACTGTATAATTAAATAAACAATTCTGAATTATAGCGATTTTTCTTAATATTTATTTAACCCCAATTATTGACCTATAGAACAAAAGTTAATGGCTAGATTATCATTATTATTATTAAAAAATAATAATAATAATAATAAAAAACTATTTATTTTATATGTAGTATTTTGGCGGATTTTCATTTTTTTCATGGTTTGGAGATTACGCAATAGTGGAACACTATTGCGCTATTTCATTTGGTCAAACTTTTTTATTGAGCTTTTAAACTAGTATAATAATGACTTGTTTGTCTCTGGTCTGGAATAATTCGCGATATTAAAAATTGCTGTAGGTAACCTAACAAGTTGTAGGTACAACAAAATTTTACATAAAAATTGTGTTCCAAAAAGTTTAATATAAATGAAAAAATGTTTATCTTACATTTCGCAAAAAAAATCTTGCAAAGGTCTGCATCACTTCGAAATCCATAATCAAGCATTAAATTTGATAAAAATTCAAACATTGCTAATGTACACTTATCATTGATTGGAATATTTACTGAAATCACGATGATAACCTTTTTTGTGTGAAATTTTAATTTTATGTGGATCAGAAACTTCTTCCAGCTTCCAATTAAGATTAATTGTAAATAATTTACATGGAAAAATTTTTTCTTATAAATCACTATTGATAAAATCCCAATTATATACGTATTATTTGTTAGCATTTAATATACAAAGTGTTAAAAAAAAAGTGTCACAAAATAAAACGGGGGGGGGGGGGTAGTATGGGCCAAAATATGCAGAAAATTCTTAATAAATATATGTCCGCAAATGAATGGTTTCAGAAATACGGAGTGTTTTGTATCATTTTTGATTATCTTTTTTCATTCTCAAAAACTTGCTTTTCTTATTGGAGTCTACCGATGTTTTTTCATAGATACTATTTGCAGTTATTATTTTGTTGTGGGTGAATAATTTTATAAATTTTCGTTATGCCTGTTTACACTAATATTGAATTAGCTGACATGCATTTTATGTACGGTCGTGCAAATGGCAATGCATTGAAATGGAGGGAGGGCACTTTGAACATCTCATTTAACTCTATGTTGTTATTGATTGTTTATAAATATCATTGTTTTTTTATAATAATAAAAAATTGTTTTAAACACAAAATGGTCCGTATCTCCGAAACCGTTAATTTGCGGTCATATATTTATTAAGACTTTTCTGCTTATTTTGGGTCATACTATTCACCATTTCATTTTGTGACACTTTTTTATAACACCCTGTATATAGAATACGTGGGTTATAGTTAACTTTTTGACTATCTGGAAATTTGATGTTTAAATTTTAAGTTACGATAAGAAATTGAAAATTTTAAATTAGCCAAAAATAAATTGCTTGAGAGAAGCGAGAAATTCTCGTTAAGAGATGACACTCTCTCGTCTCATCTCGAATCTTTTTTCGAGAAAAACTATCTCTCTTGTCTCGTTGAGACGAGAATCTCGTGGCATCACTAGTCTAAACTGCTTAATAATATTTTCTTCGAGGTTTTTCCAAATATGAAATTTTTTTAATTCATAATTGGAATTCGCGAAAATGTTTGGTAAATTCAGCTATAGAACTGAATGGGCGTGTTAGCACAAAATCTAATCTAAAAATATTTTTTTGAAATTTTTCTCTTTTCAAATTTTCCTACAAGAATTTTTTACAATTAAAAAAAAAATTTGAAACCTGCGCCACAATTATTTTTAAGCATCGTCATAATGAAGCCTAAAATCTGATTGGCTAATTTATGACCTTCCAGACAATAGTCGATATGTTTTTACCTTGTTGCCGCTTCCTTTAAAGAATTATTGAAATTCCGGATAACAGACAATTTAAAGATTAAGATCGTATAATTTAAAGCAGAAGTAAAAGTTAGAAAGGCTTTTGCCAGTTCTCCCACTTTATACACATAAATTGACAGGTTTGCGGTGGATCTCACCGAAGTGGACGCGATACATTGGCGTACAAAATTATTTTATAGATGTTAATAACAATTTCGAGTAAATAGTTTAATAAAATTGTGAATAGCTGTTGAAATTTTGTAAAATTATGATTTGAATATTATAATACGTGTTTAATAATTATTTATAGTCCATAAATACATGCGATTGTCCGGTTCCGCCGATAACAATTTAAAAATATTTATTCTATGAAACGACACTGGCAGGTAAACATTACTGCGAAATTCTCGAAGCCGTCCGACGTGGATTGACTGGTTTTTTTACTCCTCATAGGGACTAAGTACTTAACCAGATATTTTTAATGTTACACAAAATTAAACAAATGTTTATTTTATCACACTTTTTAAAAGCAATTTCAATGTTTTGTTTCCAATAATCGATTTGAGGTTAGAAATTTTGACATTTATGTATCATGAGAAATGAAAACATAATTTTAATCTGATTTTAGAAAGAGATAACTATCATAAATGTCACTATTAGAAAAAGATAACGATCAACTGTCTAGTGTTACGGTATCACAGATTCTTTAGTGACCAATAGAAATAGGCGCTTCATTATGACGCGGTTAATGGCGCAAAAATAAAGTGTTTTAAATAACTGATTTAAAAGTGAACTTTTTAAAGTACTCTAACTTTATTATTTATTATCTATTTAAAGAATTTATTGCATGAAAAAAAATTTTTTTGTGCTTAAACAGGTAATAGTATTAGATTTGTTAAATTCGTTTACACTAAACACGCCCATTGCAGTTTGTCTATCGCTAGGTATTCAGTTATTAACTGAATGTTTTCTTTCAGAGGACAACGACAACAGTGGTTAGTACTAGAATGTCATGAAGCTTTGGCCGAAGTATCCATCAACAATGTGATTACCTTAAGATGGATCAAAGGTCACGCCATATCGAAAGGTAACCGTCTTGCCGATTCACTAGCCAAGAAAGCAGCCAACCATATACTTTTTGGACCTGGCCCTTCTATTGGCCTGACAAAATCGGTAGTGACAGACCTAATTAAAGAACATTCCCTTGTGAAATTCAAGGAAAGATGGGATGAAACAAGAAACTGCAGAGTTGCCAGGGAGCTCTTAAGTTATCCTGACAACACTGCAGCAAACAAATACTTGACTATGACTAGACAGAATTTGCGTCTGGTCACAGGCATTCTGACTGGTCATTGCCAAGTACGGAAGCATCTCCATATCATGGGGCTGTCAGATTCCGCACTCTGAAGAGGGTGCGAACAAGAAGATGAGACAATCGAGCATATTCTTTACGATTGCCCGACGCTCTCATTTATTAGAAGATTTGTGTTCGGCGAGTATCGGCTAACACAGGCCGATATAAGAGAAGCACGTCTTGGCGACGTTGTCAACTAGGATGTGCCTATCATCTTAGGAGGATGCACAATGGGCCTAATGAGGCCTAAGTGCCGTGGGGGTAACCCACCCCCCACACGTTACAGATACAGATACAGATACATATGCAGTGGTTCAATGTTCGACTCTTATATCAGACCATGTGAGTAGTTTTTGTATCAAATGACAGCATCAATTAAGTCACCCTGGAGCACCACGGCAAATAATAATATTAGGTGTAATTTCCCCAAACAACATCTGCTTTTAAGGGATGAATTATAGGAACATTATTACTCCCTTTTAAAAACTCGAAAACATTTGTTTGGCATTCAATAACAAATGATTATTCATTTTCCTCTCCGTATGTACTAAGAAAATCAAAACGTTTTCATCAATATCTGTCTTGGTATGAAATAACAACCATAAATCAAGTCAGCTTAAACTTAAAAATTATAGGAAAAAGTATTTTCTCAAATGAAATTTCATAAACGATAATATGTATACTATAATATGAGATGCTGCTGCATGATTTGAAATGTTATTTTATCAAAATACGATTATAATGAAATATTACATTATAGCATAATAATTCATTATGGTCGGGTGGAATTGCAAAATCTTGTCGCAAGCATTTTTCATTACATTTTTTTAAACAATTTAATTAATTTATCTGAAATGGAACTGAAGTTCCATATAAAAAACAATCCCAATATGTCGCAATATCTAGCAGCCAGGTACAAAAATCCCCTTTTTTGTTATCTTCGGTCATACTTTTTTATGCCAAATTAAACAGTTTTGTCTTCTATACGATGCAATTTGGTTGGCTGTCTAAAAGTTGGCGCAAATTTGAAAGACTGGATGTCCAGAAACCAAGCGGTCATTTGAAATAACACGGTGTGATTTTTAAAATTAATATAATTTAATTATTTATAGAATATTACATAACAAGAGGCTAATTACTTACATGCGAGTAGAAAAGTTGCGCATGAACCGCGTTAGCGGTTAATGCAGTAATTCTACGAGCATGTAATTGCTATTACAACTCGAGTAATGTACTACACTTTATCTACAACCACAATCATACATTTATAATAACGAGAAGGCTTTCATAATCTATATAATTTATTAACTAAATTTAATTAGAAATATTGTAAATTGCTAATGCAAATACTAAATTGTTTTATATACCAGTGGCGGCTCGTGGGCACAAATCTCAAAATCGATAAATTTTGAGTTATAGTGGTCTTGTTCTCATAGTGCGATATTATTAAAATTTGGAATGGACCGAATAAGTTTTTTTTCGATGGATAATATGGCTAACGCGCACAATCTATCTTGGCACATAGTGTTCCTTAAAAATGTTTTAATACGTTTTAGTATCGAAAAACAACTTTCACTCTCCACTGTGTTCATGGGAATTGTACACAGCTCCACAGATTCCGAAAATGTAATTGTCAAATTGTTCTCAAAAAAAATTTGTAATAACGGTACGGCCCTATTGTGTTGCACAAAGTCATCTCGGGTGTAAAGTATGGACAGTTTGTTTTTGAGTTTTAAGCTGTTTACTTTTGGAAATAAACTACACACAGTTTTAACGTCTTCATTTGGAAAACAACCTCGGTAGTGGGTAGTAAAACTAAAACGTTCATTTACCTGCACTAATATTGTATCACAAATTTCCTTACATATCCTTAAATTAGGAATGGGGTCCTCCTTTTCAACAAACCGTGTGGGTGTTGTCGTTTAAGTTTAGTTCTTATGGATCTTGTTGTGATTGCCATTCTTCATGCGTATCTATATTATTTCTAATATTTTGAATAGCTACTGCAAAATTTGATATGTTTATCTTAACCTTGAGAGCATCGAGCGTCTACTCTGCAGTTGATCAAAAAGTATATCGCGATTTGGCATTATTTTGCTGAAGAAAAATAACCAGAAACTAAAATCTGTCTTTCAAAATTTATCAACCCTTTAGTCTGATTAATAGTTTTTTTATTGAATTCTGTGTTCATAATTTCTTCGAGACATTTAATCAAATCCTCTTTATAAATATAAACAGTATTGACACACTTCGTTGTAAAATTCCATCGTGTAAGAGCATTTTAAAGCATACGACTCTGAAGAGAAGGTGTTTGGCAATTTAAAATCTCCCAGTGAAAAATTTCTCTTTTGTATTTTGAAATTAGAAAATAGTATATTACATTACGAGTGTGGAAAGTGACATTTTTCACACGAGTGAGAAATATTGTCGCACGAGGCGCAAGCCGAGTGCGACTATCACACGAGTGTGGAAAATCACTTTTCACACAAGTGATGTACAATATTTTTCCTACAACCACAAAATAATGTCTTTAAAAAAATGTAAAACCAAGGTTATTATTACTACCTATGATAATTAAAATGTATTTAAAAAAACAATTAACAATAATCGTATTTATTCAATTTTCACATTTTCTAAACAAAAAAAAACTAAAAAAAAAAAAATAAAAAAAAAACAAAAAAAAAATTCTGCCCCGCAGGATTCGAACGCGGTCGAAAAATGGCAAAGTTGATAAGTTCGACGTCCTAACCACCCGAGCTAATAGCCCTTGTGTCAATTGAATGATCTAATCGGTTATATATTTAACCAGAAAAAGAGCATTATTTTAAAATTATTTTAATAATAATTGTTAAAGATAAATATCTAGGATCTAATTTACAACGATTTCAATAATTTAACCATCATATCGATTTTAGTATTAATATGGACATTACATAGATCAAAATAGAAATTAGGTGTTTGACATTTTGTGACAACTACTGCGGAAAGTAATATATTCTCACTCGGGTGGAAAGTACATTCTTATTCATACGCGGACTATATAGTGTGATATGTGTCACTTTCCTAAGTGGTCGTAGGAAAAATATTTATATCTCTATTTGATAGTTTGTCAACTAAGCCTGGAATTTCCAACGCATACCTTTTTGAGATGAGTAAAATAGAATTTGGTCATCCTTGACAACAATTTGCGAAAATGTACACCATTAAATTATTTATTAGACTCAGAAATTGTGTCCCATTTATAAATATTATTGACTGCTTTATAAAAAAAGTTATTTTTCTTTGTAGTTTTATTTCTTAATTATTCCAATGATCCAACTAACGTTTTTTCGTAATCACAATAAATAAATTATTATCATGGTCCAACAAACGCGCACCTTAAGCCGAAAACGGCATCGCCTTTGTGAGGGAGCCGGTAAAGATGCCGCTGCGTACATTCGTATCTGGTCTAGGTAATCTGTGCCATGGGTACAGTACGTCACGATGAGGACAGCGTCCCGCTTGTGACGTATAATCCATCACATGTGTTCATCTCTTGCTAAGTGATATTGTCGTTGTCCTTGTTTTTCGCATCATAATGAGAGAGAAAACAACAGAGGCACACATTTACTGTGCCCTGTGCCCATCTTCCACTTAATTTCGGAATTTTCGGAACGTCGCTCAACGCTTGGTCGTCCAGTGTCGTGCCAACGCGGCTTGCGCTGAATATTAGTTATTTTTTTTTTTTGGTTTATTATACTAGGACACAAGCCCAAGTGCCCCTACGGACAATCCGCCACTGTATACAAACCTTTATTAATAAGTATTGTGAATCAAGAGCTCTATTTAAAAATTTACTGATTGCCTTTGGAGATATGGTTTTAGTTTTGGCTTTGGCTACGTTTCAATATTCACTTTATTTTATATGGAAACGACGATTCTTAACATAGGCCCATAATAATGAAGGTTTTAATTGTTCCATAAGTACCCAAAATCTCAATAAATGAGTTGTTTACATATAAACTTTTGGTATACTATTTCATGTCTTGCCATTGATTCTGAGAGCAGTACCTTGTTAGTAGTATTAGCAGCTTTTTCAATAATATCAGGAGGAGTTCATTTATATTCATTATGACTATCTGACGAAATCATTTTATTCTTTAAAAAAATAATTGTGTAACTACAAAAATGACAAAAACTCTTTATTTTTTCTTTTTTCTTGAATACTTGAAAGTGACTTATACCAAAAATTCCTGTATTTCCTCAAAAATTTTGATTCAAAGGTCTACTTGATTGGATTAAATTATTTTGCTGTAAATACTGTTGCCTGCCTATATTTTATTATTGATTTTTATTGATTATACTTATTTAGTTTAAGCAATAAAAATTAAATTAATTTTATAATACGTAAAAATGTAAGTTCCTATAAGGGTACCTAGTTCACTGCGCCGCCAAATTTATATTTAAGGTGCAGAATTTTTAAAATAAATAAAGTTTCAGGTTTAAAATTAAAAAGATTTATGAGGAATAACATTTCCATATGAAGCAGGATTTTTGTATATGCTTAACTTTTTAAACTTCATAGTAAAAACTTGCTTTTTAAAAAAAAAATTTTCAATTAAAATTATTAATACAAAATTATAATGTTTCGATAACTGAATATAATATCATTCTCATTAAAATAAACAATGTTTTAGAATTTATAACTTCGGATTGCTGACTGTGCTATCCGTCCGTGTCGTTACCTAAGATATTGAACTGGCCATATATGGAATTGGTTTTTATGAATTCGAATTACATAACTTTAGAGAGCAATTCATATTATATTAGAAAAATAAACATTTTGTATAATAACATAAATACTCGTATGTTTTCCCTTTTAGAATATTGTATATATTCAGCAGAGTTTATTAATTTTTATAAAAAAGATTTATATTCCACAAAATCTTTCTTACATTTTTTAACACTCACAAATGTAGGTACTAAAATGCACGTGGTAAAACTGTACAAAATACCCTAATTAGTCTATAGTTATTGATTTTAAACAAGAGGGAGATCGGTCATCGTGGAAGAGAAACAGCGAAATTAGTAAAGAATATTAAATCGATTAAAAAGCGTTGTTTCACTTTCCATTTTCTAAAAACACTAATAGACTTTTTTGAAATTAGTTTTCGGTGATTTTTCTTCTGTTTCATTACCTTGAAAATGATATGATTTATATAAAAAACAAAAAAGCTGACTTATTATTTTTGTGGAAAGAAAATATGTTATTTTTGCAGTTTTCAACTGCTCTCTGTTTCCATAAAAAAAGAAATACGATGTTGTCAATTAAGTTATTGTCTAGATATTAACACGTTCATCAATTTGCTTTTTAAATTTTTTAAAAATATTCTTTAGTATTTTCATAATTTGGAAAAGAGTAGAGCACTGAAACTCCTATACTCGAAAAGTTGTACGTACGCTCTTAACATAAAAAAATATAGACGGTATGTTCTTCTCTCGATTTTATAAATATTTTTCAACACTTTCTAATTGTTTAGGGATAAATATATTATAAAATATATTCAAAATAAAAAAAATTGGAAGTTGGCCAAATAAATGTGTGCAGCAACTAGTATTCATTAATTTCGTAAAATCTTTCTTCCATTAATTTAATTAACCTATATAATAAATATAACCGAATTATAGTTATTTTAGTATGTGTATCAAGGACAGAGAGTTTGTAAGCAATTTTACTAACCAATATTTTGCGTCATTAAAATATAATTTTACTGGCTTTCCCTCCTTTTTAAGCCGTCATATATGGTTCATAAATCATTTTTATTTGGCCGATTTTCACAATTTAGGGAAAACTTAAGTGCCGGTGCTAGATTCTTTATCTTGGACCGCTGGCGCTGTCTTGGGACCAAATTTTATGGAACACGAAACAAATGTAGGAAAATGTTTTTATCGAAACTAATTAGTTTTTATAATATTAAGTGGTGATAAAACTTTTATATTAGTCCATCGGGAAGTCCGGTCTAGGTCGCAGAAAAAAAACCGAGGTATAACCAAATGGGACCTTTACCATTTGAAAAAGCATGCTTTTTTGTATTGAAAATAGAAATTGACGGCTCTCTCCATTGGTCGAGACTAAATATATAGGTGTTTTTTTTTTGTTAACATTGAACACTCGTAACTTTTTACTAAAGAAGTTAGAACAACAATTTTGTTCTGTTTTATTCCTTATTCAATTTCCTTTCTTTTAATGTATTTGTTTTTATAAAATTGTTGTAAACTATATTAAAAAATAGTAATATTAAAAAAAAAAAAACAAAAAATTGACAATATTTTTTTAATCCACCTTGTCATAACTTTCTTATGCAAAGAATTATTTAATTTTTTTTAACTGCTCAATTTAATGAGCTGCATTTTATCTTGATTAATACGTGGTCTATTTTTAATAATAAAAGCGCTAGCGGCTTTTAAACGTGGGGACGCCTGGCTCGGCGGCAGAACTGATTGCGGTTTTTTCCATAACGATCGCTGCACTTGTGACTGTACTCTTGTCTATTTACTTAGTATGTATATCATCATTGTATAAATATATATATAGTAAGTCAACGCTTATGGAGAAAAAGTTTGATTTTATTATGCTCGTCACATGGAGAGCGCAGTAGCGCAAATTAAAAAAAGTCGTAAGCAGAAAATAGTTTTCTAGATGCCGGTAAAAGAAGTTAGGACTATTTGTTCAACCGTACAACGTTGTCATTTTGCGAATTTTTTGGATCGTACATCGCCTCTTTTTAACAAAACTGGCAACTATCAAATAATAGTCATCTTTAAGTTGGTGGTGTACTATATTATGCATATTTTATGTTTGGCATGAATTCAAGCCATCGGTAGGTACTTAATATTGTTGTCTTTATGTAGGTAGGTAAATCGATAATTTTATCTTCGTATAAATATGATGGAAATAATAAAATCGTATGAATTTTTGTTATCCAGGACCATAATTTACGAAATTATTATACTTATGGTTTTTAATAGAATGTAGGTAGGTAGTTTGGACAAAAAAATTGGTAATATAAAATAATATTATTATAATGAATAGAAGACAAGGTTTTTAAATAACCTAAGTACCAGCCTCTTACAATAATTGTTAGCTTTCTTGAGGGAAATAACTACACGTGCAGAGGTTATTTATTATTAAATAATAAATGTATTATTATTAAACATTTTGTTAGGTATAATAAGTAGGTACAAAATATAAGGAAAATGAGGAATTAATTTATTTATGTATTTTGCACTATAGACAACTTTACATTTTTTTTACTGGCTTGAAGTTTCCTCGTTTTCTTTGCCGCTTCTAATTTGGACCGGTTTTTACAATATTTGAAAATTTGAGTTGTAATTAATAAATCTAATATATACTGTCTGTGTTCCACACAGTTACTATTACATCATTCTCCTAAAATTGTTTTTATTTTTTCAATTATAATTTTTCGCAAATTATAAAAAAAATGTTGGTAAAATATTTTTCTTTCTTTTGCGTGACAGTTTGTAGCAAATTGGCCCAACAGTGATGATGGACATTTTAGTCCAGATTGCTCGTTTAGATTATAAGTTTTATAAAAAATGAGTGGGGTTCATCATTCAAAACATTTTCTTTTTCTTCAAAATAATTTTGACACTCCTAGCATTTAAATTTTTTTACGCATTATTTTGTTAAGTATCCGGCAAAAGTACATAGTGGAACATTCTTCTAATGTTACAGGAAGCGTCTTCTCTAATAAAATATTGATTTCAGAACTCTTATTGTATTCTTTATTATCTGTATCTTCATCATTATGAGGCTCTATTAAAAACGTTTAAAGACCCCAAGAGATTTTGGCCTTCATCCTGATTCGTTCCCGAATTTGCTTTAAGTGGAGGCCTCATGAAATTATGAACGATATTTAGCTTAAAAGCT
Source organism: Psylliodes chrysocephalus (assembly GCA_927349885.1). NCBI lineage: Eukaryota > Metazoa > Arthropoda > Insecta > Coleoptera > Chrysomelidae > Psylliodes > Psylliodes chrysocephalus. Next base: position 43,362,142 of record OV651822.1, read on the forward strand.
ACTTTGAAAAACCTAAGATTATAACTCCCTTTCTGTCTATAGGCAGAAAATTGGTTTTCTAATGGATCCTAAATTAGTCTTCCTGTTAATACATATTTATGTTGAGTTTGCGTAATCATATAGGAATAAAACTCTTGAATGGCATTTATGGTAAGAAGAAAACCATCGAATAAATCCGGTCTCGTTAATTTACCTTTGGCAGTTTGTTTAGCTACATTTTTTAAAAGTTCGTATCCTTGTGTAACAGCATTAAAATCACCTCTTTATTCTCAGTATAATACGATAGGTTACAAGGTTTCGAACTATATGCAGAAGAAATATTTAAGCCATCAAATAGGTTGTTCATTGTTTCAATAAAATAGGCTGTATTTTCAGCCGTTATGAAAACTAATTCTCTAGTTCTTGTTACCGTTTTAATTGTTCTAGCTACAGAATGGTTAAATAACTGAGTAGCGAGCTTTACGCTCATTTTTTCAAATGCATTTGGGAAAAGGTTTTTTAAAGTGATTTTTAATGAAGCTCTTCCAGATTTGCTAAGTTGGTCCAGTTCATAAACCTATTTAACATCAGCAAATCTGATAAATTTGCCATTGAAGACAAAATAATCTTGTAAAAACTTATTTCGAACGCATTTTACACATAAAAAATGCAAATTAATTGTTTTCTATTATGGCAAATTTAGGGTTGTCTACAGTAATTCCCAAAGATCTATAGACTTTTTGGTTAACTGTAGATAAATCACACACTATCCCTATAGGTTCCAAACCTGAGTCTCGAATATGTGTTAAACCTTTAATAATAATAGTTTCGAGGGATTAAGCATCGACACCGCTTTGGGTTAGAAGAAAAGCTACTGGAATTTTTCATTGGGAAAATACACTAAAGCTTGTCCGGCAAAAATTGGCTTTCTTTTGTTGTTCTCGAAGTCTTCAAACCCTTCAATGACATCTAATTTTTTATTATATTTGGTGGTTTTCTTAATTACCATCTCATCGAACAACAGAATACATTTTTTGTCCTCGTTTGTCATTATCTCTGATTTAATTCAAATATTTTTAAATATCCGATGTCAGGGTTCATAAAATATCACGCAACTTCGTTTGTTTGTTTTATTATATTATTCAGTTATTCTAAAAACAGAAACTCATAACGTTGCAAGACTTTAAGATTTTAACTAAGAAGAATTCGCATAACTCATCCCAGTCTGTTTATAAGATCGTTGAAGTGAAAAAAAGAAAACTTGTAATATATATCTATGATACTATAAAAAGAACAATATATTACGCCAATTGATACTACATTATGGCGACATATTGTGGTGATCGAAAACAACAAGCGAAAATAAATTTTAATCATGGCCAATCATCCATATTCCACACCACAATACGTCATGCGCGAACTCGTATCATGTAATATATCTCAAAGTTGACAACAACAAACATATGATTACATCATTCAACGGCAGCATCTTAAAATGCGGATCAATTAAAGGCGGAGAGTAATAAAACACAACGGTTCTGTTGACTCAGTTAATTTATAAAATATTAATTATATAAGATCTTTTTGAGTTTCAACCAGTACAGACCAAAATAATTTTAAATTTCATTCTCTTGAACTTACAGCGTAAGTTACGAAGAAAAGCATTCGTAAGTATTATAAAAATTGCAAAATATTTTTATACGTTAAATAATGTAATTTAATATATTTTATATATTTGTATAAAATAAAAAATTAAGTCATCTTCTTTCTTTACTTATTTGAAGTTAAAAAGAAGACATCTTTTTGTAAAAAAAATATCACGTCATTACAACAGCAAACAGCAACAAAATCAAGAAAAATTTGAAAGGAAAACTAAATATTTTCTCCACGTTTCTTTCACAGATAAGTCAGAAAACATGTAAATTAATATATTGTGAAACATTTGTTAAAAACATTATTTAAAAGACTGATTTATAAATTTTATTATTTTAGTAGCTTAGTTGATATTCTTGGGACAATGAATTATTTTAGAAAATATAAATATAATGCTTTAACCTAACTTTTTCTAATCAAACACTTTTTTAAATATACAAATATTGCAAATTCTATATTAAAAACAAAATTATCTCATGTAATAAATATTCCCACTTTGCACCACCGACCAATACTAAATTTCAGATCTATTCTTTATGTACCCCTTATTCCGTATCTGTCCAATTTTCAATACTAGGTAGACGAGGAAGACAATATCGTCTATCCCTCGGTACGAATACGGAACGTCTTGAGGAAGGATATTTTAGTCTTATTTTTCAATCATTTTTATACCCGAATTTACTTTGCTGATTTAATAATTATGACTTTATATTACGTCCAGTTTAAAAATTATTTTTTGATTTTGTTAAGAAATTGATTTACTACAACTTTATAGTACCTAATCGTTTAAAGAATAATGCATGTTTGATCATGTTAATTCTCTAATAAAAGTTGCCCTTTTTTTTAAAAAATTAATAAATTTTATAATTTTTTTTTGACGAAACGGGCCATTTTTTTAAAAAAGTATGCTAACGGGGCTAGTGTCACTTATTCTCTTTGCACATAAAAAATTATGGTATTATCTTTAAAATTGTGTCTTCTAGGATTAAACCAAAATGCCTATTTATACAAATTTCTTGCTATTGTCTGCGGTCAGCGGAGCAATAGCTTTTAACAATATTACGAATATTAGTTTTCTTTACTTTGACATATTTTTAAATCCAATGAACACAATACAGAGTGGAATAAAAATGGCAACTTTCATTAAGTTTATTCTGCCATCTATTTTAAACTAGCAAAAGCTCCATCCGTCTCTACATAATGGTCTCTAGCTTAAAAAACTCAAATAGACTGGCCACCTGGTGGTGGTCTCCTTTCGGTATCAAACAAATAAATGCATTGGACTGACCTACTAGGAATATTTATACAATGATATTACACTTGCATTTATAGATGAAAGAAGTAAAAAATCAATGATTGAAAGTACATGGATAAATCCCTTTGATTGCAGCATAACATCTAATGACCTAATTCAGATTGCCACAGGAAAAATTGCTTCCGAGGAGATTAAAGAATCGTTAACAACATTTAAAGAAAAGGCGGAATTAAAGAATCGGGCTTTTATCCATGATGAACAAGAAAGTTTTTGGAAAACTGTAGCACGTAATTCAATTATTTCCTTCAGTGCCAATAATATTAGCTACAAGAAAACAGATACAAAAACTGTAATCAATCCGGAGTATATGTTTAGAAGAATTATTAGTGCTGCTCAGTTTAAAGAAATGGATTTTAAAAATATTTTATCTTACGAATTAACTCCTACCCCTGCTTCGTTATTTTATGAAGACGGCTCAATGAGGAAAACTTCAAAAAGTGAATTAGCAAAGAAATTAGAATCATTTTGTGATTTAATAACTGATCCGCTGCTAGAAATTATTGAATATTTTGTTAATGGTGTGGTAGTTTTACAAGAAATTAACCAAAAATCATTTAAAACATTCAAAGAATTGGCTCAGGTTGTAACAAATACAATTTTATTCATATTTAAAAAGCACATCAACTCTCTTAGAATATCTATTATATTTGATAGATATGATTATAAAGATTCAGTTAAAGTCTATGAAAGACATAGAAGAGGTCAGCACAATGCAGTAACTTACAGTATTATAGGCATAGTATTAACACAAGAGATCGCACTGAAATGTCAATCGATCTGAAAGTCTGTGACCTTTAAAATTTAAAATATTTTACGCGGGTAAATGTATCTAATCTAACATAGCTTTCTGATCATTTCTCTTTTTGGTTCAAACATTTATTTATGATCTAATTTTGTTATAGATCTGTATTTTTTTAATACAAATTACATCATGAAGATTTGTGCAGTGAAAACCTGCAAAAATACTAATCAATTTTCTAGATGTCATTTTTCTCATGTGTCAGCAACCAACGCTCCAATTGGTCAGGCCAGACTTGTCAAAAATACTCCAGACAATAGGGAGGAGGCGTCGATGTCGACATTATTATAAAAACCAAAAAAACATAAATTTTGTAATAATCACACTAATTTTGTCTTCAAGTGGCTTAATATCTGAATATTTTTTACTTTTCGATGTCATTTTTCTTCATGTAACAGCAACCAACGTGCTGATTGGTGACCCCAGACTTGTCAAAAATACCCCAGACCAATAGGGAAGAGGTGCCGAGGTCATTGAGATTTGAGACAGAATTTAACATAGAAAGTATAGGGAGTGACAGACCAGTTATTATAGGGTCCATAACCATATCTAATTATAAGAATTTCCTTAAGTCAACAGCAAATAAAATGGCTTTAATTAAGTTTGTCTTCAATAAACTATGTGAAAAATGTCATTTGGTTCCAGAGGGTAAAGAAATAGTAATCGCTGGAGGTTTTGAAGATGGCGTTAAATGTTTTAAAGTAAGAAAATAATTAGTTCCATCCATATTGTTGTAAGTACATATAGATAGTACATAATAGAGAACTTTAAAAATATTTGTTTAATTTTTTTAAGATTTCAAACCATGCTGTTTCGGAAGAAACACATTTTTACTTCAATCACGGAGAAGCTATTACAAGGATTATTTTCCACATGGCATTCTCCAATAAAAACGGTAGACTGGTTGTAAAGTGTGATGAAACCGATATTGTAGTATTATTAATTTATTATTATGCTACTCACGAACATTTTAATACCAAAGAAATATTCATGGAAACTGGTCACACGAATATGACAACAAATAAAAAAAGATATATTACAGGGTGTGATACGACCAGTTCCTTGTTTAAAATAGGAAAAAGGAATGCTTGGAAAAATTGCGATACACTTAACCTTCACAAATTTTTCGAAATGGCACCAGAAGAAGGAATAAAGTTTGCTAGAAGATTTATTTGTTTTTTATATAAAAATCAAAACTCAAAAGATTTAAAATTTGCTTAAAACTTATAAATGAGAGCAAAAAACAAGCTCAGGAATTGCCCCCTACAGAAGATAGTTTTAAACTACATGTACTTGGGTAAATTTACAAAGCAAAAATTGTACGTATATTTTATTATTATGTGTCATTTTAGGTCATATTATCAAACATTTATATGGATAAATAGTCATATTGGTGAGGTAAACAAAAAAGATCCCTTTATATAATTTCATATTTCATGGATTTTCAGTTCTGTTTTAATATTTCAAACAAAAATAATGTCTGGCCCGGGTATAGTTAAGTATTCTCGAGAGCATTCTTGTTCAGCTCCTAATTGTTTAAATAAATATTAATCTAAAATTCAGAAAGTTGGGGATATTCAATTATTAAACCATTTTTATTTTCCTTCAGATATTAAAATTTGCCAGAACTGGTTTAAGACTTTAAATTTAACTTTAGATAATAATACTCGCTATCTTTGTGCAGACCATTTTTGCCTGAGTCTTTTAGCAAGATTTCCTTAAAACGTAAACTGCTAGTTGGACATTATGTAACAATTTTATTAGATAATTGTACGTCCAGTTCAAATATACAACCTGAGAATTAGATTTTAGAATATGTTGAGGTTAAAGCAAAAATATAGCAGCAGAAGAAAAACAAGAAATAAAGTAGAGTCAGAAATTTAAGTCCTAAAGAGAAAAAGTTGTATTTTATTAATATTTGATAAGAAATTGTTCAATAAAACATATGTACACTTTTTGTTTTGTTTTCAGAGGAAACACGGGACACCCAACAAAATATGGTCCATTTTTCCAGGAATGGGGGAGACTACCTACTATTCATTTTACTTATTTAATATTGAGATCATTACCATGTATGTATTAGTGTATAATAAATAATTAAAATATATGTTTAAAATATTTTTCCGCCTACCTCTATCTAAAGTATACATTTCCTGGCCTCATTGCAGGGAGCAAAGTTGTACTTTTCCTCCCTAGGGAGGAAAAGTACTTTTACTCCCTAGGGAGGAAAAGTAAAAGTGACGTCATGGTATGTCATAAATGAAATAGCTTATACGGCATTGACGACCTAAACTATATTCTATTATATAAGTATAAATTTTACCGTTTATTTATAGAACACCCTGTATTTTGCAAAATAGTAAAAATCAGTAAATTATTATTTTAATTTAACGACTTTTACATTAATAATTTGACTTCAATTCATAGATTCATCCGATTTTCGAATTTAGGACAGAAATATTATAGCATGCTATGGTCGATTGACAGATCAGTTTCAAAATGTGTTACGCTATAATATATCTACAAAATATAAAATAATATTTAAAAAATGAGTGATTCAAGCGAATTTGAAGACATAAATAATACACCACCGGATATTTTGAAACAGGTTAATGCAACAGTACAATCTCTATTACCCCAAAAGTCTAAAGAAAAATACGAAAAACAGTATTTACATTTCAAGCAATGGGCCGAAGAAAGGCATATTCGTACTTACTCAGAAAATGTTATTTTGGGGTATTTTTCGCTATTAGCAAATACATTAAAAGCCTCTACATTGTGGTCCAAGTATTCAATGCTACGTACCATGCTTCAAATAAAAGAAAATGTGGATATTAAATACCCAAAATTAATTGCTTTCTTGAAAAGACAGAACCAGGGATATAAACCTAATGAGGCAAAACCTTCTCAAGAGAGGAAGTAAATAAATTTTTACTAAAAGCCCCCGATGATAATTATTTATTAATGAAGGTAAGATATTTTAAAGAAGTAAATATATTTAAAAAATAAAAGTTAAACGGCAAATATTATAATAGAGCTACAACAATACGCTATTTTTAGAATTCCGCAAAATTAATTAAAAATGACTTGTTATTTGAGGGAGGCGGAAAAATCATATGTATTACTTGAGCGTAAAGTGCCTTTTCCTCCCTTGGATGTTTACTGCCCTCCGCTTCGCGTCGGGCAGTAAACATCCTGCGGCAGGAAAAGTGGCACTTTCCTCCCTAGTAATACAAATAGCTATTATTTTAATGTAATTATTTTTTGGGATTTTTGTTACGAAAAAAAAAAATAATATTTATGTTAAATACATTATTTTGATTTAAATAATAGTTTTTTTGGAGTAATGAATGCCAAGAAATGTAAATAAATAATAAATTATATTTGAATGAACCGCGGTTGGCTTACAGCTCTTTTTTATTCTTCTTTTTCTTATTTAGCCTCTAACTGGCAAGTCAATCAGCCAATGTAGTTCAAAAAAAATCCGTTCCATACTAATTCGCAGCACTATACGTTTCCAATTAACACGGGATCCGACTATCTTCTTTATTAATTTATCTATGGTATATACATCCCGCAAAATACTCATTTCCTACGAGAATTAATGAAACTAATTAAAAATGTATAGCAGCATGTTATAACAAGGAATACTCGTAGGAAATTCTTTGCTCATTAAACATCATACTATAGTTGAATGCGGAAATAATAGTCTGTAATGGAATGGAGAAATTTTCAGAAGTTACGATACATGAGAACTTTTTTAGGGGAGGAAATTTATTGCATGGGATCCGGAAAATTTACCGCCCGCAATTCACCACCAGCAATTGATCGCTAGCAGTTTACCGCCACAGCAATTGATTGCATAAGCAATGTATAGCCTACAATTGATAATTGAATCGGTGAGTTCGAAAACGGTACATGTCCAAAATCAGCCTTCCGAGAAAAACAATAAAAACCTTTTAACGAGTCACGAATATGTACGGTTTTTCGCCTTATTCACAAATGTAATCAGCTGTACTACGTTAACAGATAGGTATCTAGTACGGTTTTTAAGCTCAATCGATGAAGAGACAAATTTTAAACAAAATGGCTATCTTACTTTAAAATGTTAAATTTTGAGCTCTGTGAAGCTGGCCCCCCAAAATTCAAAAATTTTAATTTTAGAAGCGGCATACGTTTGACCACCTATTGACCATGTTTGACCACCTATTAACTTTTTTTGACCACCTTCAGAAACCTAAATATTTAAAAAAATATTAATGACCGAGTGCCCGGTGGTCCCCCGAAATTAATATTTTTTAAAACTGACTGCACCATAAGATTAACCAATTTTTGACCATGTTTGACCAACCCTTACATTTTTTAACACCCCTTAAAATAATTTAAAGTGGGTTAATTATGATAAAACAAGAGTTCTGGGATTAATTTCAACTTTGAAAGATAGATCAATGGCCAGAAAAGCACAATAGGATCCAAAAACGTTTAAAATTATGTATCGCCATTTGATCACTCCCTAAAATATCTTAGAAGATCCCGGAGGAGTTAAAAATTAAAAAAAAAAACCTTTGCCCATCCAACTTCTTGTTCAAAAAAATGGTCAATCGACATAAGGATATAATAAATATCCATAAAATTTTAAAATTATGTTTTGACGTTTGACCACCCCCTAAAATAATTTTAATGTTTCTAAGTAGTGTGAAAATCGAAAAATACAATTTGGAAAGGGCATTTTAATTTGGAAAAAATGATCAAACGACATAAGTACACAATAAAGATCCATACTAGTTTAGAATTAAGTTTTGACGTTTGATCACCCCCTAAAATAATTTTAATGTGCCCAAGTAGTGTGAAAATTCGAAAAATAAAATTTGGAAATCGAATTTCCACTTGAAAAAATGGTCAAAGGACATAAGTTAACAATAAAGACCCATAACGATTTAGAAATATGTTTTGACGTTTGACCACCCCCTAAAATAATTTTAATGTTCTCAAGTAGTGTGAAAATTCTAAAAATAAATTTGGAAATCGAATTTCGGCTTGGAAAAAATAGTCAAACGACATAAATGCACAACAAGGCCTCATAATGGTTTAAATTATGTTTTGATGTTTGACCACGCCCTAAAATAATTTTAGCGTTTTTAAGTAGTGGGAAAATTCGAAAAATTAAATTTGGAAATCGAATTTCCACTTGGAAAAAATGATCAAACGACATAAGTTAAGTTTACAATAAAGATGCATAACGATTAAGAATTATATTCTGACGTTTGACCACCCCCTATAATAATTTTAATGTCCCCAAGTAGTTTAAAAATTCTAAAAATAAAATTTGGAAATCGAATTTCGGCTTAGAAAGAAAGTTCAAACGACTCAAGTTTACAATAAAGATCCATAACGATTTAGAATTATGTTTTGACTATTGTAATGCTCTGCGCAGTTAAAAGGACAGGGTTGAACCAGAGACAACCCAGCGAGACGTGTAACTCAATTTATTTTTTTTTGTTCGCTAAAAGTTGTTTGGGCGATTGTAACCACAACCAGTCTATGATGGCGCCACTAGTAAATAGCGGAAAAATTAAAAATGCTTTAGGGCGGGAAATTCAAACATGGATTCAGAAATAAATAATTTTTCTATACAAATTTACAGGAAAAATAAAAACTATTGTTTCAATGTATATTAAAAAATATAAAAGCTTCCAATAACATCAAATCTTTTATCATATAAATAATCATTTTAATAAAGGAAGTTTTAATCAGTTTAATATAAGCAGTGAACATAGTTTTTATTACTCTTGTAAATTTAGCTAAAAAAACTTGAAAATTCTATTGATTATTAAATATTTAAACTTGGAAAAATAATGCACCAAACTTTTTTTCTATAAATTACATTTTTGTAAAGTACAGAAAAACAGACTACAATTGCTACGTTTAGAAAGTACCTCGTATCATTTTGTGACAAATTACAAAGAAAGTCACATTTGTTATATATTCATAATATATTTAAAAAATAATGTAACAAATATTTTATAAAGTACAGAGTATATCGATACCTTTTTTCCAGACTATCATAAGTGCCATTTGAACAAATGTCCCTTACGTTAGTCTGGCAAAAAGGTATATGAATATATATTTTAATAAAAACGATGGAAACGAAACAAACACATACATACACTCACAAAAATGTATAAGGCCCGAGTCAAGTAAGTTCCCATCCTGTAAACTGGATCGAAACCTGCTAGACCCATTCCGTACAACCCCTGCTAACTCTTCTTAGGGTCATCAAGATCAATAGATTTATATGCCATGCCTTCTAAAACGGAATGAAGGATGACATACTATCATCATTTAAATAGGACGTTGCTGAAGGCTTACACCTGTTATGTCGTCCGTTTGTGTATCTTGTGTGTGTGCATTCCTGTTATGTCCCCAGTCATGTAAAAGTTTTCCTAATCTCCTAATTTGGCGACTAGATGGACCTTCTCCAACTAGTCGCCTAATCTATTCGATCTGCTGTGCAGCAAGAGGTACTTTTCAAACATAGCAAATAATAATATTCATAATAAACACTATTTAAAAATGAATACATTTTTGCAATTTTTTTGTCGATGTCCCTTACCAGGGTATACCTATTTTCCATACTCTCTTAATTATAGATTACCTTACGATGTTTGAATGAATATAACATGTTACCCATGAAAAATCTAATTTCGAATTTAACTTTTTTTCAATTTTATTTGAAACAATTGGTATATTACAATTTATTATCAAGGAAATATTCTAATAAAGTTGTAGCAAATCCTACTTAAACTACTGGTTGTTCTGCAGAATAAATTTACTTTCTAAAATCCAAAACCGACCTGATGTCCCCAAATTTATTTTCCAATGCATCCTCATTTAAAATTCTGCCCTTTTGTGATTTAATTTTTGTTTCTTCGTTTAAATGATTCTGCAATCTTCTAATAGCCATTAGAGTGGCTATTAGAGGTAGGTGTATGCAAGAAATAGCCAATCTCTAATCATTTCAAAAGTCCTTTGCCAATACTACATGTGCAGAGATTTTTTGTTTTGTTTTGTTAAAATAATAGAGTTAGAAAGTGATGAATTTATTCCTGAAATTAATGTGTATGTACCGGCTATGATAAAAAAAGCGCACTCATCTATACAAGTTATTCTGAACGTAGGTATATAATAGGGTTTTATCTATTTTCTTATTAAATTGTATGCATATGTTATAAACAGTTTTTTGGGATGAACTGTTGATAAATACAATTTTATTTATTTGCAGAACTATAATTGAAGTTACCACAATCTGCCGCTGTGGAGCGGACAATATTTTTAACTAATATTTCTGCTTATTAGTAGCTAAAATTATAAAAAATGGAGCAGAACCTCGGCATTCGTGAAACGGTTCTTCTCGTTGTATACCAAAACATTTATTGGAACCTATCAGATAAACATTATATGACATGTATGATGCAAACAAATTCCCAAATTTAAGCAAACTACTTTGTGGAGATTTTCAAGATCACATGGTTTTAGATTTAAAGTGGTGGACAAACGACAAGAAATCATGGAATCGTGTATCGATTGGTAAAATGGAGAGAAGATTACATTGAAAAAATTCGGCAATTTCGTAGTGAAGGACGAACAGTGTATAATTTGGACAAAGCTTGTTTTGACACTCGTGAAATTACAAAAAAAAGTTGGTCTGATGGTAGTAAAAAATACGTAGCTGATGTACCCCCAGTGGTAAAAGAATATGTACCTTACATTGTGAAGAAGTATCTAGTTGACTGGAGGATGCTCTATTTTTATCGGCTAAGGATATAAAAAAATATAGTCTAGGTCTAGATTATCATCAAGATATTGATGGAAATTTATTTAAAAAATGGTTAGTTTCCAAAAATACAGAAAAACCGTGTTATTGTGTTGGATAATGCGTCCTATTATTCCAGATTAGTTCGTAAAATTCCAACCAAAAGTTCAACTAAACCTATGATTCAACAATTTTTAATGGAAAATGATTTATATTTTGAAGAGACTTATACTAAAAAGCAGATACTAGAAGTTTTAAAAGTTGGACATTTTATTAATGAGTATGTAGAAGACAACGGTTGCCTTCTTGTTATTGCATTTTTAACCCCATAGAATTATTATGGGCTCAATTAAAAAAAAGATATTAGTGATAACAATATTACTCTAAAATCAAGTCAGAATATTATTAATTTAATAAAATATGCATTTAATAAAATTACTAACGTGATTAAACATGTTATTGCTATTGAGTAAAACTATTTCATAGGGACTCCACAAATATTAATCATTAACATAGTTGAAAGAATTGACAGTGATTTTTAACGAAAATGACAATTAACAACGGTAATCCTTAAATCAGAGTTTTTGTATAAATTATTTTATTTCTTTTTGAAGCTAAAAAATTAAAAGTCTATTTTGGTAAAATTATCTAAAATTACTTGCTCCTAGTGCTAATCCTGATACACTATTTACAGTAACGCTGGATATTCCTTCTCTTATAATTGGCCACGTAATATATAATGTTTAAAAAAACATTTTTGCTAATTTTCATTATACACATTTCTCATGCCGACCCTGTCTATAGTGTGATTTGGGAATTCCATTTCTTATAATTTGCAACGATCTATACTAGAGGTGGAAGGCCTTATGCGTTTTTGTGGTTTCTAATTTGGGAAGAGGCCCTCCAAATTCTTTGATTTGAATTTTGTCCTCGGGCGGGTACGCAGAAAAAGGTTTCATTAACAGATTGCTTATTTTATTTGCCTCGGACGATTTTTAAACAGTATTTGTATTTATTATTATATAAAAAGCTAATAAAACATTCAACTTATTTGGCCTGGTCCCCAATGCAGTCACGCACAGTGCCAATATGCGACTGAAAACTGAAATACTCAGAAAACTAATCCGAGCCACCTGATCAGGTGGCCCCGTTTAAACGTGTTAGGCTATGGTTATAGTGGATGCGTGTTCTGACGAACCGGCGTTCGGACGAACTCGTCAGAACATACCCAAAAAAATCAAATACACAGCAATAAACAGTTGTGGTTATATTACGAACGAATTGATCTTCAGAACTCGCAAAAAGTCGTCAGAATAAGAGATCTTTCAAATCAGTTTGTTTTTTCGGAAGAATTTAAATGTGAATTTGAAATATGAATGTAGAAAAATTAATTGGTTTATAGCACATGAAAGATAAAAGTTACCATAATAGAGATCATTCTTGACAAAAATGGGAAAAAATATATGCCCAAGAAATGAATACAAGTCGTTAAGTATACGTATATGACAAATTTTTATTAAAGGACTTTCTAGTAACAGAAAATCGTCCATGTCATTCATCATTGATATATCGCAACGAAACACTAAACAAATTTAATAAGTTTTATAAACGCACGAAATATTTGTCTCCCAAAACAGTTACAGCCTATGTTTATGTTAACACTATTAAGATATGGAGGTATCGGATTACGAATATTAGAACTAAGGGTAAAAGATCAAGCAGGCATAAAATACAGATCATTTTAAATTTGGGTTAGTTGCTTTGCGGAACAAAATTAAAGTTCGTTCTAATAATAATAAACTAGTGAATAATTGTTATTTTTGTGAGTGGCTATTTGCGGAACAGGGTAAGTTTTTCTCACTGAGTAATTATGTTTTATCAGTTAGTTTTATTTTAATTTGTAATCAAGTTATTTTGTAAATTATATTACCCAATTATTATCCGTCAACCTTTTATAGTTAATTTGTCAATTCTAACGTAAGATATTTTGTCAAGTATTGAGAAAACCTTATATCCTAAATTAACGGGGTTTTATTAAATAATTAAAACTTATTTGAATTTGACTATTTACTTATATTTTGTTTTCCTCTACGAGGTGTTATCAAAAGTAAAGTGAGTTAGATTGTCTGTTCTGGCGTAGTACATTGCGGTCAGTGTATGCATTTTGGGATAACTGTGGTCAGTTTTCCCAGATCGTCGCACCATGGTTGGTGCGGGCTAGTGACATTGCGGTCAGTGTTCTGGTTATGGTTTGTTTTATATATCGATCGATATTTGGGCATTGCGGTCAGTGCCAACAAAATTGAGAATATAACTTTTTGTCAATTATGGAAAATTTAAAGTTGTGTCAATTATGTTTTTTTATATAATCAATATTTTAACATAAAGAGTTATCAGTGTAATTTTCTTGTTAATTAAAAGGATAATAAGTATTTTGTTTATGGATATCACCTTTTCATGATTTTCTTTAATATAAAACTGCTTCTGTTAAACTTGATTGCTCATACTTGTTTTCTTTTATTTCAGGTACGCCATCTCATACGTGCATTAATTAAGTATTTTATCTATTTTATTTTACTAGTATTTTATTTACGTTTTATTGTTTTTAATCATTTAATACTTATTTCTAACTAATTTTATTTTGTTCTAAATTTTACCTTTCAATTAAAAGTTATTAAATCTTTGATTGAATTAATTTCTAGTTTTTCCTGACATTGATTAAATAACTAAATATTACCGCCCAAGTATATAATAAATATTTTTAAATTACAAATACCGTCCTATAATCAGTTCTTCAAATGTGCATGCAAAATAACCACTGTTGATCTGAACAATTTCGACATTTTCGTCCGAACGCCAGTTCGTCAGAACACGAATCTACTATAACCATGGCCTTAAACACGTAATTTCTGCATGTGTGACGTAGCCGTTTCCAATATATTGCTATGCTAGCGGCCGGGCCGTTGTGAGTTAAGTCAGTCGCTTGAATTATTTGTTGTGTCTTAGAATAACATATTCACTCTTCTGTGGAATAACACGACGTGAACTTTTTGGTCGGCATTAAATTGCGTAATTATAAATAATTTATGTATGAATATTTTAGTCCCTTAGGACAAGCCGCCACTGATACATTTTTTTATAATTTATTTCGCTTATTGCATATTTTTTAATATTACTAAAATTTAATATTAATCTTTATTTTTTTTGCCGGGATTGCAATTTTCTGCTAAAAAATCTGTTGCCAGCTGGTTAATAATTTTTTCAGCTAAACGTTAATAAAATCGGCTAAATTTGGCCATGAATCGGCTAAGTTGGCAACACTATATACAAATTGATTAGGCGACAAATAATTGCTTTGACGGTAATATGCTAGAAATCAATTGCTGTCAGTAAATAGCACAGAACTGAAATTAGGAGAATGGATTTGATGTCAATTCTTGCTCAAAATTTACGTTCCGTTAAGGAAATTCAAAATTGAGGTTTGAGTTTGCGCAGTGAGTATTTGTCAGACATGTCAATTGTCATTTGTGAAAGTGATTTGAAAATAAATGTTAATTTTATTCATTTTAAAACAATTTTTATGACGATTAACCGCGTATTGTACAACCCGCCGTTAATTTTTTTCTAAAAACATTGTTATACAGTGAGCACCATAAGTCTTACCCCCCCCCCCTATCTAACTCGTTACTGGAGTCTTGTTAGGAAAATCGCCGAGACACGTCGATTTTTGATTTCTACAATGTACATTTTTGTATGAATTGTTTACCCTTAATTTCATCCCTTACGAAAAATTTAAATGGCATGGGGTGGTGAGTGATAGCTCATTTGAAGAGAGAGAGAGAGATATGCTTTATTGTTAAAAAAATTTACAAAAATTTTATAGACAAAGCGTGTAACTTAAATACTAAACATATTATAAAAATAACTAAACAGCAGAAAAAACAAACAGAAACAAACAGACAAAATAGGAATTACAATTGCAATGGATATGCAATATCCATCATTATAATTATTCTAATTTAATTTTTAAATTTAAATTTAAACTTTAATATTTAATTATTTAATTTAATTTAATGAAAGAGGGTTTTATTCTCTATTCAACCGTGTAAAAAAATTTGAAATTTGCTTCATTAATTCTCGACTAATTGTTGTTTCAGAATAACGGAAAATAACGTAGCGCACTCATCCTTAGAATTAAAATTCGGCCCTGCATGATTTCGGTTTTGGTTCAGACGTGAAGTAAGACTTTTTGCCATTAGAAGGTCACTGTTAGTCTAGTTGCTTTCCTATTTTGTGAGGTTTTGTTATTTTTAAACATTAATAAATCAACACGTAATAAAGCAAATTTCAAAATTTTTTGCACGGTTGAATAGAGAATAAAGCCCCCTTTCAAATGAGCTATCACTCACCACCCTATGCCATTTAAATTTTTTGAAAGGGTTGCTACCCTCCAGTAAGGGATGAAATTAAGGGTAAACTAATCATACAAAAATGTACACTGTAGAAATCAAAAATCGATCTGTCTAGGCGATTTTCCTAACAAGACCCCAGTAACGAGTTAGTTATGACTTATGATGCTCACTGTATATATTTTTTCAAAATTAGGACCTTGTTTGACACCTACTGCTCAAACTCAAAAAAAAACTCAACTTTATTCCCCTTGTAGGAACGTTTTTGTAAACTGTCAAATCCATTCTCCTAATTTCAGTTCTGAGGTAAATAGGTGCGGTACATTTTCTAAACCCATATTGCGGGTATATTCACGATACGACACATACTTTGATTTTCTTTTACTATACGGAGAATGACCGCACTGCGCAGCTTTCTGAGTGCCTTTTAAAAGGAGATAGAAAACTCCGCCATTTTGAACCTTTATTACGTGTTGCCTACATCTTGGCGCAATATTTTTAATAAGTGCGTTTTAATCATCCGCTTCTGCTTCGGAATTGTCGGTTTTCTTGTTTTAATATGACAGGTTAAAACGACTAAACCAAGAATTCCGGAAGCAGAAGCGGATGATTAAAACGCACCTGATATTTTGCTTGCTGCTGTCAGTATCAGTGAATATTATTTTTGGAGTCACAGTTTATTGCTAAAGAATCAGTTAGCTCACTCGGACCAGTTGAAAGTTCCAAAATAACATCCACTCCAGGGATACAAATTCAGGATACGCAGAAGACTGCTGTTTTATTATAGGCGGTTGTCATAAATATATTGTATTATCTGAGTTGTGCAGTGTATAAACTGGAACATTGAGATAAAAAGTGCCGACGCAGAGTGAGCGATCTGATTCTTTAGCTATAAACTGTGTCATAGGGTTCAAAATGGCCGCGCCTTATGTTGGGCGTGTCGGACCTCTCTCTTGCCCCGTATAGTAATCAAAGTATGTGGCGGGTATATTCGCGATACTAGCTAAGCGATACGCCCTCTGAAGGAAATTTGTAAAAGATATGTCTGTAAGTATACCTTCTTTCAATGCTGCTAACAGTAGCGGAATTACACTACGTCAGCAGACTTTTATCCCTTCTAACAGTGCAAAGGCCTTTTTTAAGTAGTTAAATGTGTGTCTACCAATATGAAATCAATAATCATACTCCATATTTATTTAAGGATTTTTATAAAATCGATTTAATTATAT
This sequence comes from Psylliodes chrysocephalus, assembly GCA_927349885.1. Classification (NCBI taxonomy): domain Eukaryota; kingdom Metazoa; phylum Arthropoda; class Insecta; order Coleoptera; family Chrysomelidae; genus Psylliodes; species Psylliodes chrysocephalus. The sequence goes on from OV651822.1 coordinate 43,379,339, forward strand.
CAGTTGACAATATTGGCGTTCGTGTTAGCAGTTTATAGTATAATTTGTATCAATTCAATTTTTTTCTTATTTGTGAACATTAAATTTGTTTTGTTTTAGTGTGTGATAGTGATTTTATTAAAAATGAAATTTGCGACAGAGCCCCCAGTAAACTGCAATCTATATTGTGTTAAAAGTTGCATGTAAAAATAAAACCGGAAGTTTCCATTATTTTCCAAGCGTAACTCCTAAAAGTTTGTTTCTTGTAATAAATGGATATCTACAAATTCACATTATTGAGCTTTTGAAACATAGAATCAAACTGCATTCTGCACTGTGACAGTTTTATTTCGGTTTACATGTTTATAGAGTAACACAATGTTTACTTAAGAATCTAAGAAAAAGGATACTTAGATTTTTAATTAAGTTTATCAATAATAAACATAAGGTGTAAAATTTTCTTTAAACCACATAATAAAAGATGTCCTGCATTTAGCAAACAAATATTTCAAGACGATTTTCTATAAATTTAGTTTTAAACACATGATAAATATTATATTTATAACGAAAGCACAGAACCTAAATGAATCTTAAAAACACTATTATAATGAAAATATTTAAAAATAATTAAAAAATCAAAAATACGAAAGCCCGCCATAACACAACAATTGAAGGCAGGGGCGATTTCTCCATTGGTTCATTTGTGCAGTAAATACCCAGTAACATTTCATTAAAATACATTATTTTAAAATAAATAACATAAATATATTAATTCAATTTTAATAATTTTATTGTTTTCATACGTATTTATATCTATTTTTGGGTACACCACTACGCTCTGGCTAATCGCGTTTTAGTGGCGCGCCTTTATAAGTGAGCCAGAAGGAGTGAAAAGTGCTCTTGAAAATCTTTAGCTAAATAGAAATGTCACACGATAACAGATCCCTGAAACGTAGTAAAACAGTTATAAAATAACTTAAATCAGCCTAATTTGCGCAACGCACACCGTAACGTCATAATCTTTCAAGTCATAGATATAGAGAAGCAATGACGGTACTAAACCTGTCTGCATTTTTGTATTACTCTTTTACGACATATGGCAAATTTGAGCTAGTTAGTTTTGGTGATAATAAATGCCATTTTTTAAAATAGCGTGATTTAAATGATATAAAAATATTTTAATTCCGTCAATCTACAAATAAAAAATGATTAACTTTAAATTAATTAAAATAAGACGCAAAGTGCCTTCACTTGTCATATCACAAAATAATCCTTATTCCGTATTTACCTACTTCATATTCTAACTTCTTAAGCTTTCCAACCAACTTTCCAATCAAGCTGTCAAATTCTAAAAATTAACATGAGACAATTTTAATTGAGAATTGTATTAAAAATTAAGTTTAAATAAAACTGCGACTTTAATAAATCGGAAGTATGTGTGTCAATTCAACGATTATTACCGTAAAACGTCACCGGTAAAAAATTACTATTATTTGTTGAGGTTATGTTTATTTCCAAATTTCTTGACCCCAGTAAAATGTTATATGAATAATTGTTTATTTTGTAGGTTGTCCCTTGAAGTTATAGAAAAATGCCCTATCTATAAATACCAGAGGTACTGATAAATAGTGTTAGACTGATATAGCACTGAGCATTTTATTACAGTTTTTTAAAAGAGGAAATAAAATATAAATATAGCAGTGGCCTAAATTAATTCAAGAAATTTAATAGTTGTGTCTATGTATGTATGTACCTATATCATGAAGAATATATGAAATATTTACCGATATCTATCTGGGAGGTAAACTATGTAGACAGTGCAGTTTTATATAAGTTATATTTTTAAAATCGGCTCATCGATACCTTTTCAGGGGTATTCTATATCATGTACAGTTATGTCATAGTATAAGTTGACTTTTAAAATAGAACACTATGTTCAATGTTTAAACGTTAAACAACACTATTTAACTCTCATGTTAGTTGTACTATTTATAGAGGCATGTTGGAGGTATAAGATACTAGGTAGGTATGTCATAGAAAAATTGTTATCAGAACATATAAATATGTTACAAAACCAACAACTCACGTATATTAAAAAAAAGTTTTAATAGTTAGATTATTAGTAAATAATAGATATTGTGACAATAATTGGGGCCAACTGAATTTCTTGTCGAAATATAATTATTACATGTAAATATAGAACACGAAAAGTGTTCAACCAACATTCAGTCTGCCCTACTAAAAAGCTGACTAGAATGACAGCACAGTTTATCTCCGAAGTACTGATATACCTATTAAATAATTTTCAATTCTGACTTTATCACTCTTTTAGTATACCTATTTTGTAGGCTATTATGTTATTGTTTTAGCCTTGATTATATTATTATTCTACTCTTCACACAGTAGTCTGTAAATAGTATTATAGGTTTACCTTGTCTGATGTCACGGTTTTTGTCTGCACGATAAGTCAAATATGAAAAATGATATAAACTTGAAAATTTAAGGCAAATACCAAGCTCTATAAGGGGACAAAGCCTATTGTTTATGAAAAAATCTGATTAAAAATAGGGGGTTAGGATGAGTTGAAATTAAAAAAAAAATCCTAAATTAAAAACGAAAAACGATATTAACATGAAATGATTAGTAAAAATTAAACTCTATAAGAAAAAAATCTAAAAAAATAGGGGAGTTAGGGAGGGTTAAAATATAAAAAAAATCTTAACTCAAAAACGAAAAATGATATTAACTTTTTTAGCAAACATCAAGCTCTATAAGGAGAAGAAGCCCTTTAATTTTGAAAAAAAAAAAAAACAAATCTGATTAAAAATGGGGGTTTAAGGGGGGTTAAAATTAAAAAAGAATCATAAATCAAAAATGAAAAGCGATATCAACATGAAATTTATTAGTAGAAATCAAGCTCTATAAGGAGATGAGGCCTATTGATTGTGAAAATAATCTGATTGAAAATGGGAGGTTAAGGGGGTCTGTTAAACTGTGAAAATTATAATTTAGAATGCCACGCATTATATATCTTCATTCTAGTTTGTATCTGTGTAATATTATGTATTGTGATGGGACTGACCTTACAAAATACACATTTTAATTCACTTGTTTTTGCCAATAAAGGGTATTTAAAAAATATATTGTTTTATTTAATATGTGTGACAAATTATAAAAATGATTAAATTTACAATAAAAACTGAAAAACGGTAGGTAGTTTCATATAATATTTTGTATACAAAAATCAATGTCAAGCTTTTTACATTTAAAAATAATCTCAAAATATGAAGAACAGTCAGTTGAATAACTAATAATAATGTTTATAGATGGTTTTCAAAGTAGTAAAAACAAAACACATATTGCAATAACTAAAATATTCATTTATTCATTCATTAATGATGGTGGGTGAGGTTTTCCGGGTTTTCCTCACCTGTAAGTCAAATGGTACCATCAACCATCTTTAAGTCGCCCCGGAGCGCCACGGCAAATAATAATAATAGCCGTCCCTTCCCTTACACAAGTCGTTCAGTCGACTTCAGGGGTTGAAATTCACTCGTAAGGGGGTGAATTAGGGAGAGTATTATTATTATTATTATTATTATTATTAATAGTAATTATTGGAAAAAGTGAACACCCATTTTAAATCACGACAGGCCGCCACTGATTTGAAGGGCTTATTGGAATAATATGATGAGCCACAACTTTAATTTATTAAGGAAACACTTTTTAAAAGGTTCAAATAAACTACTACAACTTTGTTAAAATGCAATAACTTGATTTTTCGGCTAATGATAGTGTTGGAGAATTTCCATTTGGTTTATGGCTTTTGTAACCTAACCTAACCTAACCTAACCTAACCTAACCTAACCTAACCTAACCTAACCTAACCTAACCTAACCTAACCTAACCTAACCTAACCTAACCTAACCTAACCTAACCTAATTTAACATAACCTAACCTAACCTAACCTAATTTTTATTGTCGTGAAATAAAAATGCTTTTATTTTTAACAGTGTGGCTCATCACGTTTTTACAATTAGTCCTTCAATTGTAAATAAACAAATAATAGGTGACAAATGACAGGCGCGCGAAAATTAATTTGGATCACGAATATGCCTATGATAACAACATAAATTACCTTTTAAAATTTAAGAAAGTTACTTACCTGCAATTAAAGGAAGAGCCATGAATAAACTCCCAATCCATGACGTCGCCGATTTGGAAGCACCGAATTCATTCAAAAATTCTATATACAGCAATCCAAATGTGAAACCGACTCCATCAGACAACATGTTAATAATAAAAGCAGCCAGAACTACTAACCAACCCCATCCTCCGTCGGGAATTTTTTGACTGGTTTTTTCCACAAAAAGACTGATTTCAGATGACAAAATCGACTCTCGTCTTTGGAAAATATGGTCAATTCGTAACTTTGAATCCTTGAAATCCTCATTTTCGACCGGTGAATCTCGTAAACTTTCCACGCTTGGTGCTACCTCAGAAATTGTCACCAATGGTGCAATTATTTTGTGGTTTTCAGTCATTTTCGAATCGTTTTAAACCATAGTATTCGTGTCATCTGTAATAAATTAGAAAGAGTTTTGTAAAATTTGAAAACCGCACAATGTCAACAGATTTTTATTTAATTATCTAATAATAACACGCTTATCTCAAATGTGATAACAGTGGCGTATTGAAGGATAGTAATTACTTAAATATCGCGTTTATTTAATGGCGTAGAATGTAGATACAGATAAACGAAATCCACCGTACGGCAGACTTAATACAACGTAATAAAACTAATCCGCTGTAAAAATGACAGTATCGAGTAATTGCGACAGAATACAATCGCTAAAAATTATATCTTTCCGCCTGTGGATGGATTTTAGTGCAGAGTTGGTCAAATTCGCCGAAAATATTTTCAAACTACTACAAATACCAGCGAACTACTCCTTAACCCTTTCGCTGCGGTAATGATATAGATGTACAGTTTCTGCGGAAACATTTTTTTACATATATACCAAAATCATTAATATATTTTGGGAAAATATTTCATTGAGAATTTGACACTAGTTGTCAATTTGTTAATTTTTTGGTAAGACGCGAATTCGCGTCCTCCGCACATTTTTGGGAAATTTTGCATAAAATGCGGAAGGCGCTAATTCGCGTCTCAGTAAAAAGTAAGTATATACGTTTTGAACGTATTAGTCCAACCACAATTTTTTTATGTAGCTAAAAAACATCTTGTTGTCATGGTCAAGTAACAAATAAACGATTTTTACGAAATATTATTACTTTCCTATCTGTATACAGATATAAGGAAAGTATAGGAATCATGATTTTTTTCGACCTCGAGTTTTCGACGGATTTTTACGTTTTGAGGTTCCCTGAATCCGTTTTGACTATTTTCGCGATGATGCCTGTGTGTGTGTCTGTGTGTCGCATAACTCATGAACCGATACACAGAAGAACACCAAATTTTAAACTTAAGCTTTGTCCCAGCGTCCAATGTGCTGATTAGATTTTGGGCAGTGTCGGAACATCTGGGGTGGTACTTTATAGGTGGTAATTTTTATATTTTATGGAATATATCTGTTATTTACGTTTAGGGAAGAAAATTCTTCAAATAAAAGTTACTTCTTATATTATTATCTATAATTTTTGTTCTATACAAAATCTTCCTAAAATGGTCCGTATTCGAGATATTTGAGAAAATGTGTAAATTTCGAAAATTGAAGAAAACTCAAAAACGGATAAAAAAAACATTAAATTTTAAACTTAAGTTTTATTTCGGCCTGACGTGAAATGATTAGATTTTGGAAAAAGTCGGAACATCTGGGGGGGTACCTTATGGGGGGCCGTTTTTATATTTTATGGAATATATCTGTTATTTATGTTTGAAGAAAAAAATAGTTCAAATAAAAGTTATTTCTAATATTATTATCTATAATTTTTGCTTTTTGTCAAAATTTCCTGAAATGGTCCGTATTCGAGAAATTTGACAAAATGTGCAAAATTCTGATTTTTATGAAAATTGTTGAAATAAAAGTTGTTTGCGATATCGATCTCTATAATTTTTGTTTATACATGATTTTTCTAAAATGGACCGTAATGGAAAAATTGTAGGAAAAGTGCTAAATTTAAATTTTTCAGTATTTTCATTTTCAATGAATATCTATAGAAAAATGTTTCGAGGTAGATGTATGTGGAAAATGTATATATTTAGTTTATCCTCTTAACATTTGTGGAGGTGCTGCAATAGGTTGTACAAAATAACCGGAAAAAGCCTGTAATAACTAGATAGGAAAGTCATGTGTCGGACACATCAGATTTATTTTATAAAATAACCTTTCTCTTCAAATAAAATAAAATTTTAACATTTTACAGCAAATCGTAAAGACTAATAAACAATGATTTTACTTTTTTTGTGATATTCAACAAAACATGCTCCCATGCATTGTCCGGGGTTGTCTGGACAAGAAAGGCAGTGAAACAAAGTATCTTTTATTATCTTTTTTTTTGTGCAAATGCGACATTTTTTACGTAAAGTGTGACCTTTTTCATTAGTCTCTGCAATTTTGGTAAGCACATGGTCCATTCTTTTTATGTTACTTACTGATTTAGGTTCTGGCAATGAAAACAACCCCCACTTCTGCAATGGAAGCACTAATAGGACTCCCACCACTTCACTATGTGATACAAGGGAAGGCAAGATAGGTGCTTACAGATTAGGGAATATACTGGGAAATCTTGACATTAGGCCAGGTCACATGAGTAACTCAAGGTTAGTGACAGGAGACGTGCTAGACATGAGATCAGACCATATAACCAAGAGGTACTCTTTTAATACTCCATTTGAGGTTTTAATACAGGAAAGAGCGGAGATCACCATAAGGGAGCCCAATGCCCAACGACAGGAACAAACCTTGTATACAGACGGGTCTAAGACTGCGGAAGGCACTGGGGTAGGAGTATTCTCCAAAAACCCTGATCTAACCATAGCTATGCTATAGGAATACATTCCTAGGTATTTCAGGCCGAGGTATACGCAATTTTGCAATGTGCAAAAACGAACAATGAAAGAGCTGTCGAAAATCAGCATATTCAAATAATGTCAGACAGCCAAGCGGCACTTAAGGTTATATCGAGTCAAAAAGTTACGTTGAGGCTGGTATGGGAATACATCGAAGAACTAAGAACACTGGCAGACCGAAATAGAGTAAAACTATTTTGGGTGCCAGGTCACCAAGGGATCGAAAGCAACGAAAAGGCTAATGAACTTGCAAAAAGAGGGTCAGAAGAAACACCGGAACCAGACACAAACCTAGGAGTACCAAAAAGTACAGTCCGGGGTTTCATAAACGACTGGATTCGGGAACAACATATCAACTATTGGGGAAACACCTCAAAACAGACACATCGAAAAGCATTCATAGGCAGACCATGTCCCAAAAGAACTGGAGAACTACTCTCAATGAATAGGAACCAGTTGAAAGTGATAACAGGGTTCATGACTGGGCACGCTCCAGTAAAGGGACACTTGAACAAAATTGGCATGTACAATGGGGAACTCATGTGCCGACTATGTCACAAGAAACCAGAAACGGCCAAACACATACTGTGCGAAATCGAAGCTCTAGATCGCAAAAGACAGGCTCTTTTTGGACAACCCCAGGTTGATCCAACAATGTATAGAACCCGCTCACCCAAGGATCTGTACAAACTTGTACAAGGTACAAAGGTGACAGAGTGGGTGCTATAAACTAACATGGGGTAAAACACAATAAGCCAATAGGCTTCAGTGTTATTCGAAGATACAAGTCAGACGAGCCCAGGAGAAAAAAACAGTTTCTCTAAAACTGAGATTCTGAAATTGTCCAGGGTCATGTTTCCCTATTATACTTATTATATATGATATGTGAATTAATCATAAGTTGAAACACGTGATGGCCAGTTTCTTGTAACATCTAAGGGTTTTGCCGGTTATAAATAAAAAGACCAAAACACAACAGGCAACATAAACAGAACGTCAAAATTACAGGTTATGTTTAAAATCCGCAACTCACGAATATAAACAACATATTCTGGAACGGCGCTCAGATTTAAGTAAAATAAGTCTTATCGCATGTGCGGAGTGAGATTCATGCGCTTCCACAAACTGCGGATAATATAGTAAGCATTTAAAATAATATTTACATGGGACGCAATATCGCGCCGTCCGCACTTTACTAACCAACCAGAGGACACGATATCGCGCTTTCCGCAGTAAAAGGGTTAAGTTCAGAATTGCCTACAATGCGAAAACTGAGAGATACTTAGTTAATATAGTCCATCCCTTGGCCGTTGGAGAACACAAGGGCAATGCAATGCAAACGACAGGAGACCGAGACACCAGTGAGGCGGCAAATATTGCCATACTAAATCTGATGTCGTCGGTCGCGTCTACCGAAATGTGTTTCATATAATTACATGTGTTCAGACGTGAAGAGACCATTTTTGGTCTTCCTTGCGTTTTGAAGTCGGTCTCAGTATCGGCTTGCGAAATGGTAGCTATAAGGATATCATAGCACTTTTGGTTTTTGATAAAAAGATTTAAATTTGAATTTTAGTTAATCCTTTCCTACGTAGATGTAGCTACACTCTTTAACCTACATATTTTGTCCATTATATCGCAAAGTCGTTTAGCAAAATAATATACGCAACCATGCTTTTATTTTATGTTCTCAGTTAAGTTAGTTTGGTGGAAAAGATTTCTAAACATCGCTTATTTTTAGATATATATCGATAGGCAATCTACCAATTGTTTAGTAAGGTTTTTCTTGTTTATGGGAAATTAAATATTTAGCTGTCTAATTAGGGAAAATACTTATCTTAAGAATCTGTTAGTGGCACTGACCCCTCATAATCTATTATAAATAGGTAGGTATATTTACCCTAATTATCAAATAATAGTTGAAATAATACATTTTTGGTTATGAATTTGTGCAATAAAATTATTTCTATATCTAACATATATGTTTCCATTACTTTTCTTTATTCCTCCAAATATTTTCGCCGTCTTTTTTGTAAGTGTTTGTCATACAGTGTCATACTTAAGTTGGAATAATATGGGAAACTTTTTTATTATTGGTTTTGTGAAATTTTTTATTATTGAATACAAGTTTTGCATGGTCCAAAACTTAAAATGCAACCATCAGATATCAATTTTTTAAGCCGTATACGACGTTCTTCAAAAAATATAAATTTTACTCAATAATAAAGTACCTTTATTTGTTACAATACAGACGAATGTTATAAGGAACCAAAATTAGAATTTCTGAAATCCTGACAACAGAAGAACGGCAGGAACAAAAAATATTAGTACACTATATGAAAAAGGCCAAAGAAGAAAACCATTTAGCTCATATAAAAGGAAATATTCTATATATTGACGGTCAGGCCTATACTTCAGAAAACCTAAAATCTAACGAAGCTCAAAACGAAACAAGTCAAATATCCGATACACCAACAACTTCTCAGCAAGAAACAATTAAATCAACCCAATCCCTAAAAAACAACAAAGTACAAAAAGAGCACATATGCAAAGCAGAAAATAATAAAAAAGAACAAATATCGAACAACACTGATGAAAGAAAAAATAATCAAGACAACAAAAATCAAGAAAGGGGAAAAAAGGATAGAAAAGATACACAAACCATAGAAAACCGTAGGGAAACAAGACTCAACAGTGGAAAAAAAATATAATTCATTAATGAAAAGGTATTGTAATTAGATTATGTAAGACATTTTATCAAAAGAAATATAATTATTATTCTCATTTTTTTTTTAATGCTGATAGCTTAGGTTTTAAGACTAAATTAGGAAAAAGATTTTTATAAAAAAACATATTTTATTATAACAAATTTATTTTACAAAACATTTTATATCTAGATTTATCGATTTTTACACAATTAGCTAAGGTTTTACGACTAAAATTTTTGTTAATATCAGAAAGAACTATTTAGTTTTTTCTATATAAGTAACTAAAATTTTTTAATATAAAAATTAATTTGTTCTTTTGTAATGGATCCTTATATTAGAGATCACCATACTTCTACTTTACAAAATGTTATTACCTACAGCATTGAAGAGACAAATAACATTTTAGACGAAACAAAACGTAATAATTTCACAATATTTCACAATAATATACAAAGTCTAAATGCACATTTGGATGAATTGCAGGTAATGGTTGCAGGTTTTAATAAGGCGTTTGATTGTTATGTGTTAACGGAAACATACAAACTTTATAACCCTGAAATGTTCTCTTTACCTGGTTATAATCTTATCTATTCAGAGGGAAATTTAAACAGAGCAGATGGGGTAGTTGTATATATTAAAAACAATTTAACATACAACTATAAAATCGTATCTCTAAACAATATAAATGCACTAGAAATAGTTATCCATAAATTAAATAAATCATTTAAATTATTAGCAATTTATAGATCTCCCAGTACATGTTCATTCCAATTCAATCAGGATCTATACAACTATTTAAAACAAAATAAGCAAAATAATCACATAAATATAATCGTTGGAGACATAAATATTAATATATTGGAGGAATCTGATGTAAGTCAAGAGTATCTAAATATTTTGCATGAACATGGATACATATCAGTGATTAATTCACCTACGAGAATACAGGGTAGTAGTAAAACCTGCCTGGACCATTTTCATGTTAATACAAGCGAGTCCTTAGAAAATATAGTACCCATAGTACTCTGGTCTTCACTAACTGATCACTTCTCTCAAATTTTACAGTACCAGTATCCATCAAATCTGAAAGATTCAAATCAAAACAAATATCATAAAGTAATATGTGATTACAATTCATTACATAAAATATTATCACAGGAAAATTGGGTAGATATGTATTCCTCCATAGATGTTAATGAAATGACAGATATGTTTATTACTAAATTAAAATATTATGTAAACTCAAGCAGCAGGGTAATAAAGATTAACCGTTCTCATTTCAAACGTAGTCCTTGGATTACACAAGGTTTAGTAAAATCTATTAATATTAAGAATTCTTTATATAAAACAGTTAAACAACAACCAAACAATACACAAGCCTTAAAAGAATTCAAAATATACAGAAACCAACTAAATGATCTGATAAAAATTGCCAAAACTGACTACTACAAAAATGAAATTATTAAAAATAAGAATTCCTCAAAACATATGTGGCAAGTTGTAAAAAATATTAAAAATCATGATAAAACACAGGAGATATGTGAAATAAAACAGAACCACATAAATATAACAAACAAAACAGAAATTGCAAATGTGTTTAACAGATATTTTACACAGGTAGGTAGCATTCTTGCAAAAAAAATTAAAAAGTCATCTAGGAAATTCAATGAAAGAAGACTAGCTAACTCCATATACTTAGAACCTGTGGAAGAACAGGAGGTGGTTAAAATTATAAAAGATTTAAAACCAAACAAAGCGCCTGGACTAGACCTAATTCCTTCTGAGGTTTATAAAAGATGTGTACATTATTTAAAAAATCCACTAACTTTTATAGCAAATAAAATTTTTACTACTGGAATATTTCCTAATTCTCTAAAAAATGCAGTTATAAAACCACTTTATAAAGCTGGGGATAAGATAGAAATGTCAAACTACAGACCCATATCGATCCTGTCCAGTATGAGTAAAATAATAGAAAAATTAATTAAATTCAGATTGTGTAATTTTATCAACAAATACAAATTATTATCTTCTAAACAATATGGGTTTGTGGAGGGGAGGTCTACCGAAGATGCAATTGCTGACATAACATCCAAAATATACAAATCTATAGACACAAAAATGCCTGCAATTTGTATCTTTGTAGATCTCGCCAAAGCATTTGACACGGTGAGTCATCCAGATTTATTAGAAACATTAAATACCTTAGGCATCAGAGGAGTAGCCTATCAACTACTAAAGAGCTACCTAACTGATCGAGAACAGTATGTCAGTATTGGCGACTCTATGAGTGATAAGCAAACAATACAATTTGGCATTCCCCAAGGTACCGTTCTTGGTCCTATTATGTTTAATATATATATTAACGCCCTTTTTGAACTACCTATACCCGCAGAAATCATAGGTTTCGCCGACGACACGGCCATTTACTACCAAGATACCAATTGGAATACCCTAAAGAAAAAAATAATTAACTCCCTACCTATTGTTTTAGATTTTTTTCGTAACAAATTGTTAACAATTAATTTTAATAAAACAACATTTCTTCCATTTACTAGTTACGATTCAAATTTACCTGAATATGATTCAATTAATATAAATTACAACAATGAAAATGTTTGTATAAAAATGTCAAAAACAACTAAATACTTGGGAATTATAATAGATTGTAATTTAAAGTGGAATGCACACATTAGTAGTGTTATAAAGAAAATTAGATTCCATTTAGCAAAATTTAAATTTTTAAAATGTTTTTTGGATATCCCCCACTTAAAGATGCTCTATTATGCATTAATACAGACTCATCTAACCTATGGTATTATCGCTTGGGGAGGTGCGGCAGATATCCATATTAAACATTTACAAATAATACAAAAATGGATTTTAAAAATTATTTATAATAAAAACTATACTTACCCAACAGAACGTTTATTTGTAGAAGCAGAAGTTTTGGATTTGAGACAACTTTTTTACCTACGTGTAGCAATATTTCAGAAGAAGCATATTTTCCTTAGCACTCCGGTACAACATTTATACCCAACGCGTTATAAAAATCATGTGATTACCGTACCTAGAATGGAAAAGACTCTAGGGCAAAGAAGTTTTGTATATCTCGGTCCTAAAATATTTAACGCACTTCCGGTGGAATTTAAAAACCTAAATTCTATAGCTCTTTATAGGTCTAAATTACAACAATGGATATTAACTAAGCAACGACAAAAATTTCATGACTTTATTAATTTAAATATAACTAAAATCTAAAAAGAACTTACCTGCAATTATCCAATTATTTATGTATACAATAATTATTTATAAACTATTTAATGCTGTAGCTAATTTGTCTCTATAATAAATAAAAGAAGAAATAGTAAAAAAAAGAAATGCTATGTAGAATATAATTCTCAAAGTATCCCACGCACAAGGTTCGCCTTTAGTGGAACCACTATTTATTCACATAGACAATTTTTTTTTTCTGTTAAATATAAGTTAAAATTGTAATTCGATTTTTAAAGTGAATAAATTTATTATTATTATTATATTATTATTATTATTATAAAGTTATTTTGAAGAAGTTATTTTTAAATATGCAGTTACAGTTTTTTAGCATGAAACTTCAGGTTAGGTGATTATTTACGTTTTACATTATAAATTAATTGTAGTTATAAAGTAAATAATCACCAAACCTAAATTTTAATGCCAAATGGCTGTAATAGCATAATTATTTAAATATAACTTTTAATTCAAAATAATTTTATTTTATAACATTCTTCTGTATTGTAAAACATATTTTCGACGTTTTCGTCTTACAGTGTCTACTTAATTTGGAACCATATGGAAAACTTTTATATTATTCCCTAATAATACTGATCTGCCAGAAACATCCCATTTAGGTCCTGTGTATGTTTATATGTTTTAGACATAAATGGTAGTCCTTACGATGTTTCTAAAGAAACGTTTCTGGAATGATTTCTCAAGAACGTTCTAAAAACATCGTAATTATGTATAGGTAATATTTTTAACTTAATTTATAACCGCCGTATTGTAACTTAAGAACTTAACGTTAAGAAGTTGAAATATTGAATTTACGTATATTTATTTATAAATACTCGTATTGTAACTTAAGAACTGAACTTTTGCCTTAACAACTTAAGACCTTACGGTCAGCCATTGAGATAATTCTGAGTTCAGCATGTGATAACTGTCAATTCTTCTTTTTATTTTTTTATAAATGAATGGACAAATACCATTTGTAAACTATCATTCTCCTTTTTTATGGACATACATTATCATGAATGTTTTGTGTTTATTTTATTGGGGATAAAATATTTATGAACTGAAACAATACACAAAACTAGTTTGCTAAACTCTAATTATTGCCCAAAAACAACATATTCGGTAAACTATTTTGTTTTAATATATTTTTATATTATTGCTTTTAAATTGGTTAATATATTATTTCTATTCCTATAGCAAAATCATAATTTATGGGTTTCATTTGGAGGTTAGGTACATAGTTTACACTTAATTATTTCATAAGGTTATCAGTAATTTGTTAATCTCTGAAATACAACATGCGTGCATAACTCTTACGTTATGGACTGTAATGAAGTCAATTTTCCTCAATCAATTTATTTTCATTTTTCATTTTAATAATAAATATTTAACGCGGTGTGAAGTGTCGTTCCTCAGTTAATTTACCAGCGCGAGCGCCGATCGAGAATCGTGCGCGGTGGTCTGTCTTTAAGTGGGATTTCTGATAGGAGAGGGAATCAATTGGGTAAACGAGAGCGAAGATGCTATTAAAATTATGAGTTCGATATAATTTTTGATTCTGAGCAGTTGACTCTAATACACCGCTTTAGATATCAAATCACCGCCGATATTTTTTCCGTTTTCTTGTATTTACAAATCCGTTAGGTAAAAAACCTTGTTCCGCTTTTTACGTTTGAAATTAAGACCGTATTTCATTTTAAATAGCGAATTAGTTTGTAGGAATAGGAATATTTTTATAGATAGTGTTTAATTAAAAGAAATAATTTGATTTCTTTAATAAATAATAGAATTTGTTTCTTGGCAAATGATACCGTTTCTTTATTTTTATTTTATAGATAGTGTTTAGTTAAAAGAATTAATTTGATTTAACTAATAAATATTAGAAATTGTTTCTTGGTAAAAATATTACCTTTTTTTATAGCTAGTGTTTAGATAAAAGATTTAGTTTGATTTCATTAATAAACATTTGAATTTATGTTTTTTTGACAAATATACCGTTTCTTTAAAAAGGGATATAATTTGAATTAAATATTAAATGATAGGATTTAATTCTGTAATATAGTAAAACCGGAGATTTTAGACTTTTGATTGTTAGTCGGTATTAAGAAATTATTCATTTTGATAGGTTAAATCGGGATTTAAATTTGATTTAATTGATAAATACTTTTGTTTAGTAAGTACCGCGTTGTAATTAAGTTGGGAATATTTACAAACGGAGTTTTCGAGGAGACATTTTCCCTCTTTTAATAGTTTGTTTATTTCTTTTACCGTAATTTTAAATAATTTAAAATAGCATCCTGTCCTTGTCTGAACAAACATAACATATTCAGACATGAAAATAGCGAAATTTAATAATGCAACCATCAACCAGAATTTGTAATAATAGACAAAATTTTGAACAACTTTAACAGTTGTTGACGTAGCGCAGTGGGTAAGGTGTTGTACTTACAGTCTACTTACGCGGATAGAGGTAGGATCGAATCTCGGCGCCGACTTTTTTTTTTTATTTCATTAATTTTCATTTTCTTTTTTCATTTCTTTTTTTTTTCTCTTTTTTTGAGACCCTCCACAATAGTAGGAACAGCAACAGTTTAAAATTTATAAAAAACAACTTTGATTTTGTTTTCAAATGGAAAAAATTCAATACAAACATTAAAAAATAGAGAACATTGAACATTAAAAAAAAAACAAAACGAACTTTAAAAAATTACATAACTAGGATTAAAAAAAAAAAATACAGAACTAAGATTAAAAAATTACAAAAAAATAAAAATTATAAAATGGAATCCAGTAGACAATAATAAATTACAATCAATAATAAAAGAACACGAATTTATTTTTAATGTAATAGGTGCTCAAATAGACCTCCTTCTTGGGCAAGACAGTGTCCCAAGCGATCTTAAAATGATCGCCTTACTTCAGCCAACATATTGGGACTAATAAGTTGAACGGCTTCTGATATTTTCACTTTCAGCTCATCTAAGTCGTTAGCTCTTTCTTCCCTGAATTTGTACATCTGATACTTTAAATAACCCCACAAAAAAATCACAAGGTGCGAGATCCGGCAATCTAGCTGGCCACAGAATTGTACCTTTCACTGATAATAATCTGTTGGGAAATGTTTCATTTAAAAAGTGCTGCACTGTCACACGAATATGCACAGAACATCCGTCTTGTTGAAACCAAATATTGTTAAATCGAGCTCCTGCCAATCGCCGTATCTCAGGGACAATATGGTGTCTGAGTAAATCCAAATATTTAACACTATTTAAATTACCCTCAATATAAAGGACCGATTACATTTTCACCTAGTATTCCCATCCAAACATTCAACTTTTGCGGGAACTGCGTGCGAACTGTTACAAATTTATGTAAATTTTCTCGAGACCAATATCGGACTTGGGATGGATTATGCCTGGCAAGTAATGGAAAAGTCAACTCATCGGTAAACACAACATTGTAAAGAAAATTGTTGTCATTGTTAACTTTATCCATTACTGCCTCGCTAAATTCCATTCGTCTGATATTGTCAGTTTCATAAATTTCTTGGCATTTTCTTACTTTATAAGATCGATATCTATGTTTTTTTAAAATTCTATTTACTGTGGTTTCACTGGAACCTAAAACTTCCGCAACCTCTCTCTGAGATATCATCGGATTTTCTTCCACAGTTGCACAAATCATAATATCCCTATCTTCTTGTTCATTCTGATTATTATTAACTCGAGCCTTTTAATGTTCATTGGGAGAAACGCAGCCATGAATTTCAAAATTTTGAACAATAGGATGTACTGTTGAGAGTGATGGTATGGGCTTATTTGTCGAATTGTGTTGCCTTGAAAATGCCATTTGACAATTTGTACTTTCTCAGCAATTTCGTAAAAATTCATTTTAAATCTAAAGAAATACTTTTCGCCCGCGATAAAAGCCCAAAATTTGAATGTGACAGTTGCGGACAAGCGTCAATTGGTCATCATGTTTACCATGTTCCTAGTACGATGGATGAATCTAATCGGAAGACATGTAACATTTATATTACCATTGTACCATTTAATATGCTTCATTATTACAGCACTTTTTTCATATAACATTATTATTATAACTGTTATATAAATGAAGGTATATAAATGTGTCGTCTCAAAATGTAGGTATTAGTTATACAGTGTGTCTACTTAAGTTGGAACCATATGGAATACTTTTTTATTATTGGTTTTGTAAAAAAATGTACCATTTAATATGCTTCATTATTACAGCACTTTTTTCATATAACATTAGTATTATAACTGTTATATAAATGAAGGTATATAAATGTGTCGTCTCAAAATGTAGGTATTAGTTATACAGTGTGTCTACTTAAGTTGGAACCATATGGAATACTTTTTTATTATTGGTTTTGTAAAAAAATGTATTCTTCATAAAAAGTTCTACATGGTCCAAAACTTAAAATGTAATCATCAGATATTAATTTATTTAAGCTGTCTACGAGGTTTGTCTAAAAATATGAATTTTACTCAAGAGTAAAGTACCTTTATTTTTTACAATACAAAAGAACATTATCAAGTAAAGTTATTTTGAATTAAAAGTTATATTCAAATATGCAATTAGAGTCACTTAGCATGGAAATTCAGGTTAGGTGATTATTTACGTTTTACATTGTTTGTAGTTATAAATTAATTAATATAACTTTTAATTCAAAATAACTTTACTTCATAACATTCTTCTGTATTGTAAAACATAAAGGTACTTTACTCTTGATGAGTAAAATTCATATTTATTGGCAAACCTCATATACAGCTTAAAAAATTGATATATGATGGTTGCATTTCAAGTTTTGGACCATGCAGAACTTTTTATCAGGAATACATTTTTTCACAAAACCACTAATAAAAAAGTTTTCCATTTGGTTTCAACTTAATAAGTAGACACACTGTATAACAAATACTTACAAAAAAAAACGTCGAAAATATTTGGAGGATAAAGAAAAGTAATTTAAACGTATTTGTTAGGTATGTCAATAATTTTATTGGACAAATTCATAACCGAAACCAAAAATGTATTATAAAAATATTGCACATAAATATAATAACCCAAATTCATCATAAAAATCATAAAATATCTGGTATTAACGACGATCCACGACCTCAAAATTCAGGGACCCATAAAGCATGACCTGATAAGAGAACAAAAATTAATATTTACACCTCAAATGTATTATCGAAATACAGCACACACATATAATAACTCAATTCCATTATAAAAACACAACATACCTATTACCTGCTATTGTCCACAAAAAATCCAAAAATGCCACAGGTACCTTTATAAAACGCATATAGCCGCCATTGAACATTGAAACGCTACTAAAAATAATGCACCAGATATACCTACTTACCTACCTAAAAAACATGCGTATTTCAGGGACCGTTTGATCAACAGCATTTATGTATATATATGCTATGTAACATTTTGTACGAAATAATTTAGTACAAATTGTTACTTCAATGTAGATTACACATAGATATATAAATTGATATATTCTTTATGTGAGGAAATTTATACAGAGAATCTTAAGTCTTACCCCCCTAACTAACTCGTTACTGGAGTCTTGTTAGGAAAATCGCCGAGACAGGTCGATTTTTGTTTCCTACAATGTACATTTTTATATGATTAGTTTACCCTTAATTTCATCCCTTACTCGAGGGGAACAACCCTTTTGAAAAATTTAAATGGCATGGGGTGGTGAGTGATAGCTCATTTGAAAGGGGGTTTTATTCTCTATTCAACCGTGCAAAACAAATTTAAATTTGCTTCATTACGTGTTGATTTATTAATGTTTAAAAATAACAAAATCTCACAAAATAGGAAAGCAACTAAACTAATAGTGACCTTCTAATGGCAAAAAGTCTTACTTCACGTCTGAACCAAAACCGAAATCATGCAGGGCCGAATTTTAATTCTAAGGATGAGTGTGCTACGTTAATTTCCGTTATTCTGAAACAAAAATTAGTCGAGAATTAATGAAGCAAATTTCAAAATTTTTTACATGGTTGAATAGAGAATAAAACCCTCTTTCAAATGAGCTATCACTCACCACCCCATGCCATTTAAATTTTTCGAAAGAGTTGCTCCTCTCGAGTAAGGGATGAAATTAAGGGTAAACTAATCATACAAAAATTTACATTGTAGAAAACAAAAATCGACCTGTCTCGGCGATTTTCCTAACAAGACTCCAGTAACGAGTTAGTTAGGGGGGGTAAGACTTAAGATTCTCACTGTATAACGGATATATAATTTTTGTAACATATATTATAAATATATACATGGTATATAACTATGGTGCTAAGTTTGAACTTAATAACACATAAAAATGCATACAAGACTGTCTAAGTATATTTTAACCTTCTTAGTTATGTAACAGGAGGGAACATGGAACAGAATGGTTTGCTGGGAAGTCGATAAGTGTGGACAAGTTCGTGCATGACAATGAGTTCGAAGCGTACAAGTCTTTCAGGCACGTTTTAACTTGCTATGTATTTAACGCATATACGCAATTTAACACGAACGAAATTATGATCAAGTTCAAGTCCAAACATGCTCCTGATATTTTACTATATAACAAGCTTGTACTTACATTAGGTTTGTTTTGGTTCACGTTCTAAAATTGTTCCAGAACCATGCGCAGAACTATTGCGCAATGGTCCTTAATTCTGAATAGTTCTGTAACCATTCCATTAGGCATTCCAACGACCTGTCCAAATGGCTACCAGTGGGTAATGACAGTTTAGATATGGCAACCCTGTTGTCATGTTGTCATTAACAGGGTCAATAATACATATATAGTTATATAGATTGCTCAAAGCTGGTCGTTTACGAGCGGCCATATTGCCTGGCAAATATTTATTAATTTGAATCGGTTTAGCAAAAATGTGTTTTAAAACCAATTTTTAGCCTTTAGATATTTAAAAAAAAATAATTGCTTACATTTTTACTTCAAGGCATAAGCTTATGTTTATTTTGAAAAATATGGATGATCAATCTATGTAACTATTTATTTCATTGACCTTGTCAAATCACCAGGCCTACAGGGTTGCCATAATTTTGCCAAATCATAACCCGTCAGAACCCACTGGTAGCCATTCAGTTTGGAATGCCTAATTGTATTCGAAACCAAAACACTGCCAGAACAGTTAAATGTCAAAAAAGTAAATTATAAATAAGAAAGAAGAAATAACACAGGGTCAGTGTCTAGGCAAGAAAGAGGCAACATAATATTGTAAAACGTAGATAAATTCCTTGTAAAAATTCCAACACAAAACATGGCCAGGATCTCAAAAACATCTCAAAAACAAAACTATTTGCAAAAAAGCGGAAACGCAAACATATCAATTCTGAAACAGTTCTCGCTTTAGGCCGGAACCGACGTTACTGTTCGAGAATGGCTATGGAACCATTCCCAAGAAAAACCAAAACACAGAACTTGCAGGTTCGGAACTGTTCTGGCGAAACCAAAACAGCAAATATCTACTGCACATGCTCCAAAGGTTCTGGAAGAGTTCTAGAACAGTTACGAAAGTGAACCAAAACAAAACTAATTAAAGTTCAATTGTGTTTTGAAATTCGTTAGAGCTTGAATGATAATACACTCATTCATTTATTATTTAAAAAATGTTTTAACGCGACATGCACGCTTATTTTGCAAACAATTTCTTGGTCAAACTAATTTCGATCCCCTCTTCACCCACGTCTCTGACCACCCTCAACCTCACTATAACCACAGCTTATACAATACAGCTCCACAACTCCGTGTCGGCGTCTTTGATCTGGCGGTAGAGAACCAAGCAAGACGGAATGGTGCTATCTCTGTTAGATTCGAGGGAAAAGTCGGGCCCGGATTAAACAATTTTTTTATTATTGAAAAAATTGAAAACCTTGGCGTAATAAGGTTGGTTACATGCCATATTAAGTAAGTTTTGGGAAATTAAATTTTTAATTTGTTTTAAATCTGTCAAATATAATTAGAAACATTATTTAAATATAAATATTACGAAAAATAGCACATCTTTCGGATTAGAGGTAAAATAATTTGTATGTGGCTAGTAAAATCCTCGTTAACAAATGTTTTGAGCTAAAACAGTCACTTCACGACAAATTGTGGCTTGGATCCTTTTTACACCAAGGGCTTCAATTGTTAAAGAATTGTGTCACGCTCGTGGACGCAAATCAAGTGGCAAGTGTTACTCTTCGCGCAAAGGGTTTATACCTAGATAAACGAATGCTTCGACTGAGGTCTGGGAACTCTATGGTATTTTGGAATCATAAAGAATTTGTGCTTTTATTTTAACAATATTGGTTATATTTAGATGTATTCTTATTAATTGAAATACAGATTTGTAGAAGTAATACTTTGACAGTTTTTATTAATATAATATATTCAATTTTTATCTGACCATACCGAAGTAGGGAATTTTGAAACTTTATAGTAATGTGAAATTTGAATTACAATATTACACGATATTACATAATTAGTACTTATTTTAGGTAGGTACTAAATTTGTACTTGGAGAAAGTAATATCGATTTTTACAAGAACACTTGAAAAGTAAATTAATTTAGTTCCTATTTCTGATGTAAAACTTAAGTTTTGGTTTAAACCAAGAAAACAAATAAATTATAGTTTGTTCAACAAGGGTGGATATGATAGCAATATCACACAAAGACGAAGTTTGAGCACGACGTCGTATGCGGAGTACTCAATCGTCTGATTGTGATATGAACAATCCACTCGATATGGTCAGTATATTTTTTCTACGACCCACTAACGAAAATCTACAAATTTAAAAAATTATTTTAGGTTATTTAGACAAAATAACTAATTTTAAAATAATTTACGAAGTTGACTAATTTATAAAATAAAATTAACATGAAAAATTAATTAGTCCTCGGCCTAGATTCGATCCCGGGCTTTTCGCGTGGAAGGCAGATGCTCTGTCCTCATCTTCACCGAAACTTTCAGGACTTTAGTTTTAATACTCGTAATTAAATTAATTAATTAATTCTAAAAGTGTGGTACAAATGTTATTTTTTGTAGCCAATTCTTCAAAATTATTTTGAAATATCTTTTCAATATTGAATATTAGTTCTACAAATTCATCATTTGACAGTTGCAGATTTCCAAATGTATCTGGATTGGCGTTATCATATGCCTTTAAAAAGCAATAAAAATAAAAATCATCTAATTCAACGTGATCTTTGTTATATTTAAGACAGGTATCGCAGAGGAGTGGATCCGCAAGGCTTTTATTAAAAGGTAACCACACACATATCTGATAAAATTTTTCTGTATCAATTCGTCTTTACAATAATTTATGGTGTTAATAATTTTATCATAAAATAAAATACAAGGTGTTCCATTTAAAAAACATACATTTTAATTTACCAGGCAAAAACGTGACACCCTGTATATCCAAAGATATTTTTAAAATATGTAGGTAATTTTCAAATCCATATAACTTTTATTTAAAACTTTCTTGCGTGTCTACAACAAAATAATGAACAATAACGCACTAATGGGATACCCTGTATAAATTATATTTTTAACAATGAAAATTTCTTATAATGTAAAACTTATCGGTTTGGGTCCTTGGGAAAACTAAAGAATGTTTTCTTGCAGGTATAACCCTTATTAAAACAGCTTTTGACTGCACAAACAGAATAATGTCTTTTTTTTTTCACTCATTCTACTCACAGCTAAAGAGTCACCAAAATAATAACAGTACCTTTAACTCAAACAAAATCAACGAAATTATAAGCTCCACGAAATTATACAATCAACGAAATTATAGGCTCCACGAAATTATACAATCAACGAAATTATACGCACGACTCAACACCTTACCTAAGTACGCTTCTGAACACCAAAACCGTCTTTTCCCTTCGAAGGCGGAGCTTAAGCGATGCGCGACGAAATCGACGCAAACCGTTGCCGCCAAGAGAGTGTTTTAGCTGTATTGTATAAGCTGTGCTATAACGTTGTGTCCTATTTCAAATTTCGGATGCCCTACCTAAAAATCGATTCTGGCTATCTGTTTAAAAGTGTAACCGAACTGTAATTCATCCCAGTAAATTTATTTAAAAAACGGACAAATAAATGGAAATTGGTCACATTTAAGAATTGGAATACTTCCTTTGTTAAATTTATTAGCCACCGAGAGTGTATCGACCTTTAGGTAAACAAGATTCTTAGATCATTTTAGGATGGAACAATTTATTGGCAAATGCATCTTGAAGGCCCTGAAGCGTGTCCATCTGGCAGCACCCAGACATTTATATTGTCGGGACGTAGAAGCGTCGGATAGGAGAAGAGACAATAGGAAATTTTATTTGGATTTTTGGGACTGACTCGTACTGAAAACTGAATACGAAATAATGATTTCTCCGGGATTGAACATTTATAATAATTACATTTTTATAAAAGGCTATTATTTTTAACGATGTGGTTTATGATATCTGGGCTAGCGTTTCGTATTAATAAAAACTTATATTAATGGTTATTACGTCCGGGATAAGAGTTGAATTTCCATGGCACAATTTTTTATATTATCTGGTTATTGGGCATGTACGTGTAAAAGTTAGATTTTTGATTTTATTTACTAGACTACGTAAAAATATTTATTGATTTAGAAGATTTTTCTTTTAAATGGAGGAATTTATATAAAATAAGAATATTATTGTTCTTAAATAAAATAGAATTAATAAATTGTGAAGCTATATGGGTTAGGTAGGTTACAATGTATTTGAAATGATTTAAAAATTAAAATTTACTTTAAATTTAAATTTTTAATTTTATAATATTAATATTAACAAGTTTGAATTATGAACAATAACATTTAACTAATAACTCATTTTTGTTTGCAACTAGTAAAAAAACTAAAAAAATAAATAATTTTAGTAATATATAAATTAATTAAATCATATAGAAAAAATTAGTTATTAATTATTATTACAAAATCAAGTTAGGATTTAATAGTTTATTTAATCATTTAATAATAATAATAATAATAATAATAAATTTATTCACTTTAAAAATCGAATTACAATTTTAACTTATATTTAACAGAAAAAAAATTGTCTATGTGAATAAATAGTGGTTCCACTAAAGGCGAACCTTGTGCGTGGGATACTTTGAGAATTATATTCTACATAGCATTTCTTTTTTTTTTACTATTTTTTTTTTTTATTTATTATAGAGACAAATTAGCTACAGCATTGAATAGTTTATAAATAATTATTGTATACATAAATAATTGGATAATTGCAGGTAAGTTCGTTTTAGATTTTAGTTATATTTAAATTAATAAAGTTATGAAATTTTTGTCGTTGCTTGGTTAATATCCATTGTTGTAATTTAGACCTATAAAGAGCTATAGAATTTAGGTTTTTAAATTCCACCGGAAGTGAGTTAAATATTTTAGGACCGAGATATACAAAACTTCTTTGCCCTAGAGTCTTTTCCATTCTAGGTACGGTGATCACATGATTTTTATAACGCGTTGGGTATAAATGTTGTACCGGAGTGCTAAGGAAAATATGCTTTTTCTGAAATATTGCTACACGTAGGTAAAAAAGTTGTCTCAAATCCAAAACTTCTGCTTCTACAAATAAACGTTCTGTTGGGTAAGTATAGTTTTTATTATAAATAATTTTTAAAATCCATTTTTGTATTATTTGTAAATGTTTAATATGGATATCTGCCGCACCTTCCCAAGCGATAATACCATAGGTTAGATGAGTCTGTATTAATGCATAATAGAGCATCTTTAAGTGGCGGATATCCAAAAAACATTTTAAAAATTTAAATTTTGCTAAATGGAATCTAATTTTCTTTATAACACTACTAATGTGTGCATTCCACTTTAAATTACAATCTATTATAATTCCCAAGTATTTAGTTGTTTTTGACATTTTTATACAAACATTTTCATTGTTGTAATTTATATTAATTGAATCATATTCAGGTAAATTTGAATCGTAACTAGTAAATGGAAGAAATGTTGTTTTATTAAAATTAATTGTTAACAATTTGTTACGAAAAAAATCTAAAACAATAGGTAGAGAGTTAATTATTTTTTTCTTTAGGGTATTCCAATTAGTATCTTGGTAGTAAATGGCCGTGTCGTCGGCGAAACCTATGATTTCTGCGGGTATAGGTAGTTCAAAAAGGGCGTTAATATATATATTAAACATAATAGGACCAAGAACGTTACCTTGGGGAATGCCAAATTGTATTGTTTGCTTATCACTCATAGAGTCGCCAATACTGACATACTGTTCTCGATCAGTTAGGTAGCTCTTTAGTAGTTGATAGGCTACTCCTCTGATGCCTAAGGTATTTAATGTTTCTAATAAATCTGGATGACTCACCGTGTCAAATGCTTTGGCGAGATCTACAAAGATACAAATTGCAGGCATTTTTGTGTCTATAGATTTGTATATTTTGGATGTTATGTCAGCAATTGCATCCTCGGTAGACCTCCCCTCCACAAACCCATATTGTTTAGAAGATAATAATTTGTATTTGTTGATAAAATTACACAATCTGAATTTAATTAATTTTTCTATTATTTTACTCATACTGGACAGGATCGATATGGGTCTGTAGTTTGACATTTCTATCTTATCCCCAGCTTTATAAAGTGGTTTTATAACTGCATTTTTTAGAGAATTAGGAAATATTCCAGTAGTAAAAATTTTATTTGCTATAAAAGTCAGTGGATTTTTTAAATAATGTACACATCTTTTATAATCAATACTTTTTGAAAGATCTCTTGTGACTAACACCCCTTACATAACGTAACATCAAGACTAAAAGTTAAATCAACAAAAAAAGAAACTTAAATTTAACAAAATGTACCTTATACTACATTATAAAAAAATTCAGTCAGCATTTAATCATTAATTTAAATAAAAATCAACCGGTTGCAAGAACGCTTGTTAAATCTCTCAGTAACTAATGATCCCATAACTTTATTAGACTGTACGTAATTTGATGTTTATTTCATTCAGACAGAAGTTTAGCGTGCTCATAAATTTTATTGAACTTTGTTTAATATTAATGGCAGATTAAGAATATATACTACATTTCCGCGTATGCTCGAGATAATTTGAATCTTATTTAATGAAAGCGAAAAAAAAAAGATTAATTTTGAATCTTATCTATTATTATTTTCTTTCACAAACAACCCTGTTTTTCTAACGTTTTTTCAGGAAAACTAACCAGAACTAAATCAAGTTACAGACACACAAGATCAATTACGGTTCCTCTCAAAATAACAACGAGATCCATATGATATCATTAAGATAAGGAGATTGGTAGTCATATTAAGATTTAAACATCTCCACTCATGGTTCAGGCAATAACATCAGCCAATGCCCCACATAGAGGGCACAAAAGGGATTTTAATATTAAAACCATAAAATGCGTTGTAAATTAATATACATAAAAAAGTCGACTTACACTAACACATAATGATAAATATATCACATTGTCTTTTGAAATTAAACCATTGTAGGTACTAGTTAAAATGTTCAAACACGTGTGCGGTGTTTACAATTTTAGGTTAGATCTCAGACTCCCACTTCTTGAGCTGTCAACAGGTGACACCTGTCAATAGTAATGGATGACGTGACAAGTGGCGGACGTTCGACATCGGCGCTAAATTTGAAAACTCAGGCATACCACTTTCTTACATTGAAAACTCAGTCCTGCGTATTTTGATGGTTATCTAATTGTGATAAGTAGAAATACATTTCACTTAGATGTTTAATGTCAGTTTTGTTGTTTATACAATTTTGTTCCTGTGATATATATGCCATTTTTAGGAATAATCTTTTTGAATAATTATTTTCAGTTCTAAGAATTTTGATTCAGTCCATTTGGTGATCTAATTCATTAATATGATTTACCAAAGCACACCGTTCGGAGTGCAATCTGCTATCACTTTTATGAGACACAATACGGCTAGTTACAGCTCTTGATGTTTGACCAATGTATTTTTTATTGCATGTTAAACAAGGTATGCAATATATCACATTCGTTCTAGAAGTTCTCGACCACATCAAATTAAAGATTGTCCCATTGATTCTGAAATAAAATGTATTAACTGTATAACGCTAAAACTTTGATGTTAAACATTTTGCTTGGGATCATTCAAAGTGCCCTGTTTATCAGAAAAAACTTGAATATTGTAATATGTCATCGTAGCAATCATCAAGCATTTCTGACACTGGTAAACATAAACCTAGTGTACTTTACCAGAATATTAGAGGATTAAACACAAAACTTGCAAAACTGTTCAATAATTCCGTCGAATTAGCACTATAAGAAACTTGGTTCAGTTCTTCTATGTACGACTCTGAATTATTTTTTAAAAATTATGTAGTATTACCAATACTACTAAACAGGAAGGTGTGTTAATTGCTTTAAAGAAAGAATAAAATGCCTTAAGACTAGATCTTTCTGAACTGACTACTTCTACTCCTTCTATTGACGTACTTGGTTTAAAAATTTCAGTCTCGAATAGCAATCTGTATGTTATATTACTTTATATTCCTCCCTCTTCTAGTAATGATATATACACTGTATAATGCTGTAGAACCAATTCACATTATAACATCTATAGAACGTTTTAGAGCAACTTCGGTGTAAGTACAGTAAAAGTGCTAGTGTGATGTTTTTAGAACTTCACTTTGTAACCTTTGCGAGATAATAAAAGTGTTGCCGTTGCGGACATTCGGCGGTTGCAGGGATATTAGGGTTACATTAAAAGTACATTGCATGCGAGAAGAGCCTAAAACTGCAGCTTATTAACGTAGATGGGATGTTTTTGTGCTAGCTGGGTTTACTTTTTAGCAAAAATGATATTTTCTGACAAACCGCTTATACAACTTAAAAAAATTTATATCTCATAGTTGTACTTTCTTACGCGGGTTTCGGATTAAAAATTTTATGAGTATTTCCAGGTGAGTATCCGAAAGTTTGACCTGTTCATTGGGGAAATATCAACTGGTTAAATGAAATGAAAAATAATATACAACTTTTTAATTAAATAATATTGGAGAATTAAACTTCTTCATTAATGGAGTCTAATGTGGCTATTATTAACCTAATAATAATAATAATTTTATATTACACTTCACACCGAAAATATGGTCTATGTATAATAAGAGGGTTATTTAGCTCAAATAAAATATTTTCTAACATAAAAATTTGTTCCATGTAGAAAATTTCAAATGAAAAATAAAAAAATTGAACTTGTCAACAAAAATGAAAATCAGTCATTATCATCCCAAATATCATAATCGTCATCATCATCACTGTCATCACCATTAATTTTATTATGATTGGACTTATTTCGTTTATTTTATTTTCACGAGTCCACCAATCTCTATTAGTTTCTCGCACTTGGATATACAGTTCCGCCACATTTCTGGAGTTGCAATTGAAAGTGCTTTTCGCCAAGTTTCCCAAACTGCGTCGTCACTATAACCATTAGGCCCAATATGGTTGTCATAATATTGATTTGCTATTCCCCATATATATTCGATGGGATTAAACTGGCAATGATACGGTGGCAGACGTAAAACTTGATGACAGTAACTTTCAATAATCTGATCCACAACAAAGGTTTTTGGTTTTGCGTGTATATTTGCCAAGCGTAATAATTCTGATTTTAATATATATTGAGGAAATGGTATATGTTCCTTTGTCAACAATTTTTTAATTTTATCAACAGTCCAAGAATTCGTTGGACTTTTGTTTAATACTCGTACTTCAGAATGGTAAGGTGCATTGTCAAAAATAACTACGCTGGGCTCATTTAAACCTGGGAGAAATTTTTCATGCAACCATTCTACAAACATTTCTGTGTTCATATTATCGTGATAGTCACTGGATTTTGATTTAGATGAAAATATTAAATCAGCACCTTATAAAACCCGATTTCCCTCCTGCATGTAAAATTATGTGTCGCTTCCCTTCTCCATCGGTATGTTTGATGGACTTTACGTTATCATCTTGCCATATTCTCTTGGTTGCAACCCTAGAAAATATCCATGTTTCGTCTAAATATATAAAATTCGCCCCTTCTTCTTTAAATTTAGAATATTTTCTTAGAAAGTTAATTCTCTTGTGCACGACAGAACTTCTTTCACAAAGGGCCTTTCTGTTATCCTCCTTTCGAAATTTGAAATCCAAGTTATGTACCACTTGCCATAGACTTGTTCTGCCAATGTCGTCAAATTTTCTATCTATTAATTCCGAGAGAATTGTATTTAAGGTCACATGTTCCTTGTTGGCCCTCATTCGATAAATGGTATCACAAATTTCAAATTTCTTTCCATCTGAAATATCTTGCGTTTTCAATGATGGGCGAGTTTTGCGGTGATCTTCTCCCGGCAGTTCACTATTGTGATTTTGTAATACTCTTAATTTGGTTTCACTAATTCCTAGAGCATCGCATACGCGTTGTTGTACAGACATTACCAATTTTAAAGGACCGCCATTTTCTTTTTCATCCGTAAAATACTTATATACACTACAAATTAGACTATCTACATCTAACACTGGTTTAGGCATTTTTAAAAATTCCACTAAATTTACAATATACATACAATGTCAACACTTGCAAAGAATCAATTCAACTGCAATATTTGTAACAAATTTAGTACCTACCCTAATGTTATTTTAATTTAAATCTGACCATTAGGACAATTTTACCTAATTTCTTGGGAAGAGGCTTATTGGAACTGGTTGTCAATGACTAATTTGCATAATTTTGTTAATCCGAAACCCGCGTGAGTATAGCGAACAGACTATATTTTAAGTTTTAAACCACGCAGAACTTTTTATCAAAAATATTTTTTCCATCACTCAAATTTTCAATTAAATCAATTCATCTTATGGTTTTGCATTAATTATCAATTAAATTAAATCAAGTCATAATTTTGAAAATGACGTTGAAATTTTAAAAGAAAAAATAAGGGATGGAATTAATTCTGTTTCTCAAGTTACCATAAAAAATGTTTACAGCTGTGTGGTTTTCATGTTGAATAATATAACATAAAACAAAAACTTGTTTGGATTATTATTTTTGAAACAAGCGAAGACTTTTATGAAGAATAACATTTCCTCTAAAAGTTGAATATAAAAAAAGTGTTCTCTTTTTCAGTCCATCCGGGTATATATAAAAGTGTAAATAAGGATGATGGTAGAAGCAGCATTGTTATTTTCTTTCTGCTCAGACTGCCAGTTTTATTAGGAAAAAATCCACAAATTTCTGTTTATGATCTCACTCCTTTTCCGTTTATAGATGAAAATGTTTTATGTCGTTTGAACTCTTGAGGAAAGTTTCTATATTGCTTTCTGAATCTGAACGCAATTGGTAAAGTATATTGGTTTCTAAAATTATATTCAGTTATTACTACTATACTAAACCATTAGTGTATTTTTAAAAGTATAAATAAACAATACGGGATTATTGTTGATTATTTACAATATTTTATTGAGAATACATAAATATAGGGCAATAAAATTAAATTAAATGAACTCTTTAAAAGCATTTGAAAGTCTAATTTAATTTTTTTATTATTTACCTCATACCAAAATTTCAATTAACTTAAAAATAGCATTTTGCTTACAATCTGTAAAATTAATATGTAAACTACACGTCTAGTTGTTGTAACATGGCTGTATCTTTTTAATAACGTATGTCCCAATAGATTTGGCACAAAATTTGGGAGCCTAAAAATAGATTTTAATGATTATGAAAATGGCTTTCTTTGTAAACAAAAAATTGTATTTTCTTGACATTTTCTTATCACTATATACGGAGGTAACGAAAAAGTCTGACAAGATGATATTTTATCCCAGACAGCACTCGACATCTTAAAGACGTCTGTTTTATGTCGTAGTTATGACTGAAGGCCTAAAAACCTAAAAAAGAAGTTTTAAAGACGTTTTTATAAAGACGTCTTTAAGGACACGTCTTAAAGAATATCTATTTAAAAAAAATAAAAAATAATGGTAACATTAAAAAAAGTACTGGCTTACTTGTCGTTTCTAATTTCACAAATTATAAATTTATTTTTAAATTTTTTTTATTAATTTACATAATTTACTTATTTTTTTATTTATTCATGAGCATGTTCATTAGATTAGATTAGATTAGGAGTTGGATGTTATTTGTCCTTGTCCACCGCGACCTTTTCAGATCAATTGTGGGACTCTGTTTGTTTTAGAGATTGTCGTCTAGCATGGTCTTTTTTATTAGACTTAGTAGCTTTGACAGTGGCTCCCGCATGTAGTTGCATGCAATTGGCTTTTCTTCGCCCAATGTTAGGAACCTCATTCCAGCCAGGCCTTCGCATTGGCACAGGACGTGGAATGATGTTTCCTCTTCTTCTTCACAGAACCTGCATAAAGTTGCTTCTTCTGCTGGATTTATAACACTCATGTGCCTTTTGAGGCGACAGTGTCCAGTAAGAAGGCCTACTGTTATCCTAACGATTTGACGCTTTTGATCCAGTAGGTTTTTCGTGA
This sequence comes from Psylliodes chrysocephalus, assembly GCA_927349885.1. NCBI lineage: Eukaryota > Metazoa > Arthropoda > Insecta > Coleoptera > Chrysomelidae > Psylliodes > Psylliodes chrysocephalus. Next base: position 43,410,926 of record OV651822.1, read on the forward strand.
ACTTGGCCGATGGCCAATGCCTTAGCAACTCCACAGAAGGGTTCGGGGCCTGTCATGGCCTTATCTGAGCCTTCTCGGGCTAATTCGTCGGCCTTTTCGTTGCCCTGATATCCCTCATGGCCTGGAACCCAGGCTAAGGTCACCTTATTTTAACTACTTAGCTCTGTCAGGTCTTCTAGACAGTCTTTCACCAGTCTTGATTTGATTTCTGGTGAAAGAATTGCCTTTAGAGCTGCTTGGCCATCAGAGTATATGGCAATAGTTTTGCCTGATACTAGCTGATTTAATATTTCTCTTGCACAGTGTTGTATGGCTATTAGCTTAGCCTGTAACACTGTTGCATATTTTCCTAAACTCAGCGAAATCGTTGATTTCGACTTGGGTCCATAGATTCCAGCACCGGCTCCTTCCTTGGTTTTTGAACCGTCTGTGTAACAGACGAGTTCAGCCTGTACGGGAGGTCCCTGTTTTCAGGATTCTCGGGCTGGTATTTGAATTTGAAAATTTCTTTCAAATTTGTATGTGGTTATGGCTGTATCAGTAGGCATAGCTAGAATAGTATCCCTTTTTACTTGCTGATATAGCCTTGTGTGGTCGGCGCTATGTAGTTGGCTTATTGGGTTTTGTTCCTGCATTAGCCTGTGAATAGCTGACCTGGTTTCTGCTTGTATGAAGATGTGCAGCGGCGTGAGATTTAATAATACCTCCATTGCTGCGGTCGGCGTAGTGCGCATGGCCCCAGTAGAACTTAGACAGGCAAGCCGCTGAATGCTAGTGAGTTGGCCTATTGCACTTGCCTGCGCAGTTTTGGTTACCAACGCCACTGCGCCATAGGTTATCATGGGTCTTATTGCCCTTGTGTATAACCATATGGTCATTTTGGGGTTTATACCCCAGTTTTTCCCACATATTCTTCTACAGCTTACGAGAGCTATTGTAGCTTTATGTGTGAGTTTTTTGAGATGTTGATTCCACGTCAGCCTTTGGTCAAATATGACTCCGAGGTATTTGGCTTCTGTGACGAATGGGATAACTGTGTTGTTTAGTACTAGTGGTCTTAAACCAGTAAGTACCCGGTTTTTTGTGAATGGTACAACTGTTGTTTTTTGTGCGTTAATGGACAATTGTTCCTTTTTGCACCAGTTGTTCACTATGTTTAGAGCTGTTTGAGATCGCTCCGAAACTGTACCTGCAAATCGCCCCCTGACGATAATTGCTAGGTCGTCTGCGTATCCTAGGCACTGGTAGCCTTCTTTGGACAATATTTTGAGTAAGTCGTCCACAAGAACTGACCACAGCATTGGAGATAATATTCCTCCTTGTGGGCAGCCCCGTGTAACTTTTGCCTGCATGGTTGCCTTTCCTAGAGTGGATAAAATAATCCTGTTCTCTAGACAGGCAGTGATCCATTGGCATATTGTTACTGGGACGTTTCTCTTTTCTAGAGCCTTGGTTATTGACCTGGTTGAGGCATTGTTGAAAGCTCCTTCGATATCTAAGAAAGTGGCTATTGCGATTTCTTTGTCATCTATTGACTTTGAAAGCACCCTGTTTAGATCGTCCAGCGCTAGGTCATGGTAACATTAAAAAAAGTACTGACTTACTTGTCGTTTCTAATTTCACAAAATATAAATTTATTTTTAAATTTTTTTATTAATTTACACAATTTACTTATTTTTTATTTATTCATGAGCAGTTCATTAGAGTAAGTAAATATTTGATAACATAAAAAATAATAATAATAATAATAATAATAATAATAATAATAATAATAATAATAATAATAATAATAATAATAATAATAATAATAATAATAATATAATAATAATAATAATAATAATAATAATAAATATAATTTTAAATAAAATTAACAATTAGAACATATTAGGATAAATTGAATTACGCTCTCTTTCAACTTGACCGGAACTTGGTTCCACGATCGAAGCGAATGTTTTTATTATGCTTTGTCTTTTTTCAACAGTAGAATTTAAACAAGGACGTGTATTTGAATGTGAGTATTATTGGGGTTCCGTGGTTCGTGGCGTTCTGCGTTGTCCTTTCGTTGTCATTTCTTTGTCATTTCGTTTTCATTTGTCGTTGATGTTGAAGATGAAAGCAGAGAGGTCAGAGGTTAGTTTTTGTTCGTTATTCGTTGATTTTTTTATTTGTGTCTTGTGCCGTGGATTACTGTAAATTTATAAGCATAACAGTTTACTGCATATGCTAAAAATCAAAAAGAAGAACCCTTATTAGTGTTTTAAGTACGTCTAGGTGTCTAAAGCTGACTTAGAAGCTTCATCGAATGTAAATATATCTAAATTAGAGTTGGAAGTACAGGAAGATTGCCATTCTTTGACCACCCTTAACCCACACTATCTACTGCAAATCCTATTAAAGCGAATTTGATAGAGTGAGCTATAATGCATAAAATTTTACACAGCGCAGTTAAAATTATTGCAACCCAGACTGGCTCGGAAGAGCATCAGACAGAAGATTAACCACTAACCCACCAAGAATCAAAAAAAAAATAATGTAATATTACTTTTTTTAACGAAATGTTTCAGTGTTTTGTTAATAATAATGTTTATAGAAAATATGTGTTTTATTTTGTATAGAAGGAAATTACAGAAGCTTTTAAAACTAAATCCAAGAGTACGTCTTACCAATGTCGAAAAACAGACATATTATTCAAGATGTCTTAAGAACGTTACCTTTTGTAACATCAGACGTCTTAAAGATGTCTTTAAGACGTCTGGGCAGCGTCATAAGATAAGACGTCTTTAGACATCTGTCATGTCTCTGACAGACATCTTATGGACGTCTTAAAGATGTCTTTGTGCTGTCTGGGATTTCAAACGAATGAATGTATAATTATGAAAGTGCTTTGATTTTCTTAATGTCACAAAATATGGTGTCATAAAAAACGCAGGTATGCTATAAAATCGTAGTGTCATCATCAAATAGAGTGAAAGAACTTGCAATGTTAAGTTAAGCTAAATCATTTATATAAAAAATGAAAATAAATGGGACCCAACAGCTGTATTAGCAATACCAGCGGCTTGAACAATTCCCACTTTTATTTATCTTAAAATCAAATAAAGTAAAAATATTTTTTTTATGTATTAAAATTTTCACCAATCGGTAAACTTTTTTAGTTTTGAAAATTTTTATATACTTGCAGCGAAGAAAATAAAGACTATGCATCATAAAAGTTTTTAAAATCATTACTTTTTCCTAAAGTATATCGTTTGGCAACAGCGTTTTTTTTTTGTAACGCGCTAATTAAGTCAATGGATTGCAATACGCTCCGCAAGCAGGATATAGGACGCGTAGTCTAAGTAGAGGTGTTCGACGTTGTACATTGTTTGTTGTGTGCAATTATTTCATTTTTGTTAGAAAATAAAGTGCATTATTTGTAAGAAGATTGTGCAAGATGGCGACAAATCTGTGATACAAAAAAATGTTTGGCGAAGATTTCACCTGAGATAAAAATTAAATTCGGGCAAGTATTGATAATTTTGACCTTAACGAAAAAAACATTGATGGAAAAGGAACAACACATGCTATGGCCATGGTTGTGTTTCAAGAAAAACAGTCTATACAACCAATTAGGGACCCGATTAAAGGAGTTAAATTCACTTTAAGCAAGAAGAAACGGACATAAGTCTGCAGCGACTTGAAGAATATAATAAGCCTAAACCCCGTCCTGTACTTCCTGAATCAAAGTTACCAACAATATCTCGAGAACATTCAAATTACTGGAAAAAAATGAATTTATTTTGGCGATTGTTGAAATTCCTTCAGAATGAGTATTCTTTTTTGAGATGGAGTGATGTTCAAAATATTATATCTAAAAATAATATTCCAGTTTCATCAATTATATACCTTTCCTTTTTGAATGCTCCACCAACATAATTTGACACAATTTTTACCGCAATGGTAAGGTTAGTACAGTTAGCAGAAAAACTGAATCAGGATTATATTGTAATAACCGCAGACTTAGCAATTTATTCCAAGGCGCGCGAAATACTGTGAAACAAACCTCCAGAATTGTCTGGCAAAGTGACTTTGCAACTTGGTGAGATGCACCTAACAATGGCATTTATAGTAAGTATAGGTTATATTTTTGCTGATGATGGACTTACTTCGATTCTTGTCGAAACAGATATTTACGCAGAAAATTCTTGTCGTCTAATGCTCGATGAAAAGCAGTACTATCGCGCTATTCGAAGCCTAACGTTAGCAGCTGATGCAATGTCTCGATTATTTTACAAGTCACTAAATAAATGGTACGAAGAAAATAAAGGACAAATTTTTTTACTGACGAGCTGAAAAAAGAAACGGACAGAGTAATAAAATCAAAAATTGACGAAGTAGGTAACTAAGAAGATCTTTCTTACCTTTTTGAAGATCACAACAAAGTTGTAACAGAATTTGTAAACTTGGGTTGCGGTTCATCAAAAACATTTAAATATTGGTACTTTTTTTTGGAGACAATCGATTTACTTTGGAGAATGCTAAGTGCTGAAAGAAATGGAGATTTTGAAAGTCATCTGTGACAATCGAAAATGCACTTGTGTTAAAAAAGGCCTAAAATGTTGTAACGAGTGTAAATGTCGTTTCTCAAACAACAGTATTAAAGATTTCCATTAATTACTAACTAGGTACTATGATGTGAATTTTATTCTAAATAATTTTTTTATATATATATATATATATATATATATATATATATATATATATATATATGTGTGTATATGTGATAATAAAATAAAACAATATTAAAATACTTATATATTACAAAAATACATATAAATAGAGACACAAATCTAATTTTCGTCCGATTCTAAATCAAAGAGCTGTTGTACTCCTAAACTTACATCACTGTCTTCATCCTCTGACCAACTTTCATCCGATGATCCAGTATTTACTGTAAACCTTAAATGGTCCATTGTGGAGTCCAACAAATGTTCTTTTTTAATTTGTGTAGCTTCATATTCCTTGACATGTCGACAAATGTTGACCCACTCTTCTACTTGAAATTTTGCAAACCTTTCTTGTGTTAACGATTGTGGATTAATTAAAGTGAATGTGGTATTTCTAGCTGCTACCCAATTTTTTACAGAAGCTCATATTTTTTCAATTGGGTTGAAATCAGGGTGATAGGGTGGAAGCCGAAGGACTTTGTGACCGTGTGCCTCCAATAATCTGTCTAATTTATAAACTACCGGAAATCTGTATTTATTATCTTTAATAATTTTGTACAATTCCGGTTTTGTCATTGATTCCTGAAAAGGTATGTCTTTTTCTTTTAGCCATTTTGTCATGGCTAATTTGAGACTTGCTGATGTTATATTTCGTTCCACAGTTATATTGTGGTATGAAGCATTGTCTATAACTAATAGATTTCTCCGGCAAATTAGGCAACAGCTGTATTTCAACCCACTTCATAAAGTTTGCGTGGTTCATATCATCGTGATAGTCGCCACTTTTGGATCCTGAAAGATACCAATAAATATTGTATATATTTATATAAAATTATCTTCATAAAATATACAAAATTATCTATATAAAATATACACAGTGTCAACGGAAGACTTGTCAAGAATGAAAAAAATATTATTTATGATCCAAATGAAAATAAAATAAAATTTTGCATTTTCCATGTTATTATGTAATAGATTAAACAACTTAGTAAACCATATCCGATTTGAAAATTAATAAGCCGTTTGGTATAAATCCATTTTCTCCACCAGCATGTACGATAATAAGTCGTTTTCCGTTGGATATAGGTTTTTTTAATTCTTGACCGCTTTCATTTGACCAACGATGTGGTTGAGTATGGCTGCTGTAGATATAAGTTTTATCGGTGTAGATAATATTTCTGCCTTCAGATCGGTACTGAATCATTTCTTTAAGAAATTGTATTCTTTTGAAACGAATATCGTATTTTTCAATCAATACGCTTCTATTGTCTTCTGTCTTTCTCCACCTACAAGTAACAAATCATTAATATTCTGTTAAATAGATCAGTATATTCTACTTACCTAAAACCAATAGAGTGTATCAGTTTTCTTAAAGTTTCTTTGCCTCCACTGAAATCAAGTTGACGATCATGCATCTTTTGCAAAATACCTAGAATTAGTTAAAAATAGTGTGTAATTATAAATGAGATGTTTATGGAGACAAGCTTAAAATACTCACCCTTAAGAGTAGGTGATCGCTTTTCAATTGAATAAAAATTGTATATAATAGTTTTTACTTCTTGGATGTTCGCAGGATTTAATTCGATTTTTTTTTCCTTTTGGCCTGCGCTTACGCGGAGTTGAAAAAGATGTGCCGGCTACATTGGCATCTACTGCTCTGCTTTCCTTTTTAATTCTTTGCAAAGTATTTTTACTAATACCAGTTGCTGCCAAAATTCGTTCCCTAAACAGAGTAAGCGAATAAGTAAAGTTTTTTTTTATCTTTTGAAGCATATGCTTTTATAATTATTAAAAAACTAGCTCACCCATCGAACTTCGTATTGCCTAACAGTCATTTAAAATGTTAGCATGGCTTATCTATTTTACAGACAAATACAAAGACCTAACAACACTTTTCTACCTCTAATTTAACCTACATTAGAACAAATTTTGTATAACATAAATTACCTTGAATATCGGATTAAATCCGTGTTTTTCGGTAATGTCTGTTCCAAATGAAGTCATTTAAAACCAGCCATTGTATATATAATTTTTTTCCATGAATTTTTTGATATTTTAATAGTTATTTTGCTATTTAGGGTGGAGACGAATTCTATAAATAAAAGATCGCATTTAACTCGTTCTAGCCGTTCTTCAGTTATAAATGGTGTAACTAACCCTACTTTGTTTTATTTATTAAGATAATCATATTTTAACAGCGTAATCTACATCCTAAAATAGGAGTAAAAGTTCATATAAACATAGGTCCGAAAACGTTTCGTTTTCGAGATACAGGGTGTTACAAGTGAAGTCCTGATGGCATATTTTTGTAAATATTTTTTAAAATTTCTTTAGTCACCGGTTTTTCAAAGTTAAAAAAAATAATATTTCTGATTCTACAGACATACTAATTATTGTTTACATTTTCGAATAACTTATCATGAAACTGTCAAATGTTTTTTTCTTGAAAATGGTGCGTCCTAGCGAGAAGCAACAAAAGTAACTTTATTGTAAAGAAATCATGGGTTTTTCAAATTTTATAGTCAAAAATGGTAAAAACGGCCAACAAAAAAAACTTAGGGCAATTTTACCCTAAGCCTCCCCCCTAATTTACCCACCTATGAAGATGGTCAAAAACTGGAGTTTAGTCCATTAAATAGAGCGTAAAAAGTTAAGCATTTTCACCAAATTTCACTTAGTTATCTTTAAACGTTTAGAAACTATTTACAAAAGTGTGTCATCAGGACTTCACTTTTAACACCCTGTATCTCGGAAAAGAAACGTTTTCGGACATATGTTTATATGAACTTTTATTCCTATTTTATGATGTAGATTACGCTGTTAAAATATGACCGTCTAATTTCGGGACACCCTGTAGGTATATATAGAGGTGTCAGTCCCTATTTTGTACGCCCGTTTTGGCCATAATTACCCTTGATTTGATATTAATTATGTATTGTCTACATAATAGATCAATTTGAATATTTGACTTCCTATTTTCAAATTCTGGGAATTGCGTATTAACAGGTATACAATAATACCTATTAAGAAATTGTCTACGCAATGGATTCAACTTGAATATTTGAAATTTTAGTATCATTGGTAAAAGCTTATTTTTCAATCTAGGTGATCGCTATGGTTACGATAGTTTCGACGTTTTAGAAATAGAAAAATCGGCATATTTATTTTGGGGAACTTATGGAACAATTATTCAAACCTTCATAATTATGGGCAATATGTTATATGTTAAACGGTAATCAGATGGTTTTAAAAGCAAAATTTTTTTTGATGAAATAGGTAAATATTTTAAATATTAGTTTTAAAAGAAACTGTTGATTCGCAATACTATTAACAAATGTTTGTTTCTAAAACAATTGTTCTTCAGTTAATTCAGTATTTGCAATTTACAATTTTTTTATTAAATGTTATAAATTATGAAAACCTTCTCGTTATTATGAATGTATAATTCTGATTGTAGATAATTATATGCTCGTGGAATTATTGCACTAGCCGCCAACGCTTCTAACGCTTCTTACTACTTGTTATGTATACGACTGTTATAAAATAAATGCTATATTATCATACTCACTGATAATTTTTTAGAGGAATTTGAAATCCTTCATTTGCTTCTTTTTCCATAAATTTAGTAATATTATATATAATTTCTCTTGTTTGACTATTAAGGGACCTCCTTTTTAATCCGATTCTCTTTGGAGCCATTACAACAACAAAAACACAATACTTATATGTAAATATAAATCACAAGGCACTATAATTATAAAAAATTGTCACTTTTCGCACTCTATTCACTTCTATTCACTTTGTATATACTCGACCCAAGTTACGCCACTGAATGACTAAGTTTGGCTTCACCGAGCGTTGTTGCTAGGCAACAGCCAGTGCGCAACTTTTGTCGTCGCCATGTTGTGTACCAAACTCATCTTGGCCCGGCTCTACTAATTAGGTCCGCCGATCGCGCTCGCAGGCCGGAGTCGAGCGCGCAAGAATATGATTTTGGCCCGTTTAAGAAAAATCGCTGACTCAATACTATAACCGACACATAAAAAGTTTTCTCGAAATAAAAAAGTTCTCGACCACCAAAAAATGTCGTCAAAAATGAATTCGTGTACTCGATTACCTTATTAAAAAATTGCACTAAGTCTGGTTTGGTTCTACGCCGGTTTTTTTTTCTCAAAAACTAAGCGTCTCTACTTCCAAGTTTTACTCCGCTAAGAGATAACAGGAGATATAGCTATTCATTAATAAAATATAATATTCGTGACTCCGACATCGATACCACAATCGATACGGTCGAATTGTAGATCAGGAGTGAAGAAACGTGTGGTGCGAGGTATGGGAAGGGATAAACTGAAGGATTTGATGGCGCTACAAAACAATTTTAACAATTAATGTATGTGTTACTTGTTTTGCATCGATAATAAACAACATACAAAATGCAAGCCCTATTGCCACATCTAATCCAAAATACTTGATATCCAACTTAACATTAACTAGGTTTTGAAATTTATTGAAAATTATTACTTTCTAATTTAGTGAAATTACATCTAATTTAGTGAAATTATATCTAATTTAGTGAAATTACATTTAATTTAGTTAAATTTGATATAACTAATGATTAAAACATTTTTAGATAAACACGTAAATTATTATGACATTGTTTTTCAAATAGACTCTACACAATGAAGAACGGTCAAAGTATTTTTCTTTGAAATCACTTGAACACATTTGGTCGGATAAAATAATATGTAAAAATTAAACACATACCACAAAAGTTATAAGTAAGTGACACAAATGACATTAGGATGGTAACAATATGGCGTAGGTGATACTGCTTCAGCACTCGAGTAGCCACTCCTCTTCCTACTACCTCAATAAATGAACCTTTTCTTTTGACAGATAAGTCAAACTTTAATTATTCATAGCTCTACCGTATAAATTTTAATTGATTCGGAATTTTGTGTTAGTATATATAATAATTATAATCACAAGAATTGCGAGTGTATAAACGACCTACTGGACATAAAGCATTATCTTTAGAAGAAAAAAATATCGTACTTAATGTATTTAATAATCTTCGAAAAGACTTTGTTTTACTTTCTGTGGATGAAATAGCCACTAAATGTGAGACCTATTATACTGGAGTATCTAAGCGGACAGTGTATAACATTATTAAAGAAGATACATTTATTAGAGAAGTCTCACATCCGAAAAGGCCCCCAGGAAAAAACAAGACCTTTTTCATTCGAAATAAATTCCTACATATAAAAAAAATACACTTAGAAATAGAAACTAGCCCCACTCTTACAAATGTATCATATTTTCTTATGCAAAACATATTGCATGAATTAAATTTTCGTTACAAAACGTGACAAAAACAGTTTTTTAACAGAGAACGACGAAATCATTACATGGAGACATGATTATTTAAGGAAAATAGTGGACGCTAGGAATCGGCATAAACAGGTATTTTATTAAAATGAAACATGGGTTAATGCTGGACATACAGAAACAATGTTTGAAAATTGGTTTCAGAACATTATAAAATAAATTCTAGCCAACTTCGTTATTGTTTTGGATAATGCATCTTATCGCAGTCGATTAAAGGAAATAGAAGCTATTAAAAAATGTCTTCTGTCCTCCTAAATCCTAAATCCTTGAAGACAGAATTACTCGTGATAGCAAGACAATGTAAAAACAAATTTAAAAAATATATTATAGACGAGATGACCCGAGAAAAAGGAATTGAAATTCTCAGATTGCCTCTTTATCACGCAGAGTTAAATCCCATTGAACTAATCTGGTCACAATTAAAAGGTTATGTTTCTCGAAACAATACAACATTTAGGGGGGTGGGTGGCTCAGTGGTAGAGTCTCTGCCTGCGGATCCAAGGGTCCAAGGTTCGAATCCCACTGTTGGCCGGGATTTTTTTATTTAATTTAATTATTTAAAATTAATCCTAATGCTTTGGTGGGATTCCCCATTCGACCATTCACTGTTGGGTTCTAATTAACAGTGCTGTTCCTAAAGTGGCGCTGGGAAACAGTAACAAAGACTACACAGAACACGAGGCTAATAACCTTAGTAGTTGATGCCGATGACACAAAGAAATACAACATTTAAATTTAAAGGCAGTTTCAGATGTAAATGGAGAACATTGGTGAAAATGCATTTATCATGTTGTTGATGGACAGTGACGCCGATAGGCGTCTTCGCTGGCATGCCAAATATGGCAGAACGCCGTCCGGCGTTCAAATTAATATCGCTAATAAACTCATATTAAACGGGTATGGGCATAGTTTCTGCCACATTTGAGACCGATAAAATTATATCGTCATTTTTTATATGGTCATAACTTTGTTACACGTGACATCTTCTCCGTGTTTTTTATTTATGTTTTCACCTTTTGGTTGAGCTGCTAGTTAAGAATAACACAATTTTTAATATATCTTTGGTGCTTTATTCAGTGGCGCATCCAGAAAGGTAGAGAGATTTCTCTATTTTGAAATATTTTATTTGCCAAAAAATTGAATAAAAAAGATTTTGGTGCGTCATAAAAATATTTACCTTAACATGTTAGAGATTCAAAGGGGGCTATGCCTCTGATTTATATAAAAACGTTAACAAGATGTCTGCCGGTGTCACAGCAACTTTCCCTTTTCAAATGTGTCGGTGTCAACTTTCAAATTCCTGTAAATCAAATTTTTTTAATTTTTTTCAAATTCTGAGCGGTTTACTATACTTAAGATGGCAATCCGAGCCCTAATTTGTTCAAAAGTACCAGTGTCATTTTTGGCACCAATCACTTTTTCCTACTGTCCATAAACGTGTTAAAAAGGTGGAAAATTAATTTTGGAAAGTGGATGTAGCAATGGAAAACTTAACATAAACCTCAGAAAAGACAATGATAATGATACCAGTAGTTATAGTGAAGACAGTGACTTTTAAAGATACTTCTTGAACTTCTTATTTTGTTTAATCTTTGGTTTTATGTACTGAAATGTTACTTTAAATGCCAAGAGATTAAAAATGAGTTTAATCTCGTTAACAACATATAATCCTCCTTGTTATTTATTGGTTAAATTTAATTCGTTCAATGGTAAAGTGCAACAATTTTGGCAGAAGCATAAGGTTCATTTCTATTTTATGTTTTTAAATAATATAACTTTTTTTACTCAAAATTTAATATACGAAGTGCGTATATACCATGGTATAAAAAATAAAAGGTAGGATATCAAATGTGTTAAAAATAGGTCGGCCACGCGCATGACGTCACGCGTATAGTTTGTATAGGCGCGAATTTAAAAATACTGACGAAGTGTGAGGAAAATATATGCTATTTACAGAAATTTAATGAATATAAAAGGGTAGTATTTTATAAATTAGATGATATATCTAAGGATATTATTATGGAAAGAGCTATGAAGGAAAATAATTGCAAATACATACATAAAAGAAATATTTTTTTTAACATATTTTCTTTTTAATATTTTATTTTTGTTATGTAATGTTTGTGATATTATAGTAACTTTCTTAAAGATAATAAATATAGATACATATTTGGAAATAATTTATAATAATAAAATTTGTTTTAAAGTTAAACTCATTAGATAATAATCTTTAGAGAATAATATTTTCGTTATATTAGGAGTATTTTTTAACTGACGTCAAAAAAGGAGGAGGTTCTCAATTCGTCGCAATATTTTTTTTTATGTATGTGCAGAGATAATTCTTTAACACGGTGTCCGATTTCTATGATTATTTTTTTGTTAGTAAGGGGGTACCTCAGGGGTGGTCGCATATAAATTTGGTTAAGATGTGGTGATGGCATCTGCAGTCGGTTTTTTTTAAATTTTTAATTTCTAATACTTCTTATAGAAACTAGTAAACACATTTATAAAAATAGATTGTATTGTGTATGGAAATAAGCTAATATATATAAAAATAATAATTGTAGAAGGGGTTATCCGGGGTTTCCTCCCTGTAAATAAAATGGCACCATCAATCGTCCCAGAGTGCCATAGCAAATAATAACTAGAATGAAGATATATAATGCTTGGCATTCTATATTATACTTTTCACGTACCCTCCTTAACCCCCATCTTCAATAAGAAAAATTCAGCATCAATACGCCTCATCCACTTTCAATTTGATATCGTTTTTTATTTCTTAGTTATTATGTCAACCCCTCGTCATCCCCCTATTTTAATTCAGATTTTTTTCAAAATCAATATGCTTCATTCCCTTATAGAGCTTGGTTTTTTCTAAAAATTTCATGTTTATATCGTTTTTGGTATTTTATTTCTATTTTTTTTTATTTAAGCCGCCCTTTAACCCCCCCCCCCCCATTTTGTTCACAATTTTTTTTAAATCAATTGTTTTTGAGATATGATTTTCTTATTTTAACCCTTGTTAAACCCTCCATTTGTATTAGGATTTCTTAAAATTTAAAGGGATTTTCCTTTTATAGAGCTTAATTTTTGCTAAAAATTTCAAGTTGATATTATTTATCGTTTTTTAGTTAAGATTTTTTAAAATATTTTCACCCCCCTTACCCCCTCATTTTTATTCAGATTTTATCAGAGTCAATAAGCTTTATCCCCTTATAAAGCTTGATTTTTCCCTAAGATTTCAATTTGGTATCGTTTTTGTTGCTGAGTTAGGATTTTTTTCAATATTTCAGCCCCCCTTATCCCCCTATTTTGTTTAGAATCAATAGGGTTTATTCTCTTATAAAGCTTGATTATTATTAAAAATTTCATGTTGATATCGCTTTTCGTTTTTGATTTATGTTTTTTTTTTTTATTTCAACCCCCCTTAACTCCCACATTTTTAATCAGATTTTTTTCAAAATCAAAGGTTTTCTTCCTATTATTTGATTTTTATTTCATGTTAATATCGTAAAATTTATGTTTTATTTGTTTTTTGTAAATATAGACGAAATTAAAATAGAAATGCTATTATTTATTGATTCTATACAAGAATAACTTATTTTAATGTATATTTAACCTCAATAACTAAAAAGTATCAGTTTGACAGAATTGTGGCTTATTTAAAATTTTAAAAAATAATAGTAGCCGTTTGACCAAAATATGAACTGTGATTGATGGATTTAATATTTTGCAGTATTCTTACCAGGTAAAATGGATATGAAATATATTCGTTCAGTTGAAAGCAATGGCATACTTTTTCGTTTTGTAGTCTGTGCGTAAAGTACAATATCCATGTGGGTGTAAAAAAATAATTTATAATTTGGTTGAACGGATCCCTAAGCCTGAAAGAATACTCATTTTTCAAAACCATAATATTTCGCCAAATCTATTCGGACATATTATGTTAATTTCTAGATTAATTTAAACTCTAACGCGGTGTCATACATATAAATATGCTACCTTTGAAATGTACCTCCTTGTGCAGAGTACAATTTTAAGTCACGTGACCATCGAACAAACGAAGCTTGAATGTAATAAAATAATGGCTTTACTTGGATTTGTTTCCATATATAAAAAATAAATAACAACATTTATTTTATCCAGCGATTCCCAAAGGTTTTTCAGTGAGCTTTTTAAAGGGGATTTGCGTCAACGGTCGCAATGCGAGTAAATTCTCGTAAGATCCGGAAACTGCTTATGTAGATCGAGCGAACCGAGAAATTCTCGGAATGCACTCGAACTAACGAGAATAACGTTTGTCGATATAAAAACTGTACAACCATATCTGTACTTTGGTGATAAATGATAGTATCTCCATTTTTTCATTAAATGGAGATAATGCATGGACTAAAATACCTGAGTCCGTACTTTTTTAGTGGTAAAAAATCGTGTCTGTTATTATGTTCTGATATACTACGTTTAGAAACGATAGTATATCCACTTCGCAAAGAGGTAAAAAATCGTATATCCAACATGCGATTATGCGCAGTCAAGTTTTCATAAATACCAAATTGGTAAACAATCGTAACTCCATAGTTCATGTTGGCGGTTAAATAGAGTGCCACAAAATGTCAACAAGAGGCCCCAAAATGTTAACAAGAGCCCAAAAAATACTAAATCTTATAAGAGATCCTAGTAATAACCCCTCTGGTATCCCTAATATTCGAGGTAAGTTGGGAATTATTTTATTAGAAATATTTTTTAAATAATAACAACAAAGAGGTTAGGATAAAAAATATTTAAAGAATACAATATCGCTAAAATTGTTTATTAAATGATAAATTATGACATTTTGCAGTGTATTAGGATAGTTTTAAATGATCCATTTCTAATTGTTTCTTCCTAATTTTCCTTTACCTATTATTATTGGAGATACTACTGTTTACCATTGAGCTTTATTTAAATTTTTAGAATGGGGCATGTTCAAAAATTTTGAAATTTTTTTTATGAATAATAGAGTTGAAAATAAAATTACATTTTTTTTATTTTTTTTTTATCTATTCATTTGCCGGAGTTATGAATTTTTTTAAAATTTATGACGTCACCGGGAATAGACCAATAGGAGCTAGCGCACAACGTTGCCGGCTAGAAGGTTTACGAGAAGTGATGTACGTTCGTTTGTGTACTCCTTCTTACTTTTAGACTTCTAAAACATCGTTAAACAAATATCTTTTAAATATATAATATCAAATGTTTTTTTAAAGTATTATTTCTGTTTAAACTTTTACCATATTTAAGGTTTCATTGTTTTAAAAGTCACTTAATAATTCAGAAAATGGCAAAATGGCAGCACTGTGTATGGCATCTGTCATCATAGTGTCTCCATCAAGAATTTGTTTGGAATTTGATTGTTTAATTTTGTATTTTTTATAAATATTATGACTACGAAAAAGTGTTTTGTTCCAGAATGTGATAATGATTCACATTCATCTTCAAAAATATTTATTAGTGTTCCTAGAAATTTGGAAAGAAGAAAATCAACCTTCTACTAGCGATGTTTCTCGTGAACTTTTTAATAAAAATACACCGGATTATCAAGATGTAGCAGCAATTTCTGCTAATTGTCCCCTTCAGGAAATTGAAAATAAGGATACTATAAATTCTTAGGTGTATAACCTAAAAACCCTTCTGGAAGAAAATGCAGAATCTCCTGAAAGTTTTGAAGATACCGAATTTATTCATCATTTTGTGGAAGAACTAGTGATAAAGAAATAATGGAAAAATGTGGGTATTTAAACAAACTGGTTCCTGGATCCCATATAATGGCAGATAGGGGTTTCAGAATAATCAGCTACTTGAAAACATGGGATACACTTTAGTAAAGCCACACCTAGTGTATCACAGAATGAAAAAACTTCTCAAGAAGATGTACAATTAAGTAAAAGAATAGCATCTCTAAGAATACATGTGGAAAGAGTTATAAGAAGGGTTAGTTAATTTAACATGTTAAAACCACATTCGTGTGTGAATTTTAAGCAAGTACATTTACTTAGTAATATCTGCATAATTGCTTGTTAACTTACAAGAACCTATTTTGTAAGAGTAAATATTAATTTAATAAACTTTTTTGTTTTTTAATTTAATTTACCTAATTATCACATTTCAGGGATTATAATGAGTTTTTAAACAGCCAATGTAATTTTTGATAAAAATTTAACTTTTCGAGCAAATTGAAGAGGAATGAGTACCTGTATATGCATAGATTTGTTTGGGACTGAAACTACCAAAACAAAGGCACCTATTTACAGCAGTTTAAAATGAAACATTTTAACAAAAACGCCTATGTCACAGTGATAAATATTAAAAACCAAGTTCAGTTGAATGTGGTAGCAAAGTCTATATATTCCAATAAATCGGGTAACTACATGTGGTATCACTGGTGATAAATTTAAAAATATCACAGTTCTTGCCACCTTTTTCAAAAAACCAGAAAGTGTGCCTTCTTATGAAAATGACAACAGTGATAAATGTGAAAAAAAAATTTCATGTTGCTATTCGTTATTACGATAGTAAAACATGTTTGCAGTTCCGTTTATTTTTTATGAAAATCTAAGTAAAAACAACCAATGTCAAAGGGTTTTAATTTTTTTTCTGTCAAACCAAATATATCACAAAATTAAAAATTGATCATAGGTCAAGCTAAAGTAATACCTTTATTAATAGTAGCTTTAAAAAAGGAGAAAGAATAATATTGACTTAAGTTATTATTATTAACATTGGTGATTTTTAATAAAAACTTCAATTATTGTTTACAAACAAAAATATAAAAATCTGTGAAAATTTTATTTATTAACCTTTTAATAAAAAATGAGAAAAATGAAGTAAAAAAAACAATTTATTTACAAATAAAAAATATATACAAATCCTAAGAATATAAAAGTACTGATTTATTTTCCTGTAGTGGATGAAGAGGTTTCTTTAACAATCTAGCCAAGTGTACATCATTATCAATAACACTGAGTAGATGTTACAGATGGTTCCTCACTTCTTCTATGAAGCCACATGTTTACAACCTCCTGAAAAAAATAAAAGGGTTAGATATGCAGTTACAAAATAACTATATAACCAGCTACAAAATGCCTTATTTTATGTAACAAGACGAGCACTTTACTAGCTCTGAACGAATCCAGTAAAGAACCTCTGATTTTCAAAACTTAAAAAAAACAAGCTCACCACATTTTCACATTTTTGAAATATTATAGAGCTTTTCGAAAAAACTGCTATTTTTAAAAGTACCATTTTTGTTTAAACAGCTATGTCTCATTTTAGGCTATTGAGTATTATAAAATAAAAAATTACGGGATGCTTTGTTAGCTTCAAACGAATCCAGCAGAGCACCCCAGTTTTTTTTTAAACCACACCACATTTTTTGGCTCCTACAATATTATAAAATATTCGAAATTTGACATTTTTAAAAAAAATTCGCAATTCCCTGACTTCAAAGTTTTTTTTCTGAAAACAAATATACTTACCACATTTTTAGGATTTTAAAACAGCCTAAACATGTGTCATAAGTAGTTGTTTTTATATATTAAAAAACTGAAGTGTCCTGCTGACTTTGTTCCAACAAAGCACCCTGTATTATTTAAAAATAGCAATTTTTTTAGTAAAGTTTTACAATATTTCAAGAGTCTAAAAATGGGGTGTGGTTTTTAGAAAAAAGCTTTAAAAAACCGAATTGCTCTGCTGGCTTCTTTCGAAGGTTAGCAAGCACCATGTATTTTTTAAAAATATAATATTTCAAGTGCATAAATATATGGTGTTGCTGTTTTTACAGAAAAAACTTTATAAAACAGAGGTGCTTTGCTGACTTCGTTCGAAGCTATCAGAGCATTTTAAGTTTTGCATAAAACGAGGAGCATAAAATTTTTGAAAAGGGTATAAAAATAGCCTAAAAATATGGCATGTTTTAACTCAAAATTTCATAGGTGCTCTGCAGCATTCTTTGGTATCATAATTATTACTAGGTTCACTAACAAAATCTATTTCTAGATTATTTTAACACTTGCTGCGATTACAAAAAATGTCTCTTTATGTCAAAATTAGAAAAAAAATATTTATAAGAATAAAGGGCCTTATACACTGTTTATTATATGTGATATAAAAACAAAAAAGCATAATAAATATTACAAACCTTGAGATTCAACATATCCTAAGCATTGTGCACTAAAAAACAGCCACATCATAAGGTTTTTGCTGTACTTTATGTTTAGGTGTAATTTGTCTCCTTCTCTCTTATGGAAAAAGTAAATATCTCCATATTCTTGCTTGGCAGATCTAAAAATAAAACCTGAGATAAATATGTTTTACTATAAAGTGTACTGCTTCATATAAACTGTAACTACCTACCATTAAAACAATTTATAAATAAAGTTTTACCTTTCTATCTTTTGGAAACTGAGTATTGTTAAAAAATGCAGTAATCATCTCGGTAATCATATTTTCGTTTACAATGGGAAAAATACTTGATTCAACTTTTATAAATACAGCTGATAAATTCATATTCTTCTTCCTTTATATATCCTATATCCCACAGGATAATTTACCCAGATAAATGCAGATTAATAATAAAATTAAACCAAAACAAAAAACTAAGGTTAGTTGTTAGGTGCTGTCAATTTTTAAATGTCACTTAGATGTGCGTTCACTTCGACATTCTGTATGTAGGTTTGTTCGTTGGCTTGGTTTTGTAAAACAAAAAAAACTTTGACACAAGCTGATTGGTCTATTCCCGATGACGTATAATTTCAAATTTTAAATTTCAATTGGGCTTAATTTAAAAACTTTTAGCTTTTTTAACGAACTGATTATTTAGAATAACTTGTATAGCGACTAACTATTACAATATAGTTTATAAAACAGCATATCTCACATGTGAACATGGCCCATTGCCTAACGTCTCGTCAATCAATGATAGGGATGTTATTCGAGTAAATTCCTTGGAAGAATCAGTGCCAGGTAATTAGAAATAGTTTAGATAAAATTGTAAGGTGTAATCAATAGGTGTAATATTAATAATTAGTAATCAGATAATAATAATTATTATTAATATTATCTTAGTCACATCATTAAAGAAACTATACCTAGGTTCCTCCTGTTTTTACTCTTTTTATTTTTCAGCAATTCAGGATAATAGCAATAAATTCGAAGAATCACTCCACCAAGAAGAACGAATAATACTAATAGTTGAGAAAAACCATGTTGATAATGAACTTCATCCATTTGAGAGCGATGGTGTGAAAAATCCGATCTTCATTGCCACAAGCCAAGAGGAAAGTATCACAGATGAAGTAACAAACAACATAATGGAAAATAGGTCATACAATTATCAGAGAGAAGAGGAGAGTAATATGGAGAATAAACCTGAACCGTTAAGAGATGCTGATGAAAATAAAACCAATTTTATTCAAACAAGCGAGAAGGAAAATCATACCACAGATGAAGAGACTAAGGACATGACGCAAAATGAGATAGATAATCATCAGCGAGAAGACGAGAATGCCATAGAAAGTAAATCAGTTACAGACCAAGAAAACTATGTTGATAGTGAACCTGAACCATTTGGGGATAATAGTGATGATGATCCTGAATTTATTCCCACGAGCGAAGACGAAAGTGACAGAGATGAAGAGACAAACAACATGGAAAATGAGACTGATAATGATCAGAGAGAAGAGAAGATGTTGATATAGAAACTGAGCCAGTTATAGAAAAAGGAAAACCTAGAAAGCATATAAAAAACGAAGCGGGTTGGGAGGTAACGAAAAGACAGAAAGCAATGTTGGCAGGAAAAGAACATGTTTCCAAACTGGGAAAAAATATTAGTGCAAAAAAGATAAGACGCAGTTGTGGCCCATGTAGAAAAAAATGTACCGATAAAATTAGCGAGTTGAATCGTGAACAAATATTCAACAACTATTGGAATAAAAATAAGAGTTGGGACCTCAAACGACAGTTTGTGCTTTCCAGAATAAAAATTTCTCCAATTAAACGGAAGAAGCCGTCAACTGGCACAAGAGACGAACAGAGAAAACAGACAATAGGTTATAACTTTGAAGCTGATAGAAAAATTATCAATGTGTGTAAAGTTTTTTTTTTAATACATTAGGGATATCCGAGACAGTGGTTAGAAACGCATTGAAAAAATCAGAAAGAGGAGGCTTTGTTTCACAAGACATGCGCGGGAGACACGAACCAAAGAATAAGTTGCCTGAAGTTATTAAGGGATTGGCACTAATATTCGGTCTTTTCCAGTTTATGAAACCCATTATAGTCGTGAAAAAAATAAGAAAAGGAAGTACTTGGGAAGCGAACTTAATAGAAACAAGAGGTTCAGTCTGTACAAACTCAAATGTGAGGAAGAAGGTCTTCCAAAAAGTCAGATTGCTAAACCTTGGGTATATCGCCATATCTTCAATACAGAGTTTAATTTAGGATTTAAACTACCCTCGAATGACACTTGTGATATGTGCGATAGTTTGAAAATGGCATTACAAGAAAGTCTCTCAGTAGAAGAACGAGCAACCATTCAAGAAAAAATTGATTGTCACCTAAAAGATGCTGAAATTAGCTATAGCTGGAAGAAACAAGATAAAGTAGCGGCGGGAAAAAATAAGGTTATCATGTTAGATTTACAAAAGTGCTTACCAACTCCCCATCTAACCAACGCTAAAAGGTTTTATTCACTGAAGCTTTGGATCTTAAATTTAACCACATAAGACGCCACAGAAAAAAAAAGCTTATTGCATGGTTTGGGATGAATCTGTTGTTGGAATTGCATCGGCTTTGGTAAAATGGACCAACGAAGTTGTGAAAGACTCTGACACAGAGACATTGATAATTTGGTCTGACAATTGCCCAAGCCAAAATCGAAATATCATGATGGTTGTAAACTATTTTTATCTTTTGAATAGTTGTCCCTCCTTGAAATCGGTAATACATAAGTTACTTCTCAGGGGTCATACTCATATGGAAGCAGACCATGTTCACGCTTTGATTGAGCGGATCGTAAAAAAGCAGCCAACAATGACGATAGCTACACCTTGGGATTGGCAACAGTTGATTAGATCAACTGGGGCTACACTTTGGAACATGGAAGTAACTGATTTCAAAAATTTTGATCTTTTGTACACATCTTCAAATGCCCCATTTGTTAATCGAAAAATCAATACAGAAAAAGAAAACTTTCTTATTTCATCAGCAGTATGGCTAGAAGTACGTCGTCAAAGTTCAGGTCTGCTTTATTATAAAACAGACTTTACCGATAACGAATTTAAAAGTGTTGATTTCAATAGATTTTCCAGAAAAAAAAATTCTATTCCACATGAGTTGCAAGCAATTCGGAAAATTTTCAAAGGTATAAGCGCTAAAAAAACATCAACATCTTTTAAATTTATTTGAGTGGATACCTTCTCAATTTCATGACTTTTATAAAAACATGAGAATTATAATCATTAAAACATTTTCTCGTAATATTTCCTATATTTTATTTGGAGTTAAGTTTTTTAACATTTACCTGTTTTTTTATTCAGTGGTAAAGAATCGCAAGTGTCACTAATTCTAACCAGGTAGATATTTTTATTGGCATTTGTAAGGTAAAATATGTCAATTGACTTACAAATAAAATGTTGTATTTTATTAATTTCTATAAAAAAAATAATTATTATATTTTAAAACTTTAAACATCATTATCTCTAAATCTGTAAAAGTGGATATACGATTCTTTACATCTGTGGTACAGATATAAGGAAGAGTAGATCCAAATCAATTGTACTGAATGAATTTAAAAAACCATTTTACCAGTAAATAAATGACAACAAAAAAGCAAATTCTACAAGTAGCATTTGCGGTAAAAATAAATATTATTTCATAAATTTATGAAGCATCGTTGGTTAAAAATGGGTAGTTTGTTAAGCTGGACAATCAACCAATAGATGATTTCAACGGAAGACATCTTGAAATTGCAAGGTCATTGGAAGATCTTTGCACCATCTATAAGTTTACATAACAACTATTAAAATAAAAAAGAAAACTGTAAATTATTATTTTGGCAATTTGTCTAAAGTTACGGCGGCGTCAGCATAAATTTCTTCTTTTTTTCTTGCCTTCTTCTTTAGTTGTATGGGCTCAGTTTTCACTCTCACTATCGCCAAGATATAGAATCTAGATCTACATGGCTTGCTAAGCGCGCGTTAATTCTCTATGGCTGATTTTTGTTAAATTAAAACCTTTTTTAATGGGTGTCGGCTGCATTACCCAACAATGATAAATACATCTATTTACTTTAAAATTTAAAGTAGTAAACAAAAGGTGCACACCTACCTTTTAACTTTACTTTTCATCATTTTCTTTGTGTTTCTAAGCTAGTATTTTAAAAATAAATACAAAAAATAATTCAAAAACAAAACCAGATGTTGTAACCTTAATTTGTTTTGTTTTTACAAATTTTGACGTGACAAATGACTAAGAAAAAGAAGACTCTGGGACCTGGCACTAAGTAGATAGAGATGGTGAAAAACTGAACACATACAACTAATGAAGAAAACAAAGAAAAAATTGAATACCGACGCCGTAACCTTAAACAGATTGCTAAAATAATAATTTACAGTTTTCTTTTTTATTTTATTAGTTGTTATGTAAACTTATAGATAGAGCAAAGATCTTCCAATGACCTTGCTACTTCTAGATGTCTTTCGTTGAAATCATCTATTGTTTCGGGGGGTGGGTGGCTCAGTGGTAGAGTCTCTGCCTGTGGATCCAAGGGTCCCAGGTTCGAATCCCACCGTTGGCCGGGATTTTTTTATTTAATTTAATTATTTAAAATTAATTCTGATGCCTTGGTAGGATTCCCCACTCGACCATTCACTGTTGGGTTCTAATTAACAGTGCTGTTCCTGAAGTGGCGCTGGGAAACAGTAACAAAGCCTACATAGAACACACATGATTGAGAATTTAAAACACAAACTTGAGACTGGCATATTAGGTATATACACCTAGGCCATAAATCGAAAAAAAAAAAAAAAAATCTATTGTTTCATCTCTGATTTAGACAATTGTAGTGAGCTATCGCCATGAAGTGAAAAAATAAAAGAACAGTGAACAAAAAGAAAAAAGCAAAAATATGACAGTGACTATTTACAAATTCGGAGGAGTCTCAACCTAAACTTCTTTGTGTAATTTGTAATTAAAAATCTCCAACAGTAGCGCTTAAAAACCATCACTTCTTCGTAGAGACGTTGAAACAAGAGATCTGACTTGCAAGGATAAATCTGTTGAGTATTTTAAAATAAAATTGGCAGCTAATAAAGTGTTTCTTCTTTTTGGTTAGCTTTAATTAAACAAAATAATTAGAAAAATGGCTATGCTCTATGCATCATTTCGAGTTAGTTACAAAATAGCAAAGATGTGGAAAAGCATAACAGTAGAAAAGCCTAACAGCGGCAAAAAAATTTATTCGATCGTGTGCTAAAGATATCAAAGAAGTATATTTGTGGTAAAGCGGTAAAGAAAATGGATCTTTTGCTCTTATCAAACAACACAGTGCCGCAGAGAATTAATGATTTGGCAAATGATGTGAAAAATAATAAAATTGAAATCGATGTAGGAAACGCTGCAGTATAGCTTGTCTATGATAAATATAGGGTGTTTATTGAGTGCCGATTCTTAAGGGTGTGAAGAAAAGTTCATATCAACATATGTCGTGAGCGTCTTAATTTGTAAGCTACATGGTGTTACAGTTTTACGAAAAAAATTACTTTTTTATTAATTTTTTAATGAAATTTTGTAGACACTTCTTAATCATTAAGGAGCATTTTTTGACGTAAAATATGTTTTAAAATTTATACCAGTTTCGTCCGTACGAGGTTTGAACTGAATATTTTTGAAGAAAAAATGGTAGGCCACTACTTTTTCTAAAAACCAAAACTATTTTTAAAATCCTCATTTATTTTGGAGCAAAATTGGTCCATAAACTTTCGTACGACGCACCGTCTTTGTGTAAAAAAAATAAAAATTAAAAACATATTTTTTTTTTCCTAAGATCATTGAAACTGCTATTGAAATTTGGTAGGCACCCACCATGCGCGGACATACTTTTTTTAGGGGGTAAAACTAAATTTTCTACCTCCACCAGTGACGTCCACGTGGGCATGATATTCAATGTTTGAATAGTAAAAACGGTACGCCTCTAATTTTTTTAATTTCTATTTTAAAAATCGCGTTTCATTGAGCAAATAATAAATTCAAAATCTTAAATCTAAAGCGAAATGACAAGAGAATACAAACAAAATAGGGAACCTAAATTATTTACAGTAATAATTGTTGGAAGTGTCCTCCACCCACACGTATGAGAGCAGCAAGCATCTACTCTGCTTCGCATAGACTGATGCACATTTTCAAAGATTCCTGGGGTGTTTCTTATGGTTTGGCAGCATACTACGATTTCGTAACTCTTCTGTGTTTTAAATCAACATTGCGTACACTAAGCTAGGTGTAATTTAAAAATTCACACACTCGTAAGCTAAAATGTGGGGAAGCACCATCGTGCATTAGCCTCATCTGGTTTCTTAAAAAAAGAGGAAGGTCTTCAAGTATTGGCGGCAGATCTATTTAAAAAAATCATTTTCCGTAATGCTGTTCATACACGTGATATAAGACATAATACTCTTACCATGCCCCACCACTCTTCTGCTATGTTTGAAAGATCATTCACATATAACGCAGTAAGTTTATTCAATACCTTCCAGTTTTTAAACTGGAGTTGTTCACTACCTAGTTTTCGACTCAATTTAAAAAGTTATCTTTTAAGTCAACAATAACGTTTATATCACTGTTTGTGTAAAAAAAGAAAATGTTGTGTTTCATAAATAAATTTTAATTTTTTTGTTTAATTATCTATTTAGGTTAAGTAATGAAAACCTTTGCCTATCTGGTGCAAACGTTGTACATTTGTTCAATAAAGACATTTTTATTTATTTATTTATTTATTTATTTATTTCATCTTGTTCAAAAAAGTATAAATATAATTGTCCAAGTCATCTTGGGAGAAAAAATGGGCATATCAAATAATCATCAATAATGCCAGCCCAAACATTTAATGAGATTTTATTTAACAATTGCATAAGGGTTTGTCATTCGCCCACAAATGGTTATTATGGAAATTTATTACTGAGTTTCGAGAAAAATTAGCTTTATAGATAAAAAGAATGTGCTGTCAAATAACGGATTTTCCAGCAGGTTTTAAACTACTTACATAAATTAATGCGCAACAAGAAATTTCTAGGAATTAATGCCTGGAATCTTTGAATGCGATATGGGTATAATACATTTTCAAAGAAAATTTTCCAAACAAGTACAAATGAAACATTAAATGTTGTCGCGATTTTCCTCGTGCTAGTTTCGGGGTTCTCCTCAATTTCATGTAAAATTAAGTCATGTTTTTCCGGAATTTTATATTATGATACTGATGGTTATATAATATAAGTATCTATGTCCCTTGCGGAAAAAAATCCGCAAAATCGCCAGTAATCCAAGATATGGACGTTTAAAATATCGACCATTCTTCATAAACCCTTATATGTAAACAGCAGTTCTCATCAAAAACCTCAGAAGTTCAATTTAATGACAACTGAAGTTTATGCAAATAACGCCTCAATTCCTTCTTCAAGTTCTGATGTTCTTACTGTTTGATGGACTCCTTTAGCCCTGTGGTCTACTTTTAAAGTTCCTGTCTCGTGAAGACGTCTATGAATCTTAGAAAATGTTCTCGGATCTGGTAGTATACGATTTGGATACCGCTCTTGGTATATCCGCCTGACTTCCTATGTATTTCCATCTGCAAGCCCATAAGTTAAATGAATATCAGCTAATGCATGTCAGCTAAATCACTGTCCGTAAAATGTACAATTTTTCATCAGATTTTACCTCTTAATCTAACAATAATTATTTTATAATATAAAATCAAAGTCAACTTTATGAAAAGATACGTCAAAAATTATGACGCTTCACCCAGCCTACTAATTTTTTATTTCATTTGCTTTAAGAGGGCATTTAATGTGCTTACCGTTTTTTCTATTCGAATATTTAATACTAGTATAAAATATAACAGGGTGTAACTAGATAAGTGTAAAACATTTAAGGGGGTGATTCCTCATCGAAAAAAAGATGGGATCTTTCATATAAAGAAACTTCATTGGAGCATCCCTTGTTAAGATACAGCCCCTTGAAGGGGGTACATAAAATTTGTTTAACAATTTTTTTCACAAGCACTAAACTAGTTACAATATTGAAATTAACCTGACATTTTCTACTACCAAAAAGACACTTAGACAGTAATTTATTTGGTTTACCCCATGGTTGTAAGGGGTGGAAAACGCAACCCCTAAAATTTCGTTCCAACGTAACTTTTTGTCTTATTATTTGTTTACCATTTAAAATTTTATTTCCGATAGCCTGTTTCATTCTAAACAAAAAATGTCTCTTGAATTTTTTGACCAAAATAAACCAGTTCGCAGCAAAAAATTATTTTACGAACAAGATAGATATCGCCATAAAACAAAAATACGAAACTAA
This sequence comes from Psylliodes chrysocephalus, assembly GCA_927349885.1. NCBI lineage: Eukaryota > Metazoa > Arthropoda > Insecta > Coleoptera > Chrysomelidae > Psylliodes > Psylliodes chrysocephalus. The sequence goes on from OV651822.1 coordinate 43,437,631, forward strand.
TTTATCTAGTAGGCCGCTATTAGCGATACTGACAATTACATTGAAATCAAGCTGTCAGTTTGTAAATTTTTGAAATTGAAGTAATACTAATTGTGTATTGTTGTTCTGTTCGTAATTTGTTACTTTAATAATTCACTTGTTATTAAAATGGCATACACAAATGAGGAAATGGCTGATATGCATTACGTTTACGGTCTGTCGCAGGGGAATGGGTTAGAAGCTTCTAGAAGATATGCTGAAATGTATCCTCAATGGCAGCATCCTTCACATAGAATATTTGCCCGACTTCATCAACGATTACGAGAATATGGTTCATTCAACAAAAGAACGCATGATTGTGGTCGCCATCGAGAAGTAAGAACACCACAGCTTGAGGAAGCACTACTTAATTTTATTGAAGAATAACCTACTACCAGTACTAGAAAGATTGCTTTCCAGCTAAATGTTGATCATATGACGGTATTTCGAATTTTAAAGGAACATCTCTTATACCCTTACCATCTGCAATGAATACAGGCACTGTTACCGCGAGACTTTCCGAACCGTCTTGAATTTTGCAATTGGATGCTGGAAATGATTAGAAGAAATCGTGACTTTCTGAAGACGATTGAATTCACAGACGAATGTAGTTTTTCTCGGGACAAGATTATTAATTTTCCTAATTACCACATATGGGCTGATGAAAACCCCCACGCTATTGTCAAAACTCACCATCAAGAACACTTTTCTCTTCACAGAATCAGCACACTGTTGCTTCTTCTTCTGAATTGATGACACTCATATGCCTTTTTGCGACAGTGCCTTGCAAGAAGACGTACTTGTTATCCTAACGATTTGAGGTTTCTGATCCAGTAGGTACGTCTGTCTCAATCGTTGGATAGTTGTTCCACCATTCCTGAGACTCTTTTTGCATCTATTGTTTGATGGATGGCTTGAAAAATGCCATAACATTTCCACAGAAGGGTTCTGGGCCTGTCGTGGCCTTATCTGAGCCTTCTCGGGTTAATTCGTCGTTGCTCTGAGATCCCTTGTGGCCTGGCACCTAGGCTAGGGCCACACTGTTTTGATTAGTTAGCTCTGCCAGGGCTTCTAGACAATATTTCATCAGTCGTGATTTGATTTTTGGTGAGGGAATTGCGTTTAGAGCTTCTTAGCTATCAGAGTAAATGGCCATAGTTTTACGTGATATTTGCTGATTTACTATTTCTCTTGTATAGTGTTGTATGTCTATTAGTTTAGCATGGAACACTGTTACATCTTCTCTTAGACTTGGGTCCAAAGATTCCAGTACCGGTTATGGCTATATCAGTAGGCATTTCTAGAATAACTATGAATTTTTTTACCTGCTGGTCAACGCTATGTAGTTAACTAATTGGATTTGGTATCTGCATTAGCCTGTGAATAACCGACCTGGTTTCTCCTTGTATGAAGATGTTCAGTGATGTGAGGTTTAGTAGTACTTTAATTGCTGCAGTTGGTGTATGGCTCCAGTGGCAAGCCGTTGAATGCCGGTAAGTTGGTCTATTGCACTTACCTGTGCAGTTTTGGTTACACACGGCACTGCACCATATGTTTTCATGGATCTTATCACCCTTGTATATAACCATATTTTCGTTTTTCCCACATATTCTTCTACAGCTTATGAGAGCTATTGTAGTATTACAGTATAATTTACATCATAAAAATAATAACAAAATATTAAATATTAATAATTACATAAATATATATAGACAAAAAATAGTTAAATAAACGTTTTAACCATCGTAAGAAAACGCAAAAAAAACTCCGTTAGGAGAAAAATTTACGTTGTCTTATGATAATTAACTCAATCCACAACTAAGCGTTTTATTTCTTTAATTGAAATAGAAAATCATTTTGAAGTTCACAAAAATTTTGATACATAAAATACATTGGAGAAAATTTTAAAATATTTGTCCTGGGAGTCCGAAAATAGAAATACAAAGGGGAGCGAGTTCTGATACCTGTAACATTGAACATTAGTTGACGAAGTAGTTCGGGACAGTCAATTTTATAATTTAATAATTTGTAAAGAATGCAGATGGAATAACATTTCCTGCGAGTACCTAATTCAAGGATATCAAATCTATTCAGCAAGATGGTTTGCGGAATATTGCGAGTAGGGTAGACGCCATCTAGCTTGCACCACAAATATTTGACAAATTTTCGCTGAATTTTTCCTAATGCCTGACTATATACTTCATATCCAGGACTCCAAACAATGGACGCATATTCAAGTTTACTACGTATAAAAGCGTTAAAAATAGTTTTTAAAGTATTAGGCTCAGAGAACTGGCGTCCATTACGAATGACAAAACCCAAATTTCTGCATGCTTCTTTCTGAATAGTATTGACATGTTCAATAAAGTTTAACTTAGCGTCGAAAAGAACACCAAGATCTCTAAAAGAAAGACATTTATTGATGTTAATATTGTTGACAGTGAAATTATACTCAACCGGATTTAGTTTACGAGTGAAGCTGATAGAATTGCACTTAGATATGTTTAGTGGTAAGTTGTTAGAATTACACCAGAGGTTCAATTTATTTAGGTTCTCTTGCATAATCAAACAGTCATCAATATTGGATATTGATTTAATCAATTTTAAATCATAAATAATGAAGAGTAGCAGTTATTCCGATGAGTGGGATGAATAAATGGAATGTGCAGCAACTTAGGTAGTTTAAAAAAATAATTAAAGTCGGGATTTACATGGCGAACAGCGTCTTAGTATACCTACACAAAATATGTAAATATACCGATATGGAAATTTCTGGAGGGCAAATAAATACGTCATGATTACGTCAAAATTACTCACAAAATTATTCACAAAAATCAATATCCTTCTTTTTTTTATTATTATTTCATTACAATTTCTTTCCGAATGTCTTTTTGACGGCGCCGGCAGCAACCTCACGGTGACTGGGGTTTAAAACTTAACAATTATTGACCTTGACGGTAAGAGTTGATAAACTGTGGTTTTCACCTTAGTGGTTTCCCCATCGGTCTATGCCTTCCCTTACCTCTCACCACATGTCTCTTCACTCCTGATCTACAACAGGACCGGATTAATTGTGGTATGGATGTTGGCATCACAAATTTATTTTATCAATCAATAGCTATATCTTACTATACAAGGTGATTTGATAAATATTCGTAGTCATAAATCCGTAGGATCGAATATTCCGCGTATGGAAATTTAAATGAATAAAATAGGTTCATAACCATGACCCTTGTGTTTCTTATTCAGAACATTGGCGCCATAAGTGTAACTTGCGGGACGTAACGGAACTATAACTCGAAAATACGTACATGCAGAAATTTCTAGTTGCGCCAATTACTTTTTAAAAATTTAAATTTTACAGCGATTGTGGTTATTCGTCAGTGAAATTTCCACATCATGTAATTTACTATTTTATTTAGTAGCAAAGAAAATTACCTCGATAAATGAGATAAAATGCAACTTCAAAGGTCGTCGGTCGCAATCGCGTAGGCAATTTAAAATATTTGGAGTACCTATTTTATTTATTTCTCAGTTTGCATATTCTTGCTAGAAATTATTTTAAAAAGAAAATGCATTTTTAAGAATAATAAACGTGCTTGTTATATAATATAGTTACAGGAACATCGATTGATAAGACTCTCTTCTTTGTTCAGCCTTCTCACGCTTCACTTATTTTGAAAATAAAACAATTTTGTGTAGAATAAAAATGATTAAAGAAAGTTTTTACGTACATACTTTGATTTATTTCTGCGAACAAAAAGCTTATAGATTTCGAAAATAAAACGATTTTACGAGGTAAATAATCAACTAATGACCATATACAGGGAGAACATTAAGTTGATACTTTTTTAACTGTGTATAGAAGTCGTTAAAATAAAGATTTTTTCAAAAAAACTCACAATTAAAAAATCTAATACAGGGCCTGGACTTGTGCATGTAAACTAAATAATATTAATAATACTCTCCCTAATTCATCTGCTTACGAGTGAATTTTTACCGCAAAAACTAAGGGACGGTTATTATTACTTGCCGTGGCGCTCCTGGCCGACTTAAAGATGACTGATGGTGTCATCTTGACTTACAGGTGAGGAAACCCCCACCCACTATTATCGAAACGGTAACGCATGGCGATTTTTATAATTTAAATATTATATAAACAGATATTAAATTTCTGCTAATATGGCATCCATCAAATCTTATAGAGAAACATGCAAATAAATTCAGTAGGTTTCGAACCTTTTATCACAAAATTGTTCGCGAATCAATGCGGGCGCGTTAAGAGCCCCGCATACCGCCTGATCAATTCAAATGCGGGATTTGCTGGTTGCGTCGTCTCTAACATCCATCTCTTTTTATCGAAATAAACAATATCAACTGAGAATACATTGAAAAAGTTGTTTCTAAATTCGGATACGCGTATATAAATACGGTAATAGAAGCGAAACGACGGTTAGCAAAAAAACTGTGTTTTACCGTTTTTTAAACTATATACGCCAATATGACGAAAACTGTTCAAAAATTCGTAAAAATTTATTCTTGATTATTATTAGTCAAAAGCTTAAGGATTCTAATAGTTTTCAAATCATATTTTTATCATAAGTCATAAGCGAGATAATTAAGGTAAACTAACATTATGTCACAATATGCTTGATGTACAGAAGAATATAACTTATTAACATATTTATAAGTGCGAAAATTGCTTACAGGAATTTAAAGTGGTAGATATATTTTGTATTTTTTAATTTATTAAAAGTCGGGATAAAAGCTAAAAGATGTGCAAATTTTTATGTTCTAATAAAAAGTTGAATTATAAATTCAAATAACTAATTAAATTTAATTTTTTTAAAAAATTGTTCAAATAAAAGTTGTTTGTAATATCATTCTCTATAATTCTTATTCCACACAAAATTTCTCTAAAATAGACCGTATTCGATTTATTTGAGAAAACGTAAATTTTGAATTTAAAAAAAAACAAAAAAGGAAACAGAGAAAAACAAAAAATTTTAAATTTAGTCTGTAATCCATCCTGCGGTAAAATGATTTAATTTTGGTAGTCGTAACATCTGGGGGATACCTTATAGAGGGTCGTTTTTCTACTTTATGAAATATATCTGTTATTTACACTTAGAGAAGAAAATTCTTCAAATAAAAGTTGCATATAATGTTATTCTCTATAGTTTTTGTTATATACATAATTTTTCTAAAATGTTCCATATTCAAGAAATTTGACAAAAAGTGCAAAATTCCAATTTGTAAGAAAATTGCTCAAATAATAAAGTTATTTGCGAAATTATTCTCTATAATTTTTATTCTTTATATAATTTCTCTAAAATGGACCGTATTGGAAGAATTTGAAGAAAAATATAAAATTTAAATTTTTCAGTATTTTCGTTGTCAATGAATATTTACAGGGGTTATACAAAATAACCGGAAAAAGATTGTAATAACTAGACAGGAAAGTCATGTGTTGGACACATCAGATTTTTAAATATAATGTTTTGAGTGTCGTGACAGTGACAGTTTATATTTATTTTTAAAAGAAATGAAAATAAGTATTGTACTAATTGTTTTTCAAAATATATGAAATGATTATAATTTCACCTAATGTCTACCGGCAAAAGACCGGTAGGCCTTCGTTCAAGCTGACGGCCCTCTTTCAGGCAGGGGGCCCTCTTTCAGGCAGTGGGCCCTCGTTCGGGCAGTGGGTTCTTGTTTAGATTTTTTGTTTGCAGATTACATTATAAGGTTTATTGACAAAGTCCAAATTGACATAACATTTATACCTAATACTTAATTAGGCAGGATCGGTTTCGTGGCCAATATAAATCAAACAATTTTTGTCATAAAATATATTTATTGTGTTATCTTGCTTGTTGTATTTTAATATTCACTGTTAATGTAATAAACTGATAAAGCATTGTATGCTTAACTTTAAACCTAAGAAATTGCATAGGTACCTACATAAATAATCTGTCTACTTTTGCAAGTTTTGGTCAAAAATTTGTTTAGGTAAACTTTAATACGATGGAAATTAACATATTTTACTGAAGTACATTGCTTTTAAAATTCTATGTGATAAAATTTTGTTCCTAAGTTATGTTCATAGGAAAAATTGTATACATAACTCGTTGAAAATCGTTATTTCTGTACTCTCACTTTCCAAATTAGTTTTGGAATATACCATTTTTTTACTTCTTTTGCGCTTCTAAAAAAATGTATTGCATTTAACTTCTCCCAAGACATAATTAAAAATAATAATTTTTTAATGGGAGGAACTTCCTACAACTAATATTTCTAAAACCATTACACATAATCTGGTGGTCTGCTCATCGCAGGTTCTGTCTCCGACCTACGTGTGGTAGAAGTTCTTGCTTACAACACTGAGTATCTAACGCAAACCACATAAAAATAGTACTAAAATTACTTACGTCCTTCAATATTGTTACAGGTTCTTTTTCTTTTTAAAGAACAACACAAATAGTTTTTATTAATTTTAGATTTTCTTTTTGGATTTATTTATTTTTAAAAACTAAATATACAACAACGCAATCACCGCACAGTCACAGAAACAATAGATGCACACGTTATGCAGTCAAATTTAGTATAACCTACTGTTATTGTATTGTACTCTTAGGCCCGGTTTTTCAATGTAATGTTAACTTGGAGGTTAACTAACTTCTACTTGAAGGTTAACTTTTAGTTAAAATAAGAAACGTTTTTTAATGTAAATTGTACTTCTTGTTAATTGACCTAGATTTTAATTTGGCAACGTTGTATTTTTATGTGTTCTGTGATGGTTCTGTGGTATTCTCCCGGTGAATATATTGCCTTTCATCGTGGGTATTCTAAGGTTATTTTCCTCGATGAATGACATATTCAAACTTAAAAAGAAAGATAACTTATAAAGATTTAAGAAGACGCCAAATTTTCAATTCTTGGAATTTGGAATGTTTCTATAAATCTATTCAAGAATCTATTATTTAGGCAGAGACAACATTTAACTGTAGGTCCCGAACTTCATCAATGATCATCTCAACAGTCCGCTTCGACAATCTAAATATTTTGAAAAAATCTAAACTAACATATTGTTCCATAAAATTAAGCCTCTGTCGAATTATTTTTGGCCTTCTCACTATTTCTTCCTCTTCGCTATTGTAGACATTAACAATATTTAAAGCATCCATAATGTCAAAGCACATGTAGGTTATAAAGTGAAGATTATCTCTTAACAATGGGTTAACAGTACCCTGAGAGTAAGGTTAAAATTAGCTTTCGGTTAGTCTTTAACTATCAATTGAAACAGAAATGTTTTAGTTAACATTCAGTTAGCTCAAGGTTAGAGTAACTACACATTTAAAAACCGGCCCTTAGTACTTTTAGTAATTAGGAATTTTTAAAACAATGGGCGTGTCAAGCGTTTGATCTCCTTTTTTCTTTTACCCTGTTCTTTAGTATCCGGTCGGCGTAATAAATAATTATCATAGGAAGGTAATAGGTAATTAGTAAATTATATTTCTTGTTTGGAACTAAGATTTCTTACAAAACCATTTGCTCAAATTTAGGTATATTGTTTATAAAAATTCTTTACGGATTTAAAATTATTTTTCCAACGAAGAGATTCTAATAAAATAATGCATTTTAGCATTGTATTTATTTAATTTAGTATATAAGTAACTAATATTTAATGTAGCCTTATTATTTATATAGTCCGTAATAATTATAATTACGAGATCGTTAATTGTATATATATATATATATATATATATATATATATATATATATATATATATATATATATATGTGTTTGAATAAAATATCTACGCTTAGCACTTTCAGTGTTATGTTTTCCAGTGTATGCTGAGAATCCCGTCTCTAATGGTCTACGTATTACTTAATTCTAAAAAAATCCGCCGGGTTTTGCGATGGCAGCAAAAATCAGTGGCAATTACTTAAATTTTATTTTGATCATATCTCTCTTATTTGGTGAGAAAAAATTCTCCGGTTTTTTTTAATCGGTTTTAAATTTTATTTGTAAAGGAGGCTGTTTTTTAGAATTTCAATTTTTATCGTAGTTTAAAAAATAAAAATTTCATAATTTTTTTTTCAAAAATGTAAAAAACACGCTCCAATTGTATAAAAATTACCAATCGACTAGTGAAAACAAAAAAAATATATTTTTAAAAATAAGGACGTTACGGTCAAAAAACGAAATATATGTGGTGTGCGGGGCTCTTAAGGTGCGTCCTCACCGAATCAAACACTGTCGATCGACTCTGTCTATCGACGTTGTCGACTTTGTGTGTACGCGGCAATCGACGGTGTCGATCGACAAAATAAATCGATCGACATGTCGATTTGTTTTCCATGGCCTGTCGGTAAACATGAAAGAGCAGTCGATCGATTTTAGTGTATGGACGTGTTTTCGACGTTCGGTTTTTGACGTTCGACATTCGACAAACTGTTAGTACTGAGTAATAAGTACTCAGTAACGTCTTGCCTTGTTGACTCTGTAGTTGTGTTTTCGTTGTAGATATGGAATGGGAACAAGATAAAGTCATAGCCTTTATTGAGGCATACAAAGTGAGAAAAAATCTATGGGATTCTAATAACAAAAACTATAAGAGCAGAAACTTTATAGGCACGATGCCCTTATGGAAATTGCTAATGAATTTAACGTCGAGAAGCAAGCGGTAGAATAAAAAATTAGAAATCTTCAAAGTCAATTTGCTAGAGACGTAAAAAAATAAAGGACAGCAACAAATCTGGTAATAAATATGTAAATTCACTTTCCAACATTCGAAAAAAATTTCTAAAACTACCATTACACCTGTATTGAAGGCTCAATATGTTGAAGTCATCTTTTTTTAAATCTTCTATAAAATAACTAGCGTTGTATCTAGTTCTACTTTGACGACTTGGTCGAACCCAAAATCTTCTTTTGCGTGCAAGTTTTCTTTTTTTAGTCGCGATAATAATATATGCGGTACAAGCAACTATAATGTCATCTTCGCCAGACATGTTAATTTCGACTGATCGCCAAAAATTTCTGTCAACTATGGTGTGGACAGATGCAGTTTTGTAGACTTGTTGATCAACAATGTCAATAGACAGAGGTGATCGGCAGTGTTGATTCGGCGAGGAAGCACCTTTAAGGTACTAATTACTAAGTACTCAATAACGTCTTGCCTTGTTGACATTGTACTTGTGTTTTCATTGAAGAAATGGAGCAGGAACAAGATAAAATCATAGCCTTTATTGAGGTATACAAACTGAGAACAAATCTATGGGATTCTAAAAACAAAAACTATAAGAGCAGAAACTTGAGGCACGATGCCCTTATGGAAATTGCTAATGAATTTATAGTCGAATTTCGACTGATCGACAAATATTTCTGTCAACTCTGGTGTGGACAGATGCAGTTTTGTAGACTTGATCAACAATGTCGATAGACAGAGTCGATCGGCAGTGTTGATTCGGTGAGGATGTACCTTTAGATACCTACGCCATCGATCCGATAAATATGAGAATTATGTTTATGTTTTTATCTGTATTGCCATTTTTTTCGGTACTTCTTCACGCTTAATTGCGTACCAGTTATTATAATTCAGTCGCGTGTGATTTCAGTAGCGTTTTTATCTAAAATACTGAATTTAAATTGTTCAGTATGGTAAATTAGGACAACAATAAACTTGTCGATATCTTGCTTATTTAGTGTCTTCTAAGTGCAGGTGGTGCATCAGTGCGATCCCATCATAGTCCCAGACTTTCCATTTTTCTGGCTCGTCGGGCTAGAGATACAGGAGATTTGCGGGAACATCGTGAAGGACATATAGGAAGACCGAGAAGATATGAAGTGAGTTTGTGTTGAAGAGAATGGTGACAACTTTGAACACATTATTTAAATTAGAGACAACCGTATTCGATACATGTTGGACTAAATTAATGTAAGTTTCCTATTTTTAGTTTTTTTTTAAAAATTGTTTGAAAAACTTATTTATTTTAATAGCTTCTATACACAGTTAAAAAATAAAAGCTTAGGATTTACTTTGCATACCTATACACTCTAGAATCACTTGGAGTTAATGTTTACCTTCTCATACTCAGCTCCAGTTTCAATTTCACAAGGTACTTGCAGTTGACTAAGCACAGTGAAATATTATTTTAGTTGAAAGTTTACTCATAAAGTGTGTTCCTCAATGAAATTCAGTTTTTAAAATTACCCTTATTGTGGGACTCTGATGACCCGTCAATTCCCCCTAAATGTTATATCTATTAACCTCTTTAATATTTCGTTGTTTTCTTAACTTTTTCATTATCTTTAGAAATAGCAATTAAATAGGCATTGTCTAATGTACTCTGTATATTTTTTTTATAACAATTTTAGCTCGAGTGATGAAACGTATGTTTTTCAATTATCTATCGCGGTTGAGATCTAAGGACTTTTTGTTTTTAGAAAAAATAAACGTATTTTTAGATTCTGATACAATCCAATCTAAATTAAGTTTTTTGTTTGTCGAATTAAGATTTATGTTCATTAAATTTGATAAAGAGGAGCAATCTTTATTATTTTCCTTCATGCAAAAACTAGTTTTTAGGAGCAGATTTATTACTATCTTTATTCATATACTCTCTTTATAGGGTAGGCATGCCCGCCCACCTAACACTATATTCAAGGGGCAAATGATAATAATAAATATATGTTTATTAAAGCTAAACTAAATGTGCGTTTTTTATTTTTAAATAAGGATTGACATGGAATAAAGGAAATAGAAATTGATGGACAAAATTAAAATTAGTTTACCGTAACACCAAACGGTGGAAAATGTTAATATTAAATTGATTGAATATCAATATATTCCATTAAAAAAATATGTATATTGACATTTTTAAAAGTGTCTCCTTTCTCGTTTTGAGTAGATAAACATGATTACACCACTCAGCATCATCATATATAATTAAAAATGGTGTGAAGTTGACTATTATTTCCAAATATTCATTTTCTAATATCTTTGATTGGAAGTACAAAAAATTATCGGTTAGTAAATTTTTCCCAAACAATTTATAAATGGAAAAAATTTAAACAAACTAACCAATATTTAAATAATAAACACACATCACGACGCTACTGGCTCTTCCTAATTTATTCTGCTTCTACATGTTGTAAGCGACCAGCTCGTCAATACCGGTTAATGCACCACTGTTTTGACCAGATATGTTATTGATTCTGTTTTGAAGATTAGCTGTTGTTTCTTCTATAGTTGATCCTATGGTTAAGACAGTTGCATCAGCGAATATGGCTAATTTTCTATCTCTGGAATGTCATAGGTGTATAATAAATATAATACTGGCCCAAGAATACTTCTCTGGGGAACGCTAGCATTTATTGACTTTAGTTCAGAGTATTGGTTTTTTATTTTAACTTTAAATGTTCGCTGCAATAGAAATGATTCTAGTAGTTGGACATATGGGAAAAAATTCTTTATTTTAAATAGACAGGTCTTGATGCCACACTTTATCGAAGGCTTTTAAGATATCAAGAAATATTGCGGAATATTTTTTTACTTCTAGAGAATTTTTAATTTTATTTATTATGCAATGGATCTGATGAATCGTAGAATGTTTATCCCGAAATCCGTATTGTTAGGACGGGTTGTTTTTTGTTATTTGAGTAATATCTCAGATAGTTTTGATATAATAGGTAGAAGCAAGATTGGTCTATTCGCGATTTAAGCTAAGTGATACGCCCTCTGGAGGAAATTTGTAGAAGGTCCGTATAAGTAGGATATCGTTCAGTGTTGCCAGAAGTAGCAAAACTTCGCTACGTCGTCGGATTTTAGCTTTTGAAGAAGTGGATAAGACCTTTTATTTAAAAATCAAAATTTGTGTGTGGTAATATGTAATCATACTCTATATTTATTTAAGGATTTTTTTATAACACCGATTTATTATATTTATTTTTTTAAAATTTCAGTTCATTTATTAATTTTGTTTTAAAATCAGTTGATCATTTGGCAACATTGGCGTTCGTGTTCATTGTCTACATTTTAATTTGTATCAATTGCAATTCCGAGTTTTTTCTTACTTTTTAGCTTTAAATTTTTTTATTTCTTATAGTATGTGATAGTGTTTATATTACAAATGAAATCTGCAAAAACGTCCCCAGAAAATTGCAATCTATATGGTGTTAATGTCAAAATCAAAACTGAAGTATTCAATATTTTCCAAGTGCAAGTCGTAAAATTTTGTTTTTTACGATAAATATCTACAAATTCACAATATTGAAATTTTACAAAACTTTGTTTAGAATCAAACTGTAATCTGATTTGTGACGGTTTTATTACCATTTACATGTATACAAAGTACTACATGATTCACTTGATAATATAAGAATAAGTCTAGTAAGATTTTTAAATAAGTTCATCAATAATAAACGTGTGGTACCTGAAATGTCCTTTAAACCACATAATAAAACATGTCCTGGGTTTAGTGAATACATATTTCTAGATGTTCTTGTAGCAACCAATAGGTGAATATTTCCAACAAATAAGTCATACACATGATAAATATTATATTTATGACGAAAGCACGAGACTTAAACTTAAATTAACACTAAATGAAACTCAAAAACACTATTACAATGAGAATATTATCTAAAAACAGTTAAAACAATCACAAATACGCCCAAAACAAAAACATGTAAACAAAAAAACATCCTACTTATAAGTGACAAATGACAGGCGCGCGAAAATTAATTTGAATCGCCAATATGATGTTATTTCATTATTGGAGTTTCCCGGTTTGGTATCATTATTTTACCTCAGAAATTTTCCATAGTAGTGGAACATGGTTGAAGTCTAAATGCTGCAATAATTAAGTAAGTTTTACTAAACCTTTTCGTAGTAATTTCTTTAGTATCTCTTCTGTGATCAGATTAAACCCTGGAGCTTTTTTATATTAATACTATTGTTTATTTCTCTTTGTACTTCTTTAGAACTAGTCATATTTTCACTATATCACTAATTTTCTCTTGGTTGTCCATTTCAATTTCTTCACCTTCTCCTGGATTTTGGTGGAAAATGTGTTTTAAATAGTTGGCAAAAGTATCAATTTTTGTTTGCAACTTTTCCCCTCATCCCATTTTCCGTTCCCTATATTGGGGATATGTGTTGAATTGATTTGTTTAGTTTTTTAACAGCTGTCTATAATGAGCAATCAGTGATTTGTCATATGTAAGCTCTCTTAGATATTTGTTGGTTGACTTATTTTTAATTTCTATCTTTTTTTGTTCTCTTCGGTTCTCATTGTTTGCCACTCCTTTTGTGTCTTCCTTGTTTTGTATTAAATCCCATATTTCTTTGAGGTAATTAATACCTATGGTTTTCCTTTGTATTAATACAGCTTGTTATATATTGACCATAAATAATTCTGTTGCTCTATCATAATCTTTCACTGTCCTAATTGGGACATTTTATTCAATTTTTTTAGGAAGTTCTAGTTGAAATCTTTCCCCATCTGTATGTTTATTCGTCAGTGTGGGATTGAGTTCTCTGGTGATAATCTTTATAAAATTTGCGGCAGTATTTCTGGAAAAAAAAGAGAGTCCAGAAGGTCGTTTTTTTGTTTATATCGCTTAGCAAATATCTAGGTTTTCCCGTGGAGTGCCACCTACATTTCTGATCTTCGATTGCCTCGTTTAGTTATTTTCCTTTGGTTGTAGTAAGTCTCGTGAAGGTGTACCAGAGGAAATTCAAAGATTTCGTGTCGTGTCAGACTTGAAAATACCCTATCAAAACAGTTGGCGTGGTATAACCACTGATAATTTTGTCTAAAGTGTTCCGTTGGTTAATTATTTACTTACAAAGAAACTCATGTTACTTGGAACTATCCGTAAGAAGAAACCAGAAGTAACATTCCAAAAAAGAATAGGATGGTATATGTAATATTCAGTCTACATGATGATACAATTTGTCTAGACATCCAAAATAAGCCAGATATAAAGGTGGCGTTGACAATGCCGATAAGCTCATTAGATAGTATTCATTGAACATGACATATATTTGTGCCTATAATGCTTTTATTTTACACATTGAGAAACCCCCGGATTGGCAAAAATAAAATTTCTCGAGTTGAGTTGATTTTGCTCGAAGCAATATGGAGAAAAGATCCCTCCACAGAAACCATAAGAAACATGTAAAGTCGGCTTTACGAGATTGTGGGCTAGTAGTGGAAGACCAACATATTCCTCAATCGAAAATGCAACAAGAAAGTAAACACAAAAACATATCGTACGGTATTTGTAGGAAGTTTATATGCAGAAAAAATAACAAACAATTACGTGTATGTCAAATTAAAATATATCTTAGTTATAATATTAAAAATTTGGTATCAAAGCACCAGGTTCATCCCTTCCACTAAAATTTTATTTAATACATAGGTGCTTAATTTTATGTTAGTTTATTGTTTTTTATTGGTTTTTTATTGTTTTTCTATTGGTTTTTTTATTGTTTTTCTATTGTTCTTTATTGTTTTTTATTGTTTCTTTTATTGTCTTTTTATTGTTTTTTCATGTTTTTTATTGTTTTATTTTATTGTTTTTACTGTTTTTGTTTTTATTGTGTTCTATTATTTTTTATTGTTTTTTTTGTTTTTTTTTGTGCTAAGGTTATTTCGCCTCGAGTTATGTGTAGGCTTTGTTACTGTTTCTTAGCGCCAATTTAGGAACAGCACTGTTAATTAGAACCCAACAGTGAATGGTCGAGTGGGGAATCCTACCAAGGCATCAGAATTAATTTTAAATAATTAAATTAAATGAAAAAATTCCGGCCAACGGTGGGATTCGAACCTCCATTGTTTTTTTATTGTTTCTTTGTGTTTTTTATTGTTATATTGTTTTTTGTTTTAAATAAATTTTTTATTTTCATTTTATTTTTTTTTTATTGTTTCTTTAATGTTTTTTTTATCATTTTTTTGTTTTTAATGTTTTTTTTGTTTCCTTGTTTTTTATTGATTTTTTTATTGTTTTTTATTGTTTTTCATTGTATTTTCCTTGAATTTCATTATTTTTTATTGTTTTTTTTTTTTTGTTTTTTATCGTTTTTTTTTTGTTTTTAATGTTTTTTTTTTGTTTCCTTGTTTTTTATTGATTTTTTATTGATTTTTTTTTTATTGTTTTTTATTGTATTTTCGTTGAATTTTATTATTTTTTATTGTTTTTTTTTTGTTTTTTATTGTTTTTTATTGTTTTTTATTGTTTTTTATTGTTTTTTATTGTTTTTTATTGTTTTTTATTGTTTTTTATTGTTTTTTATTGTTTTTTATTGTTTTTTATTGTTTTTTATTGTTTTTTATTGTTTTTTATTGTTTTTTATTGTTTTTTATTGTTTTTTATTGTTTTTTATTGTTTTTTATTGTTTTTTATTGTTTTTTATTGTTTTTTATTGTTTTTTTATTGTTTTTTTATTGTTTTTTTATTGTTTTTTATTGTTTTTTATTGTTTTTTATTGTTTTTTATTGTTTTTTATTGTTTTTTTATTGTTTTTTATTATTTTTTATTGTTTTTTATTGTTTTTTTATTGTTTTTTATTGTTTTTTATTGTTTTTTATTGTTTTTTTATTGTTTTTTATTGTTTTTTATTGTTTTTTATTGTTTTTTATTGTTTTTTTATTGTTTTTTATTGTTTTTTTATTGTTTTTTATTGTTTTTTATTGTTTTTTTTATTGTTTTTTTATTGTTTTTTATTGTTTTTTATTGTTTTTATTGTTTTTATTGTTTTTATTGTTTTTTATTGTTTTTTATTGTTTTTTATTGTTTTTTTATTGTTTTTTATTGTTTTTTATTGTTTTTTATTGTTTTTTATTGTTTTTTATTGTTTTTTATTGTTTTTTATGGTTTTTTATTGTTTTTTATTGTTTTTTATTGTTTTTTATTGTTTTTTATTGTTTTTTTTATTGTTTTTTATTGTTTTTTATTGTTTTTTATTGTTTTTTATTGTTTTTTATTGTTTTTTATTGTTTTTTTATTGTTTTTTATTGTTTTTTATTGTTTTTTATTGTTTTTTATTGTTTTTTATTGTTTTTTATTGTTTTTTATTGTTTTTTATTGTTTTTTATTGTTTTTTATTGTTTTTTATTGTTTTTTATTGTTTTTTTATTGTTTTTTATTGTTTTTTATTGTTTTTTATTGTTTTTTATTGTTTTTTTATTGTTTTTTATTGTTTTTTATTGTTTTTTATTGTTTTTTTTTATTGTTTTTTTATTGTTTTTTATTGTTTTTTTATTGTTTTTTATTGTTTTCTATTGTTTATTTATTGTTTTTTTTATTGTTTTTTGTTTTTTTTTGTTTTTTATTGTTTGTTTTTTATTGTTTTTTATTGTTTTTTTATTGTTTTTTATTGTTTTTTGTTGTTTTTTATTGTTTTTTATTGTTTTTTATTGTTTTTTATTGTTTTTTTATTGTTTTTTATTGTTTTTTTTATTGTTCTTTTATTGTTTTTTATTGTTTTTTTATTGTTTTTTATTGTTTTTTATTGTTTATTTATTGTTTTTTTATTGTATTTTTATTGTTTTTTTATTGTTTTTTTATTGTTTTTTTATTGTGTTTTATTGTTTTTTATTGTTTTTTATTGTTTTTTTTATTGTTTTTTTATTGTTTTTTATTGTTTTTTTATTGTTTTTTATTGTTTTTTATTGTTTTTTATTGTTTTTTATTGTTTTTTATTGTTTTTTATTGTTTTTTATTGTTTTTTATTGTTTTTTATTGTTTTTTTATTGTTTTTTTATTGTTTTTTTATTGTTTTTTATTGTTTTTTTATTTTTTTTTATTGTTTTTTATTGTTTTTTGTTGTTTTTTTTATTGTTTTTTATTGTTTTTTATTGTTTTTTAT
The DNA here is from genome assembly GCA_927349885.1 of Psylliodes chrysocephalus. Taxonomy (NCBI): domain Eukaryota; kingdom Metazoa; phylum Arthropoda; class Insecta; order Coleoptera; family Chrysomelidae; genus Psylliodes; species Psylliodes chrysocephalus. The sequence goes on from OV651822.1 coordinate 43,454,535, forward strand.
TGTTTTTTATTGTTTTTTATTGTTTTTTATTGTTTTTTATTGTTTTTTATTGTTTTTTATTGTTTTTTATTGTTTTTTATTGTTTTTTATTGTTTTTTATTGTTTTTTTTATTGTTTTTTATTGTTTTTTTATTGTTTTTTATTGTTTTTTTTTATTGTTTTTTATTGTTTTTTTTAATTGTTTTTTATTGTTTTTTATTGTTTTTTTATTGTTTTTTATTGTTTTTTTTTATTGTTTTTTATTGTTTTTTTTTATTGTTTTTTATTGTTTTTTTATTGTTTTTTATTGTTTTTTATTGTTTTTTTTATTGTTTTTTTATTGTTTTTTATTGTTTTTTTATTGTTTTTTATTGTTTTTTATTGTTTTTTATTGTTTTTTATTGTTTTTTATTGTTTTTTATTGTTTTTTTTTATTGTTTTTTATTGTTTTTTTATTGTTTTTTATTGTTTTTTATTGTTTTTTATTGTTTTTTATTGTTTTTTAGTGTTTTTTATTGTTTTTATTGTTTTTTTATTGTTTTTTATTGTTTTTTATTGTTTTTTATTGTTTTTTATGGTTTTATTGTTTTTTTATTGTTTTTTTATTGTTTTTTTATTGTTTTTTTATTGTTTTTTATTGTTTTTTATTGTTTTTTTTATTGTTTTTTATTGTTTTTTTATTGTTTTTTATTGTTTTTTTTATTGTTTTTTATTGTTTTTTATTGTTTTTTATTGTTTTTTTTTATTGTTTTTTATTGTTTTTTATTGTTTTTTTATTGTTTTTTATTGTTTTTTTATTGTTTTTTATTGTTTTTTATTGTTTTTTATTGTTTTTTTTATTGTTTTTTATTGTTTTTTATTGTTTTTTATTGTTTTTTATTGTTTTTTATTGTTTTTTATTGTTTTTTATTGTTTTTTATTGTTTTTTTGTTGTTTTTTATTGTTTTTCATTGTTTTTTATTGTTTTTTTATTGTTTTTTATTGTTTTTTTATTGTTTTTTTTATTGTTTTTTATTGTTTTTTATTGTTTTTTATTGTTTTTTATTGTTTTTTATTGTTTTTTATTGTTTTTTATTGTTTTTTATTGTTTTTTATTGTTTTTTATTGTTTTTTATTGTTTTTTATTGTTTTTTATTGTTTTTTATTGTTTTTTATTGTTTTTTATTGTTTTTTATTGTTTTTTATTGTTTTTTATTGTTTTTTATTGTTTTTTTATTGTTTTTTATTGTTTTTTATTGTTTTTTATTGTTTTTTATTGTTTTTTATTGTTTTTTATTGTTTTTTATTGTTTTTTATTGTTTTTTATTGTTTTTTATTGTTTTTTATTGTTTTTTATTGTTTTTTATTGTTTTTTATTGTTTTTTATTGTTTTTTTATTGTTTTTTATTGTTTTTTTATTGTTTTTTATTGTTTTTTATTGTTTTTTTATTGTTTTTTATTGTTTTTTTATTGTTTTTTATTGTTTTTTTATTGTTTTTTATTGTTTTTTATTGTTTTTTATTGTTTTTTATTGTTTTTTATTGTTTTTTATTGTTTTTTATTGTTTTTTATTGTTTTTTATTGTTTTTTATTGTTTTTTATTGTTTTTTATTGTTTTTTATTGTTTTTTATTGTTTTTTATTGTTTTTTATTGTTTTTTATTGTTTTTTATTGTTTTTTATTGTTTTTTATTGTTTTTTATTGTTTTTTATTGTTTTTTATTGTTTTTTATTGTTTTTTATTGTTTTTTATTGTTTTTTATTGTTTTTTATTGTTTTTTATTGTTTTTTATTGTTTTTTATTGTTTTTTATTGTTTTTTATTGTTTTTTATTGTTTTTTATTGTTTTTTATTGTTTTTTATTGTTTTTTATTGTTTTTTATTGTTTTTTATTGTTTTTTATTGTTTTTTATTGTTTTTTATTGTTTTTTTATTGTTTTTTATTGTTTTTTATTGTTTTTTATTGTTTTTTATTGTTTTTTATTGTTTTTTTTTATTGTTTTTTATTGTTTTTTATTGTTTTTATTCTTTTATTGTTTTTTATGGTTTTTTTATTGTTTTTCATTGTTTTTTATTGGTTTTTATCCTTTTTAACTACCCAAAACCGAAAAACATGGCAAGTGGTCTAGGAGACGAAAAAGTTTGGGGACCTCTAGTTTAAACCTTCAGATCCTGTATACATATATTTTAAGTATCTTGTACATATATTTTAAGTAGTATTAGTAGCTTTAATTAGGTACAATTAAATATAAATAATGTATTTACTGAATTACTTACATGTCTATTATACTGTATAAAAATAATTATTGTTCGTAATAAAGAATAGATTGCCTGAAACGAGAGTAATTAAAAAAATCATAGTTTATTTGAATGGAGGAATTATGTGAATATTCGGGTTGCAGACCGTAACTTATTACTTTACAACAAAAAAAATAAATCTGAAGCGCGTTTAAAAAAATGTTTCTAAAGTAGGCCATAATTAATTAAGACAGATATACGAGCTATGCTTGTGATAACTATACATGCCTCTGAATAAAATTTATACATTATATCCAAAATTCGTCATCAAACATTAATCCTTTAACAAGGATAACGTCACAAAGCAATCCATTTGAATTACAAATGAGATTAAAAGCTCCCTTCGAATTTACTCATGTTACCAGGAATAATTTCTCTAGTTTCGAGATTATATATCGGATTTGTCGTGCAAAATACTAAGCCAAAATTAACTTGTTTTCACATCTTCAATTTATGACACACTCATAAACAGAATAGTATTTAAACCAATTATATAAAAACTGTGATCTAATGTTATTTTTTTTATATTACACAATGAAACAACCGACAATTACAAAACAAAGAACAATCTAATCGCTACTGACCCACTCTAAATGGTTAGTACTTTATATTTTTATTTACATAAATAAAATTGATCTTGCTCATAAAACATGTAAAATTCATCAATATTCCAAATAAAATTGAAAAAGTCAGAATAGGAAGACGCAAGTTTAAATCTTTAAAGTTTACAAATGAAATAGTGATTGAATAATTTGAAAATACAGAAAAAAAATCTCTCTACGAATTATTAAGACCATCTCCGAACCTCAAAGGTGAAAACAAGATTTGAAAAAAGCCTATCGTCGTCGGGATTCGAACCCAGACATCCTTGTTTTCTAGACAAACGCCCTTTCCTCCAGACTCTAGAACATCAACGACATTCATAGACAAACATTTGATGTGCTAGTTTGGGCCAAAAGAAGTTCAGGTTTGTACTCAAATCTTCAAATATATTTATACAGCATCGGTATATATTAGAAATAGTGTTTGTTACGTGAAATTATGTTTTAAATTTTTAATAATTAGTTTCTATTTTTCTTAATTTCTCTTCTGGAGCGCATTTCAACGAAGATTGTCGTGCTTATTTATTTAGTACTGTTTTATATACAGGGTGTTAAATATACCGACAAACTTTAAGGGATGGTGGGGACAACAAAATAAATATTTTTTCTAATAAACATATGTCCGATAACGCTTAAATTCCGAAATACAGGAATTTTTATACAAAAATAAATGCACCCAGTAGATAATTGCGATTTTTATAATTCTTTTGAATAAAGCAACCATAAATATAACTTTTTGTCCCTTGATAGTTTTACATAATATCTCTCTTTGTTTGTAAGAAAAAAATAATATTCTAACTGTCGCACGTCTCTAAAACAACTAAAAATACATCTCAAAACAAAAACAAAGAGATGGGAAAAAATAGGACACAATACAGTATTTTTAGTTGATTGATCAAATACACTATAAATGTTTCAAAAATATACACGGTGATATTCTTTTTTCCCGGGGGCACACCAATGAAAATTTTGGATAAACGCAAATGGGTCCAAAAGATACCTCATCAAGATCTCAACAATCGATTAAAACGTTTTCAAGATATTGATTAAAAATGGATTTTTCGTTTTTAATTTTAACACCCTATATCTCGGAAACGAAGAGTTTTAGGACATATGTTTATTAGGGTTGCCCAAAAAAAGCGAACATTTTTTTATTTAAGTCTCCTATAAAAATATGTTAGTTTATCATATTTTAACAGCCCCCACCAGAGGACAGCTTAAACAAAAATTTAAAGGGTCTCTCCGAATTTTTAAAAAATTCCAAAATCGTCGAAAACTGGATTTTTTTGTTATAATTTTTTTTTTCTCATTATTTTATTTTTTTCAATAGGAAAAATCATAAAGATCCTGAAAATTTCAAGTCGAAATTTTAATATTGAAAGGTCGCTCCGAATTTTTCTAAAGTTTCAAATCGAGTACTTTATATCTTTTCGAGCTACTTTTTAACATGAATATTAACGAACTTTATATTTTTTTGTTTTCATTAAACTTTTTTTTCGTTTCTCATGCTTCAATTTCATTCTTTATTATGTAAAATTAAAGAGTTGACAACGTCGCCAAGAAGTGCTTCTCTTATATCGGCCGGTGTTAGCCAATTCTAGACAAATACAAATCTTCTAATAAATAAGAGCGTCGGTAAATGGTAGAGGATATGCTCGATAATCTCATCTTCTTATTCGTACTTCCTGCAGAGTGCATATTCTGACAACTCCGTAGTTGGCAATATCCAGTCAGATTGCCTGTGATCAGTAAGACGGTGGTTATCTTTGATTCATCTTAAGTTGACCACATTGTTGGTGGATACTTCGACCAAAGCTTCGTGACATTCTAGTACTAACCCTGAATAAATTCGTTGTATGTCCAGGGTGAGTAATGCTTGTCTGCTATTTGTATAGATAAGCATGTTCCTTTCAGTGATATTATTTCTGGTGATTTATTTTTCTGCTATGTGAATCCCCGTGAGGTCGGTTTGAACTACACTTGCACTACTGCTCACAGCCAATTTTATGTTTAGGTTTAAGGATCTGGAGTATATTTGACATCCTGAGCCTTGTTTTGTTTTAGAACCGTCGGTGTAGATATTAATCGTACCTGCCACTTCTGGTTCTTTTATTTGTTCTGTTATAACTTTATGTGGCTTATAGAAGATATATCTCGGTGAGATAGAGTCCATGTTTGCTTGAAGCTGTGGGAGCATATCTAGCGTCTTCTGCCAAAAGCGATATCTCGCCTCACCAGATCTTACATCAGGTTCAACTTCAACCGTGTCGAGGCGTGTCATTGTAAACAGAGTAACCTCCTTGATTTAAATTTCAAGGGGAGTGAGACGAAGAATGACTTCCATGGTTCTGGTCGGTGTGGTTTTCATGGACCCTGTTATGTTGAGACATGCTTTTCTTTGAATTTGTTCCAGTTTGCGGGTAGCTGTCAGTTTTTGGGTTTTCAGTACCCAGACAACTGCACTGTATGTTAGCATAGGTCTTCTGATGACTGTGTAAGTCCATGTGACGACTCTGAGCATTGTTCATAACCTATTTATAATCTTTTGACTCTGTTTTCTAAGTGTGAGTTCCACGTTAACTTGCTGTCAAAGATAAGACCTAGGTATTTTACATCTGTTGCAACGTCTAGCTTTGTGTTTAGGAGTTCTGGAGGTTCTAATTTCATTTTCATCCTTTTCCTTATGAAAAGGACCATTTCTGTCTTCTTGGGATTGATAGACTGTAAATGGTCTTTGAACCACTTTTCTATATTTTTGAGAGCAACTTGAATTCTGTACCTAGATGGTTCATTATAACAGATTATTCAAAATAATTTTTATTAAAATATAAATAATAATATGCTTAAACATCATGGTATAAAAAATAAAAAGTAGGATATCAACAGTGTCAAAAATAGGACGGCCACGCGCATGGCGTCACGCGTAGAGTTTGTATAGGCGCGAATTTAAAAATACTAACGAAGTATGAGGAAAATATATGCTAACTTATAGAAATTTGATGAATATTAAAGATAATATTTTAGAAATTACATGAAATATCTATGGATATTATTATGGGATAGTTAAGGAAAGAACTATTAAGGAACATAAATGCAAATACATACATAAAAGAAATTTTTTTGAAAAGTTTTTACCTTTTTTTTTTTAACGATTTATTATGTTTATACAAATTCGACTTCTAAAGAATATTTTTTATAACCAGGATAATAAAATAAAGAGTATCTTTACAACTCGAAACTGGGGATCCTGGTAACAATTTCACATCTGGATATGCCGGAAATTTTTACCTGACTAGGATTTGCAACTCATTTACCTGCATTATTTTACCCAATTGAATAAAAATAAGTATTAGAAAAAAAAATTCCCATAATATAATGCAGAAATTCATATAATGCAAAACATAAAAAAATGTACCAAATACAAATAACTGTTACAATACAAAAATAAAATAAAATGTCGCTGCATTTTTCCTGGACCTAGTCGCTGACAGTTGTTAAATCATTCATGAAATACAAGTCAAAATTTTCTTTTTTTTTTGTAATATTTACAATTTTATTTTTGCTTATATTGAGAAATTTTTAGCCTTCAAAGGGTAGAGTCTCCAGTTTAGAAGTCCCAAGTTGTGAATTAACCAATGTGATTCACACTGGTTCATTCACAACTTCACATTATGTGAAGTTCTGATTTAAGATCTCTCTTATATTTGGAAGGTTAAAAGTGCTTGGAATACATATGAAAATTTATCTGCAGGGTCACAAGCCACTGAAAAGGCTGCTCCATGCCAAATTTTCTTGGGAAGGATGGTAGAATTGCCTATTTATCATATTTTTTTTTAATAAAAGGCTCATGGATTTTAAGAATTTTAATCTAGGGAACGGCATGCTCCCCTGGGCCTCTGCTGGAGCCGCCCTTGGGCCACTTCTTACTTCTGACTAAGCTCTTACTGTCGAGGAAAGCGAAAAACCAAATCTTTCTTGAATCCTTTCCTTTAATTGTTACTATTACATGCGTATCGCAATTTTTCAATGTTTTTCATTAAAGCCACTAACAGAGAACAAATTTTACAACACAATATAATACAAATATCTGTTCATTATCTTATAAATCACTATAAACGACTCACAAACTACTGCAACATGCCTCTGTCATATGATATTTATTTCGCGCCAGCTCTACTAACTCTACGCATGACGTCAGCGCCGCCATGACACCATGCGCGATATCCCCCCCTGCTTAAACATTATATCTAATCGTTACATATTATAAAACAAAAGTACCTTTTCATTTAACTGACTCACTCATGGCTACCCCAAGTTTGAATATTATGAATGAGCTTGAATATAAAAACAACTGTTTAGAAAATATTTTTTAAAAACCCAGTTTATTTAAAAATGTAAAATGTCAAGAGACCGTTTATTATCCGTTTACATTGGCCTAATGTATTTGTAACTTTGGCTTTTTTAATCGAGGAAATCGGTAATACAGGAGCGAATGTATTGCAAAACTATGGATGCATTTCTACTCTCAGACACTGACAGTCAAATATTGTAAAATATATATTATTTTGAGCTATTGTAGAATATTTTTCGGTTCCTTTGTCTCAACTTTGCGCGTTAGAGTATCGTATCTACATGCAATTGTTAAAATTATGAATGAATGCTGATTTTGTTTAGTCTCGGAAGTAATTTTGTAGAATTTAAGCTCCACCCTTAAGTTGTAATTTTTTTACCTACCAAACTACCGTTGCCCCGCAGGTCTTTCCGTTTATAATGTAAATTTTCCTTTTAAATGTTATTGTGAGCTGCGAAAACAAATTGTTCCCTGATGTTCTTACTAAAGTTGAGCATGATGGAGCCAATATAAGTGAATAATGCAAAAATATGGAGCATCGTGGGAATTGACGGACCGAAAAGATGAATTGTTTTATTCATATGATGATGTCATAAGCAATATAGAGGAACCGCTCTCAAAATATAAATGGCGAAGAGAAATTTTCCACGTTCTTGACATGTAAAAATATTCCGAAATTAGAAAATAGTGTTAGGGTTTGTTGATCTTATTTCTATATTTTATGTACCTAAACTAAGTATTTTTTTACTTATTTTAAACTTGTTTAAATGAATTAAAACATTTGAAACAAAGCAAAATATTAATTAGGAGCAATTTGTGACATGATAATCATATAACAAGGGGAGACTTTAATGATTATTGTTGTATACGGATCATGAAATAACGTCTTTGGATGTTCCAATTTCATCTAGCAATTAAGCGACATTGAATTTACTACAGAAATTGGCACTGTCATAAAGTCACTCAACACAAAGCGGTAAAATTGTGTCGAATTTTTTTTTGCTGTAGAGAATAAATATAAAATGTTTATTCTAGAAGTAAAATAAACCTTAAGGAGCATACGATATCTTCCATGCGAACGTAAAAAAGACTATTAACGGTATCTTTAATGTTATTGGTCATCTCGGAATGTTCATGTACTTAATCAGGCATACGTTAAACCACCGTTTTCATGATAATGTCTATTCTGGGAAATTAGAGAATAACATAATATTTTACTACGGGAAAATTTTCCAGTAAACTCGAGAATCAGGCCCCCTGGTATCTGCTAAAGGTTTTAATGTTAATAACTCATAACATAGTTTAAATGAAGTTAAAAATCAAAAGAATTTTTTTCTGTCAGGAATATGATGCCTCTACTGCTAATGGAAGAAAATGGAGTAGTAAAACCTTAGGTATAATTTTTGGTTTGTATGAAAATTTGTTGTGAAGTTTCAAATAACGTTCTTTAATTTAAATTAGCAGGCGCTTTTATACATTGCGTCTCTGCATATTAAATTATAAATAATGAAATGTCAAATGCACATAACCTAAAAATGGCATTGTACACAGTAAAATATGTTAAAGATTTACAGCTGTAAGAATATCGAAAAAAATAGTTATTTATTATACAAGTTAAAAAAGTATTAGATTTTAGCTCGAGGTTGTGTCATCTCCCGACGCGAAGCGAAGGGAGACAAAAAACCGAGAACTAAAATCTGATATTTTTCCCATGTAAAATATACAATTTTTTCTGTGACGGGAACAACGACGAACAATATTAGGTCTGTTCTGGTTTTGAGAAATAACGATCCATAACTGTCGGGCTCATGCGCAGTAGATAAAAAGTGTTTTGGTTTTTCTGGGACTACTTCGGATCTCTTAGTCCAGTGTTCTGGTTTCGTATCCGAAATAATCCGTGATTGTTGTAAATAGTCAAAATGTGTTCATACTTGGGAGTGTGGATCGACTCGGACTGTTTTGACCGCGCATGCGTTTTTTAAGTGTTATGAATATTGTATTGGCTTTTTAGACCATACGGAACGTATGCAATCCCAAATTGTTTATTTATATGTGGACGAATGTCTCTTGTTCTGTTTTATTTGTAAATTAAAACAATTTTAGAATTATTAATTTTTTAATATTATTATGTTTTTATTTATTTCATTGAAATGTGATGATAATGATAAACATATACATGTAAATGTTATTTGAAGCTGAGCTTTCAAAAGGAACTTTATTATTATAATAAACAATAAACAAAACACCTTTATGTGTTCTGGTTTTCCAACAATTTCAAACAGTCGGAGATTTTTTGCCTTTACGCATACGGTCCGGCGCAGTTTCAAAACAGTTTTCATTCTGAGAACCAGAACAAACCTATTATAAAATATCTACCTTTACTTATGTGCAAACAGGGTGTACCGAAATTAGACAGTCATATTTTAACAGCGTAATCAACATCCTAAAATAGGAGTAAAAGTTCATATAAACATAGGTCCGAAAACGTTTCTTTTCCGAGATACAGTGTGTTAAAAGTGAAGTCCTTATGACCTACTTTAAATATTTTTTAAACGTTTAAAGGTAACTAAGTGAGACTAAACCCCAGTTTTTGATCATCTTCATAGGTTGGTAAATTAGGGGGGGGGGGGGCTTAGGGTAAAATTGCCCTAAGTTTTTTTTGTTGACAGTTTTTAACTTTTATGACTACAAAATTTGGAAAATCAATGTTTTCTTTATAATAAAGCAACTTTTGTTGCATCTCGCTAGGACGCACCATTTTCAAGAGAAAAGCATTTGAAAATTTCATGATAAGTAATGTTAACTTATTCGAAAGTGTAAACAATAATTAGCAGGCCTGTGGAATCAGAAATTTTATTTTTTTTTAACTTTGGAAAACCGGTGACTAAAGAAATATTAGAAAATATTTACAAAAATGTGCTATTAGGACTTCACTTGTAACACCCTGTATCTCGAAAACGAAATGTTTTCGAACCTATGTTTACATGAACTTTTACTCCTATTTTAGGAAGTAGATTACGCTGTTAAAATATGACCGTCTAATTTCGGGACACCCTGTATATATCCGTGAAAAAAGGACTCATTTTTTCCCTGGATACGGGAAAAAAGTAATTTCATAAAAGTGACATTTTGTTATCTGACAAGAGAGATAAAATGAGATGCAGGATCAAAGTTCAGAAAATTTTGAAAATGTGGTTTATTAATTCCTTGAAAAAACTACAGATTAATACAAAAAAATGATGGGGCTGCCAACATGAGTGGTAAATAGTCAGGTCTTCAAGCAAGAATCAAAAGTAAAGTACGAACTGCCGATTTTATTCACTGTGCTGCATATAATCTAAATCTTGTTTTAAATGATTCAGTGCAGAATATCACTGAAATCAGAAATTTTTATGGACTGTTGAAATCAATTTATTTGTTCTTAGCCAAAGTTTGCCACGATGGCAGAGATGAAGAAAACTATAAAAAACAATGGAAAACTCTTAAAAAACTATGCCGTACTAGATGGGCATCTCGATTTTATTGCCCATGTGCTTTATGAATTAACTATAAATTTTATAACAGGAAATAGATTCCTTCTGAGCAGTCTTCCCGATGTTTGTTCGTTGTTTCAATTATTTTTAACGTTACCTGTCTCGTCCGCTAGTGCAGAAAGGTCGTTTTCGAAACTAAAACTCATTAAAACTTATTTGCGGAGTACTATGGGTGCGATAAGACTTAGGACCATTCGCACCGCTAGTAGTTAAGAAATAAGCGAAGCTTAAAATGACGCTGTCAATGGAGAAATGTCATTTTAAGCTTGGCTTATTTCCTAACGACGAGTGGTGCAAATGGACCTTAGTGATTTGGCTATATTAAGCATCTATCCTTAACGTGTCCAGAAATTAAACTTGGAACAATGTGCATTATTATTATATATTTTTTGCGTTATTTATATTTTTTAATTTTATGATGATAATAACAATTAGCAGTGGCGGATCTAGAGGGGGGCCAGAGGGGCCCAGACCCCTATCAAACCTAATTTTTCGTATGTTTTCTCTTTACGGTTGATTCACATTTATCTTCTTCTTATATTTATCGCCGCCACTGATTACAATATATTAAAGTCGGAAAATTATCGATGTAAAATTTGAATTTGTAAACTAGTAGGCTGTTTGTTGTACTTATAGCGACAATTACACCTGCGTTTCTAAGGAAACCTTTAAAATAATCAAATATCTATCAATTTAATTCTGTGATTTAATTTAAAAATTAAGAACTTAGTAGTTATTTATTAGTTATTTTGAATAATACAAAGTTAAAAATGTCTGATTCAGAGTTTTCTCTGACTCCACCGAAATTAATAGAAGCAGCGAAAGTAGCATCATAAAAATTATTGCCAGCTAAATCGTGGAAAATTTACGAAACCGCCTATTCAAGATTTATGAAATGGAAGATGAAAAATACATGCAGTTCTTTGTCGGAAACGGAGTGTGGTCGAATTATTCAATGATTAAAAGTATGTCACAATCCAATAATAATTTAGGGTAAGATGAAGAACGTGCTAAGATGACGAATTGCGAATTTTTGCTACTAGAAAAGAGATATCGCGACATGTGTAACCCCTTATGCTCTATTGGTTGTAAACTTTCTGTAGTATAAATGAGTAGCATCGTGGAAGAACGCTTAGTGAGTTGTGACCATTTATACTGTTAGGGTGGTTCTTCTTATAATTTTGGCTCGAAGCAAAATAAGCTCTAATTTTCGAAAGGTACGTTATTAATTTATTTTAATTTTATCATTTGGTAGTAGAAACCATTATCTATGGTAGGACATGATCAATTACTAATAAGATTTTGTTAAAATTTAATTATAGATTTTTTAAATTTTATGTGCTTGTGTCTCTAAGATGACGAACCGTTGTTGTTGCTGAGATAACGAATTCGCCAACTTAGCTGCATTGCTTAATGTGTTTAAAACATGTTTAAATTTTGGTATGGGGAAATATACAAGAAAAACAAATAGACAGTTATGGAGTAAGGAGAACATGAGACAAGCATTTAGAGAAGTTATTAATAACGGTTCAAGCGAAGATGAAGCGTCTAAAACCTATTCAGTTCCTGAGGCAACTCTTCGACGTTATGTAAGAAAACATAGCGATATAATACGTAGTCTTCTATATCTTACAATTTTACCTATATGAAAAGAAAGTTTAAATTTTTGGAAAATATAAATTCACTCTAAAAAATCAAACTAGGTTTTTTCCAGAATTTTGCACAAAATGCTGGTCGCTTCAAGCCAACTTTTAGTGATAATCAATTATTGGAGTTAAAAAACTACATATTAGAATTAGATAAAAGAGCATTTGGTTTAACAAAGAAACAATTTTCTTCAATTGTTTTTGACTACGAAGAAAATCATGGGATCGCACATCGATTCAATATAAAAAAGCTGGTAGAGCATTTTATAAAAAATTTATAAAAGATTTTAAATTTTCCTTGAGAACTCCAGAATCAACCTTGATTGCTCGCATGATGGGTTTTAACAAAGAAAACGTTAAACAGTTTTTTACGGTCTATAAAGAATTAAAATTAAAACACAATTTTTAAGCTAATCGCATTTACAATTGTGATGAAACTAGAATTTCAACAGTTCCTACAAAAAATCCAAGTCTTAACACCAAGAGGAAACAGAAGAGTCATTAAAATTTCATCGGCTTTATGTTGTATTAGTGCTGTTGGTACGTATGTTTCTTCGTTTTTGGTAGGACTCTAATCTGTATGAAGCTCATTCTTCTACTTCTTGTACGATACCAAGCAAACAATTTTACTCAACACGACTTCCGCCATTGCCTGTTGCAGAAGTCAGAACTAAACGCAAAAGAGCTAAACTACATCCTTCGTTATTTCCAGCACGCCAGTAAAAACTGTTTTGGAAACAAAGGAACAGGAAAAGCAAAAGAAAGAGAGACAACAAAAACTTAGGGCAGCAGCCAGGGAAGAAAAAAGCCAAAGAATTACTAAAGAAGAAGAAAATGGAACCAAGAAAACTGGTTAAGCGAACATTATTCAGTTCATCAGATTCATAAAATTCGTCAATTGAGTGGACTCGGTAGACACTGATGATTATAATAACTTTTCTGAGAGTAACAGGATATCTGATAATAAGTTATGCGTCATCTGTGATGACGAAGGAAAAGATCGGGAACTATGGTTTCAGTGTTCAAAGTGAAAAAAATGGGCCCATGCCGCGTGCACTGATCTGGATATTAAGCAAGCCAAAGCCAAGAAGTGGTTGTGTGATTTTTGTAAGGATTTTGTGTTTTGTTTATTTTATTATCATAGAACGTTTTTTTATTTTTTTCTAGATTGTTAGAGTTGGCTGTGACGCTATTTGTTTTTTTTTTTCTTTTTTTATTATAAGCATCTTTTTCAAAAATATTTGTGTTATTTCAAACATCTGTCAACTTACCCACACATAAAAGTCATCTTAGCAGCAGGTGGGGTTAAGATGACAAATTTTATAATTAAAAAAAATATATATTACAGGTAAAAAAAAGACTTAAATGTATTATTCACTCCAGATGTGTTAAAAAGAATAAATTTCATATGCGTGAAGCATATAAGATCAAAGATCTAGTTAACGGTTTTGAAGTAATTTAACTCGAATCGTTAACTTCGTCATCTTACCCGACTATACCCTAGACATTTCAAAATATTTCAAACTAATTACATTTCTGAAACAAAATGGGAAAGGTTACACGCCCAAGAAAGCTGCGATTTATACGAGTGCAGATGTTAGTGATTTTTTAAATAATGCTCCCGATGAAGTTTATTTCATGGCCAAGGTTGTTGTTGTATTTGCGATTGCAGGAGCTTGTCGAATTTGTGAAATCAGCCAGGTAACATCATTGAAGATTCGGGAACGTTAATAATTGTAAAACTTAAGCAAACAAAGAATGATATAAACAGGAGATTTGTAGTTACTGAAAAATATATTAAATTTTACCGTATGTACACAGCCCTTCGCCCAACAGCAGCAAAGGATCGCCGCATATTTTATGCATATCGCAATAAAAAATGTGTCAATCAAGTTGTGGTATAAGGCACCTCAAACAGTAGCTAATTTTCTTCAACTTGCAAATGGTAACTCATATACGGGTCATTCATTTCAAAGATCCTCTGCTACACTTTTAGTTGAATCTGGAGGAGACTTGATGACACTAAAGAAATATGGCGGTAGGAAATCACCAACGGCAGCTGAAGGGTATGTTGATGAATCGGTAGCACACATGACAAAAGTAGCTAATAAAGAGTTTAGAACATGTGCCAGTGCTGAAATAATACCCGATTTTGATGAATACGTACATCAAAATATAATTTCAACACCAGAAAATTCGACTATTGTACCGAATAGTTCAAGGAACATGTAATTCATGCAATACACATTTAATAATTGTACTTTTAATATAAAGGGAATGGAACTTTTGTATAATAAAATATTCTAAAATTAAATATCTACCTTTACTTATGTGTATATATATCTGGGAAAAAATACTCACTTTTTCCGGGAAAAAAATAATTTTCATAAAAAGTGACATTTTACCTGTCAACAGAGATTAAATGTTAAACTTTTTTTCCCGTTACAAAAAAACCTTTTCATCTTCATAATCTTCATAACAGTTCGTTTTTGATTCGTTTACTAATCAATACTGAATACCTAAGGTCTTCCCATCCTCAGCATATATTAGTTAATATTAACAAATTATCTAAATGGGTTCCGTCGAAATATCTCATAAATACACTTTTAAGTTTGTTCGGTGTCGTATTACATAGCAACGCTTTCATCGTTGCCATATTTCTTACATTTGGACATCCTGTATATAAGCCTGTCCTCAAGCACTTCGATAAACTGAAAAAAAGTACCAATCTCCAACTTGTCATGATCTGTCGATCCTTTAGGTAATCGTGGGACCCATTGATGAGTAATTTTTTAACCCCAAAATAAGAGTTTGCGCGGGGTAGAGGCGGCTATGATTATTTGACGTGGCGCTCCGGAGCGACTTACAGATGATTACTTTGACTTACAAATTCCATTTTATTAAAGAACAGTTGCATTCTTATTAAATTGAAAATCCTTCATTTAACGAAAAATTCGATAATTAAATCTATGATGCATAATAAATAAAAGTAATATTTCTCTAATATTACACAATAACTAGAAAAGATAAAAGTTATCCCATGAGAATTTGACCCAAAACCATCCATAAAAAATATTTCTTTTCACGAAGTAATAGTTTAAGTTCAGTATTCAGTACCTTTCCTAAATCGACGTTTCTCCTAACCGGCGTCTATCCTACAGTAACTCCTGTATTTTCAATATTGAGTCGAAAGTATAATGTAATTTTTTTGAGATATCGCTGGGATTCCGTTTTAAATAAGGGCCTGACATTGGGTTTAAAATATTATCAATGTAACCCAATAAACCATATGACTTTCGGGCATTCACCTCGAAAGACAGTTAGGTTAGACATATGTTTTTCGATGGGTGAATTAGAGTTATTTCAATAGAAATTATAAATTTCAATATTTTAGAAATATACACACCTAAACCTAGATGGTGAAATTTATTGGTAAGTTAACAAACTGGTGAATTGACCCTGTTCGTTAGCTCAAAAGATATCTTCGTTTTAAAGATCCGTCGATCTTATCTCCTTAGCGGTCCATTGATCTCTTCATAATGATCCGTTGATCTTCTCATGTTAAAGATCCGTTGATCTTTCCATGTTAAAGATCAGTTGATCTAATCATGTTAAAGATCCGTTGATCTTAGAGTTCCGTTGATCTCTTCATGTTATACTTCCGTTGATCTCTTCGTGTTAAAGATTCGTAGATCTCTTCGTGTTAGAGATCCGTTGATCTTATTTTCTTAGAGACATAAAACTTTATGAATAGACTTACATTCGCAGTTGCAAATAACGTTTAACTAAATAATCATATAATATACCACTTTAATTTTTTTTTTAACTTATGGTAACGTTAGTTTAATTTATTTAGAGTATATTTATTTTAAAACACAATATTTATAATTTATTTTTGACGTGCTAATTAATTTATATAATACTTGGGCGCTAACTCATAATTCTAATTTATTTATTACAATTTATCTTTTCTGTCCGATACTTTATTCGAATCTACTCGTCCGTCGACGAAATTGTGCTATTTATATAAAGACCACTCTGTACAAATAGTCTCTAGACGACGATGGAATGTCCTAGAATTCCATCTCTATGACTCACGTCACGTACCGCTTGTTCTGGTATATTCGAGACGCGGAGAATTTGTCTCTATACGTCAGCGGTGTTTCGACCATGAGTCGAGTGGCAGGCTGAAGGTCGCTTACTAGACAGGGTTGGCTCCGCGTCACATTATAATAGCCAACCTTATTAATTATGACAGGAACATAAAATAACATTATCTTGAATTATAAGTCATCGTTTAATGTTGTCAGCAGTTTTTGAATACCACGTAGATCTTCAACTTAATACCTTTCGGTAATTAGCACTTTTGTCAATCGGAATAGGTTCCTTGAACTTTGGAAGAAGTTTGTAACTTTCCCCCGTAGTAGCCTCGCTCTTAATCCTGATCCATAGACATCATATTATCTAAGATAGACTCGCCCTACACACTGTATACCCAATACACCTTCTGTCCGCATGTTTTACCAGACGGGGAAAGGGGAATCGTACGTCGCACATTGACGTAGTGTTTCGGGAGGGTTTACATATATTTTTAGTAAAAATTATTTAATGACCAAATCAATAACCTATGGGTCTTCGGAATCAAAGGTAAATTTAAAGAAAACATTCAATTTATACAGGGCATTCAAAAAGTCATTTTATATATTTTCTTATAGATTAAAATAGTAGGTAGCTCAAAGTGGAAGAACATTTTTGTTAGTATTTTATTATATAATTTTTTTTTAAATACATGAAGAGCAAAGAGCAAGTAAAAATATAAAGCCATTTATTATTATTTTTACATGGGTACTGTTTGAAAACCTTTTCTACAGGTCGAAAAAAGAATAATTATATTGCCGGACTACCTTTTTTTATGAATTAAAAAGCTATTAACAAGAAAACAATTTTATTTCAGATACATAAATATACAAATATGATCTTTCTATTACATACCATTTGGGTTGCATGTCACGACACCTATTTTTAGAATTATTTGTGTAATGATATAATAACTCATTTAGGACAGTAATGAGCAATGATTTTATAATATCTGGACAAGGCTAAAACACATTAGCTTAAGATTATCAAGAGATAGGTACTTATTTCTAATTTGTCCGAATAGAAAAAACACTAAAGGAAGCTTCTTTTGTGACATTTCGAATGTCATTTTACTATCAATGATTACTCCTACAAACACTCTTGGTGAAGAATCTGCTCAATAGATTTATTTAGTGTTATAAGATAACTGATCTTTTGTAAAGCATATTTTGGAATAAAAGACAAAATAGCTATTTGTGTATTAAGAACAGAAAGTAGCACCTTTGACAGTTGAGACAGAAAGTCTGTCGAAGAGAAAAGATTTGTTTTATATTTATTCAAAAAGGAAGAAAAATACAATATCAAAACTGTTATCTCAGTTATGTAATCATCATTTTCAGTATTTGTGTTTTTCCAACTTATCATAGCAACTGACCATTATTTTGTTATTGAGATGAAAAACCGTACGAGTCGCAGATATGTACGGTTTTTCACCTAATTTCACGGGTATAATCAGCTGTACTACATTAACAGCTAGGTATCTAGTACGGTTTTTAAGCTCAATCGATGAAGAGACAAATTTTAAACGAAATGGCTTATTTTTAAATGTCAAATTTGAGACTTGTACGGTTTTCGAACTCACTGGTTCAATTGCAGAACACTGTTTGCAGTGAATCTTTTTCTTTAAGGATTTTGCTATAAAACCAGAAATATAAGCAACTACATCCTGAATGTATTCGCTCAGAAAATATATAGATAGGTAATCATGGCCACGAAGCTCATTTGTAAATTCCAAATTTTCTTTAGTGTCTGATTCGTAACAAATTTAACGCAATTTGGCTACTAGTGTTGCTACAATCCAAGATGCTGGTGCTATCTAAAGCAACTGCATTGGCAGTTTTATTTGACTTCACTTCATTATCAATTAATAATTTTTTATAACAATTTTGAAACAATCTCTATGTGAGATTGTTATTGAAGCATCTGTTACGAACTGCACTAAAAAAAGGATTTTTTTCTTCTTCATTTTTCGCCTCTTCAACTACCTCTTCCAAAATTCTGCAAAATGTGATGATTACTGTATAATTTTAGAGCTTACATATAATAAAAATACCCATAATAAATACTGTACTTACTTGATAGGTATAGCATTATGTTTTAAGATGTATCTACCACTTAAATTTTCATAAATATCTGCCATACAAAAATGGTCAGAACATATACTAAGGCTTCTTTCATTTTCATAATGTTTTCCTCCACCAAGCATAGATTTTGCAGCCAAATTCCACGTTGAATAATTTCTCTAGGAAATCTGATCAGAAAATATAAAACATTATTATTTAAATAAACAATGCTAGTACTAAATGCCTTTACACTGTTAAATAAATTAAGCCTTATTCCCTGTATATGCCTACGTCTATGCTAACATAATCTTATTTATGAAATGACCGAATAACATTCTTATTCTGCGTATTTCGGCACACTATACATTTCCTTCCCATCGTAAAAGTCCATAATAAAAAGTTCAGGGTTTAAATTATTCTTGAAAACTACAAAAAACCACAAAAATCACAATAAAACTTGATCTGTCACTTTGACAACATCAACAAAATGTCTTAGGTTGCCAAAGTTAAATGATTTATACCAAAATGTTTAATATTCCCATGTGATACACATGTAGAAATAGCTACTTAAAAGTCTTAAGTGATTGCAATTAATAAAAAACTTATATTGATGCTTTCAATTCTTTATTTCCTTTTTTTATTAGATTCTATTAATGGTAATAGTAACTTTTTAAATAAAAATTTAATGTTTGACATTTGATGAAAGAGATCTGACAACATAGGAAGAGCGTACCATCAAAAAAAAGTTGCGGACAAGTGTAATGTATACAAGGCGTATCTATTATCCATCCGATATCTTTGTCCTGATCATTACTAGATCGCCTACGCTTTGAACTTTGGAAGAAGTTTGAGGCTTCCCCTCCCCCCCCTCCGACTAGGCTCGCCTGATTATGTCGTATCATTTCGTTTTGATTTTTCTGGTCTTTAGTGGTGTTTCTGAATTTTGTCACTTGGTTTTTTTTTTAACAACCGTATTCACTAAGCATATAGTTACCTACATCCACAAGTAAAGAAGGTCGTTTGCATGGAGGAAGGATAATTAAGAGTTGCCGTTTCTTTGTATAAATATGGCAACATGTTTGCCTTCAGCGACATGTGGTATAGTTTTGTGCAACTAATACTCAGTCGGTAATATAAAAAGCTGTAATGCTATTTTAATTTGAAAATTGGCGGGCTTTTGAATTTACTTCGACAAAATATAAGAATTTTACATTTTTAATAGCATTTTTTTAACACGCATCTCATGCGTGTTAAAAAATGCTAATAAAAATGTAAAATTTTATGTTAAATAATTTTAGAGGTATAAAATAAATAATACAAAATTGTATTATAACTAAATATTATTTGTTGAATCTTTATTGGTTACAACAATAAACATAATATATATTTTCTGAATAAACAACTATTTTAAATAACACAAAACGAACAAAATTTTTCTCTAATCGTGCGAAATAAAACAAGAGTTCCATCCATGAATCCTGAAACAAAAAGAAAAAAACAACAATTGTTGAAAGCAAAAAACTTCCCAAAGCACATGATTTTGATTGTATGTGACTAATTACTTTTGCATTTACAGCGATTTAACTAATTTTTAATTTACTACTTCTAATTTGTATAACGTCTAATTAAGATTTTCTTGCTTTTTGTAATGAAAATACTTTAGATTTATAAAGATTAAAAAGTTTGGTTATAATACATACAATTAAATGGACATATCTAGGATAATTATCAAAATGAATATCAGAATTAAAACTTTGTTAAGGATTTCAATATTTGGGGATAACACAATTACGAATACGAATAATAATCCTTTTTTCAGTTGACAATAAAATGAAAATGTTTTTTCTAAAACAGTGTAAATGGGCCAGAACAATTTACTATTACAATCAAATATATGCATTTATAGGACATAGACATGCAAAAGTATCAAAATAAGTTTACTTACAGTAAATTATTACTAAATTTATGCCTAAAACTGTATTAAATAAAAGTAAAACTCACTTAGAATTGTTTACATCAACAGCCATATTGTATTTTGTATCATTCGGGTTTTGTTTATCGAGTCGACTCGAGCATTAACGAGATTTGGGTTTTGTTATCCAAAGCCAGGTTTACATTGCACAAATAATTAAATAAATTCATATTTTTTCAATTTTACGATTGATAAATAAAAAAAATGTGAAACTATTACTTTTGGCAAGTTAATAACACATTTTTATTGATATATTTTGTAATTATTCTGTTTTCTTTATATTTTATATATAATTGTGTTATTGTAAAACGGACGTACGCCAGTTTCGATGCGCAGTAACTTGTTGACAAAATGCGCATATGCTATAAACCCCCGTGGTCGTTTGTCTATTTGAAATTATCGTCAAAAAGTTGTGAATCTGCAGCATATTTTGTATTGTAACCTATTAGAACCTATTAGTGTCGCACTAATGGATTTGTTATGGGTCGTATTAATTGCACTTTGCACTTGCTTCTCGTAGGAGACGTAAAAGTCCCACACGATAACTTCGTTATGGGCGGTATTTGTTACAAGATAATAACCATTGTTTTATTGTACATTTCACATTGTCCATTTTGCATATTATGGAGTTGCTACCCAGTTTAAAATGTGTTTTATACCGTAACACTGGCAAAAGTCTTTAAAGGTTTTTAACATAAACGATCACTGATTTTGCGACATGGTATACCAAACAAATACATGAAATTTGTTAAAACATGAATGACGCATTTTGCCCCTTATTTAATTTGCGGTAAATTGGACTGGTTTTAAGTTTGCATTCTTTAAAATACTGTTTTGTTTCGTTCGTCAGATCTCGTGATTCAAATAAGTCTTTTTATAACTTTTCATTGCTGTGTGTCTTTTAATTGTGCTCCTACTATCCATACATACTCCGTGATACCTACATTTGAACCACATTAATTAGGTTTATGTTCAATGCAACTACGTGACATCACTTGCGTACTTTTTCTGTACTCTATGTTAAATGATAACCTCTTGGATTTCTAACCACCAACGTACAATCCTCGGTAGAAGATTATTTTTAGTAAGAGTCGTCATTAATGCCTTACAGTCAATAATCATTCAAAGTGTACCTTTACACAGTAAGTACTCAAAATTATCTTAAATCAAATAAATCTTCCATGGTTTGTAACTTATATTTTTTAGGATAATATTGTCTTTGATAGTTCGTTGTTTGCTTACTGAAATACGACATTTCATATTAAAGATCTATCAATATTTTTTCGTTTTAGACATCCGTTTATCTTTTCGTATGTGTTTTTTTTTTTCAAAGGAAAATGATACACAATCTTAAAATTGGTTTAATATTTCCAGGTGCTTAAATTTATCCTTTCTGTCAATAGGTTAAAAAAAATGTAATTAGCGGTATTTTTTTTTTACTTGATAACATGTCATTAACATTATTGAAAAAATCGCTTAAAATAGACATGGTCCTATTTTTTTTATCATTAATATAAATGTGGTCGTTCTATAAAATATCTATCAATAACGCTCGAGACAAATATACAGGGTGGCCACTTTTTTAATGGGATTGTATTAGTATTTTCCAAACCATACTAGTTAGAAAGTCGGTTAAATGGAGAAAAAGTTGCATATCTCGAAGCATAATCTAGCAATGGAAATTAATCGAAAATAGCAGGCCCGGTTCTCGAGATATTTCGATAAAAGGAAATTCGACCTTTTCGGTTTTTTGGTTATCGTTCATTTATTTTCAGAATTACTAAAAAATATTTTAAAAGTTTTTTATTTGATAATAAATTTTCTTTGATTTGACGTATTCATATTTTACATCCAACGTTTCGTATTCTCCGGACCACCCTCAACTTATTTTTTTTAAATATGGACCTGTATATTTTATAACATTATTTAAAATAACTTTTCATCCTGCATCCAGTGGTGTATTACACAATGGCATTTAATGACGGTTTATGGGTTATATGGACCGTAATCCAAATTTTATTGGTACATATCTGTATTGAATATAATCAGTGTAAATTTTTGAAAATACTTCGAATATAAAGTGATTACTTAGGAAAAAATAAATGAGAATCAATAATTATTCAATTATTCGACTATTAAAAAATATGTTTTGGTAAGATAAATAATTAAAAAATATTCCCGATTTCATTTTTGACAATACATACCTACCAAATTCAGGTTCATCGTTCAGTAATTTTTGGAAGTATTGTGTCCATCTTTGCATTTGCTCACTTTTTCCTCCTATTAACTTTCCCTCCTTATCTTGTCTTTATAGAAATGATTAATTTATTTTTTTTGTAATTTTCTTGTATTTCTGCGACTTTTTTTTCTTGGTGACGCCTTTTCTTATTTCTGCACATTTTTTTTAACAGCCTTTCTGTGTTCTATATATTTTTTCCGTCTGCATCTTTCCCTGTTTGTAGGCACTTTTCTCTCTGTTTGTGTTTTTTTTTTAATATCTTCATCACATTCATTATCTAACCATTTCTTTCTTTTCTGCGTTTTTTTCTTATTAATATTTTTCTCAGTTGATGTTTTTTATGGCATTCTCTATGTTATTCCATTTCTTTTCTACTATGTTGGCCATGTTTAAAACTGGTGTATTGTCTAGACTTCTTTCTATGTCTGTTCTATATCTCATTGATACCTCGTTTACTTGTTATTCTTCCATGTTATATTTTGTGTTTATATTTCTATAGATGTTTTGTTTTGTTGTTATCCCGACAGAATGCAACCAAATATAAAAAATTTTCGGCGTTTGTCTACAACTTTTCTCGAACATAATATATTCGATAAACCTAGAGTTCCGTATGTTCGAAGAAAGGAGTCAGTCAACGATATTAATGTCTCAGGTCAAATTCGAATAAATCCAGGAGTTGGGTCGAGGACTATTGCAGGTGAATGTAATTTATCAAAAAGAGCTGTTAATAAGATAGTCAAGAGACATGGATACCATGATTACAAATACCAAGCGGTACAAAAACTATATGGTAATGATCCTGAAAGAAGATTGCAATTTTGTAATTGGGTTAAACAGAAGGTAAGACTTAATAACAACTTTGCACACAATATCATTTGGGGAGATGAAACAACATTTACGAATTATAGTATGTTCAATTAAGAAATATACAGGGTTGTATTAAGTTAATTCAATAGAAATTATAAAAATCAATATTTTAGAAATATACAGGGATGTGCTATCTTGGATAAATTGTACAAACCAAGAAGGTAAAGTGTAATAGTAAGTTAACCAACTGGTGAATACACTGTTCGTTAGCTCAAGAGGTTCTACTAGGTTTAAAACAAAGTATATGTGAAATCAACATAGTAAAGTAATCAACTGGCGAATTGGCGCTGTTCGTTACTTCCGTTGGTCATCACATCTATACTCGTCGAAATATTTACCTAAGAGGGTGCAACCTGTGTATATATCTAAAATAGATTCAAATCAACATCAACCCAGTACTTAACCAACTGGCGAATTGGCGCTGTTCGTTAACTCCGTTGGTCATCAACCTGAATAAGAATATAAACATCAACACAGTAGTTAATCAACTGGCCAATTGACGCTGTTTGTTAACTCCGTTGGGCATCAACCTAAATAATATATATGTATTGAACGGGACTCAAGTGAGATCTCAGTAAATAGTAACAATTGTAATATACTTTGCTAATTATTGCATTACATTTGAAGTATGAAAAATAAAAAAGAGTTTAAATATGAATTTGTATGTTTTATTTATCAATTTGCACCAAACTTTGCATCGAATCCTGGTTTAATTTAATTAACATTATCACAACGTGGGTATATAAATTATCAATTAATTAACTAGACGATCACTTTTACTACTAGAGGAAAAAAAGGCCAATTACAGTAAGTATAGAATTTAAAGAAAAATAAACTTGTGAGGTAAATAATAACATTTCAAAGAGAGTAATACAAAATAACGAACAAATCAAAATCGAAACTTCTAACATTTCAGTCCATTTAAGTGCCTCTAACCATAAGTTTCTTCTAATTCGTATTTTAGAATACTAAATATAATAATTTTATTTTTTTACTATTCATATTTTATTTTCCTTGTTTTTTCCTAAAACGACGCCCATGTTCTTCGGTAAGAAATAATATTAACGAGTGAAACGTAACCTCACTTCCTCTTTTATATTTGAAACCGCATAAAACACAGGTTTTTTCCTAGTATAAAATAAACCTTACAAACCAAAGTCTCTTTTAACACCACCATACTTAAACGAATTTAAGTAAAAACTTAAATAATTGTATAAAAATAACTGGAAAAATAAATATAGAGATGGAGATATTAATCTATTTCTCTCTAATTCGAATATTTGATGCGATTCTCGACCATATTATCAAGGCGACACAAACATTGTTTACTGTCCTCTCTGTACTACTCTGAGTTATAAGTCGGTTTCTGACCTCAAATAAAACCTCAAATAAAATTGACTAAGAAGTTTTAAACTAAAATGATATAAAAGTCAAAGCTAAAGGTAAGACTATAGTTGCGGTGAATGAGCGTATCGAATTCTTGCTGCGATTGAGGTAGCAGAATCAGTTTGCTGAACGGTAGCTCAATTTGTAAAAATTTTATTTGTTTCAAACGACCATTCTAGTTTAATAAAACGTAGCATTTTTAATTGAAAGTGACTTGTTTATTGTCACTTGAGTTTTGATCAACAATCGACAATATTCTTTATATTTAAATGTTTTTTTAATAATTTTTATCGTTATATGAAGCACAACCAGGTTGTTAAAGATATATTTTTAAGCAATCGCAAATAGTGATAGGTTTTAGGGATTTTAGGTTGTTTTTGATTGTTTTTGATTGCTTGTTCGTTACTGACACAAATCGCGGCCGATGTGGTTGGATTATAACGAAGATCATTAACTTCTTTTATAAGCAATTCTATTTGTTTCCTTTCATAAGTACTCTCACTATTCGCACTTGTATAACTCCGTGGTTTCAGTCAATAAGTAATTTTTGGGCCAAAACAAGTAACTACATTTCCTTATACAACTTTTCGAATAAAAATTTGGCAAATTACGTTTCACTGTACATCAAAAGTTCAACCAACCACAACAATTTGAAATATATATATGAATTATTGCCTACTGAAAATCAGTACTTCAACTTCAATCAATTCTCCTGAAATGTGACAATTTTGGACTTATTCCCTTATTTTGACTTTCGCGATGTCTTCGGCTAAAATGGCTGTGTTTCGACTTTTTGTCCTTTTTCCATTTTGCCAAGAAAACCAACACAAGTTCTAACTAGGGTCTACGTCCCAACCGCAACTTGGGTGCCCACGGTGTTGCCAAATGCCAATACGTCAATTTGTAAATTAAATTTGTTTGGTTATGTTTTGTTAAACTTAGTATTTATACATCCTTCATGTGATAAAAGTGAAATACGAGAAATTCAATATGGAATTTGTTTGTGATGAATGCAAACATACTTTCAAGCTGAACGTGAGTGAAATCCTCTTGCCAACTGACACAGATCAAAGAATAGGCATTCTTGCTTCTCGGCCTAATATCGCTACTTATACCAAATAAACCTAAGTACCTATTGATTTTTTTAATAAACACAACAATTAATTAAAATGCATATTTTTTTAAAATATGTTCACAAATATTGGTAAAAGTATCTTTTGTATTGCCACCATATATTTTGTACCACATGAAATGGTCTCTAACCGATTTTACAATCTATTTTTCTATCGTACAATCAGAAACAACACAGCCGAAGTAAATAACAAATTTAACTTACAAATTGACGTATTGGCATTTGGCAACACCGCAGACACCCGAGTTGCGGTTGGGACGTAGATAAAACTCAAGTACTAAGGCAGTATATCCCACTTCTGAATTGTAAGAATATCGAAAATATACTACTTTAATTTATAAAACAACACAATTATATTACACAGAACAATTCGTTTTTGGTTCGTTTACCAATCAATAATGAATAGTTAAGGTCTTCATATCCTAAGCATATATTCGTTCATATCAAGAAGTTATCTAAATGGGTTCTGTCGACAGAAGCGGCGCAAGGCGTGGGAGACGTGGGCCACCGCTTACGGCCTCGCGGCCTGAGGGCCTCGCGCTTCAAAGGTTTAATACAGCTTTCTTTAACTCATGAAAAATATTTATTTTGTTTCCTTCTTACATCTGACCTATCTATAAGTAAGCAAAAATCATATTAAAGAATGGTAACTTTCAAACACTCTGTATTTTAACTTTAATATAAAAAACTACGAATAACGAATTATTTTAAATAAGAAAGAATGCCAAATTCTAAAAATTATCAAAATCTGTTTTTTGTTCCAATATATATCTCTCGAAGTGAAATAACAAATAGGTAATATCGTTTTCCTACGACCACTTAGGAAAGTGACACATATCACACTATATAGACCTATGGAAAGTGCCCTATATCACACGCGTATGAATAAGAATTTACTTTCCACCCAAGTGAGAATATGCTACTTTCCGCAGTAGCTGTCAGAAAATGTCAAACACATAATTTCTATTTTGATCTATGTAATGTCCATATTAATGCTAAAATCGATATGATTGTTAAATTATTGTAAATTAGATCCTAGATATTTATCTTTAACAATTATTTTTAAAATAATTTTAAAATAACTAAGATATATTTGCTTTTTATTCTGGTTAAACACATAAGCGATTAGATCAATCAATTACCGTAAGGCCTGTTAGCTCAGTTGGTTAGAGCATCAACTTTGCAATTTGAGACCGTCCAACGACCGCGATCGAATCCTGGCTGTGCCAGAATTTTTTTTTTATTTTTTTTTTATTTTTTTTTTATTTTTTTTTATTTGTTTAGAAATTATGAAAATTTAATAAATACGATTATTGTTGATTATTTTTTTAAATACATTTTAATTATTATAATAATCTGGTTTTACATTTTTTGATGAAATTATTTTGTGGTCGTAGGAAAAATATTGTACATCACTTGTGTGAAAAGTGATTTTCCACACTCGTGTGATAGTCGCACTCGGCTTACGCCTCGTGCGACAATATTTCCCACTCGTGTGAAAAATGTCACTTTCCACACTCGTAATGTAATATACTATTTTCTACACCCACATGGATATTAACTTATCTACGCTCAGAATACAAAACGAAAAAGTATGCTATTGCTTTCAATTGAACGAATATATTTCATATCCATTCTAGGTAGTGAGAACACTGCAAATAAATGAAATCCACCAATCACAATTCATATTTTGGACACCCAACCACTATTATTTTTAAAATTTTAAATAAGTCATAATTCTGTCAAACTAATTGTCAGTATATTTTTTTGTTATTGGGATTAAATTTACATTAAAACGAAAGTTATTTTTGTGTAGAAACGATAAATAATAGCATTTTTATTTTTATTTGGTTAACATTTTAAAAAATTTTTATCAAACTTTATGATACTAATTTATTTACGAGTATTAAAACTAAAATCACAAAAGTGGCCGTGGAGCTGTGGACAAAGCATGTGCCTTCCATTCGAATTTGGGCTTGGGACAAATTTTTTTTAATTTGATTTTATTTTATTTTATAAATTAATAAAATTAATAAATTATTTAAAATTCATTATTTTGTCTTAACAATCTAAAATAATGTTTTAACTTTGTATATTTTTGTGGGTCGTAGAAAAAATATACTGTACAACTTGAGTGGATTGTCCATATCTACTCTTGTTGTACAAACTACAATTTTCACTGAGTAGGTATGCTAAATTGGTAGAATCCTGTAAATGGCCATATATTCGCTTATTCTGTTTTCTGTTTTAGTTCAGTAACTGAAGGGATCAACCTGTCATTAAGTCGGTACAGATTTTCTTTGTGGCTCAATTCTTAGGTCTTGACGGTTGCTTCCAAGGTCGAAAACTTTTACCAACTCTGCTACGTCGGAAAGGGCCCAAAATGGACCCTAAAACTGGTTTCCGCCAATATCTTCCACAATATGCAAATTAGAGAATTTTTGTTTAAATAAAAAAGAAAGATCTTATCATTATCTACATTATTATTATCATTTTTGTTGGGAATTCGACAGGTTTCGAGATAACCGCAATCAAAAGTCCCCTTGTTCAGCCCCTGCTTTATCTCTATAGCAATGCTGATTAGCTTGTAAACGGGTGGACAAATTGTTTCAGAACTCGGTCAAAAATTGATATTTTTCGATGATTCAAAGTTCATTACAATGGGAAAACCCATAGGTATCGATCCATGTGCCTTGAAGTCCGTTATTTCCTGTCAAGAACATTGAAAAATGGGTCAAAGTTGCGTTTTCCCACTATTTTGGACCACTTTATAGTAATTCATTCATATTTTTTTCTTTTAATATTTTTTTATCCCATTTTTGTTTTAAATGGGATCTTGAGATATCTCGAACTTTGAATCATCGAAAAATATCAATTTTTGACCGAGTTCTGAAACAATTTGTCCATCCGTTTACAAGCTAATCAGCATTGCTATAGAGATAAAGCAGGGGGTGAACGAGGGGACTTTTGATTGCAGTTATCTCGAAACCTGTCGAATTCCCAACAAAAATGATAGGGACCATTTTGGTAGATAATGATAAGATCTTTCTTTTTTATTTAAATAAAAATTCTCTAATTTGCATATTGTGGAAGATATTGGCGGAAACCAGTTTTAGGGTCCATTTTGGGCCCTTTCCGACGTAGCAGAGTTGGTAAAAGTTTTCGCCCTTGAAAGCAACCGTCAAGACCTAAGAATTGAGCCACAAAGAAAATCTGGACCGACTTAATGACAGCTTTGCATATTTTCAGGTCTTCAGTTACTGGACTATTTGTATAAACAGATTTTGATGTGAGAATGAGGTCCACTGATTAAAAGGGATAAATAATAAATAAAAAGTAAACCGGTCCATTGAACTAAAATAAGTAAAAAAAATGGTTTTATGGTTAGAACCTTTAAAAGTTTTGCTCGTTTAAAGTGAAATATTTAAACTATTACGCACATATAGTGTGTCAATTTAAAACTTCTCTTGGCAATCGTTCTATGCAAGAATATTAAAAATAAACTACTTTATTTATAAAACAATATAATTATATTAAAAACTAAAAATCGAATTATTATATTTAACAGATCGTTCCGATTTGGTTTACTTTTTTTATTCTGCTCTAATATTCGATTCCAGAGGTGAAAAGTAAATCATTTGAAAGGTGCGTCTTTTGCGTTTTTGTTTGCACTCTTTCTCTTTCTTTTCTCTTTTCTTCTTTTCTATTTCTTTCCTAAGACGTCCTCCTTCATATGATTTTTGACTTATTTTTGTATTTGTGTTTAAAAGCATCACCTATAAAAATATTTAAAGTGGACTGTTCTCGAGTGGGTGAGGGCAGTGCTTTCAGACCTTACGAATTTTATGAAGATTTACAAATAATGATCCCAAATTTACCTGATTTCATTAAAGGTGTAAAACAGGTGGTCCAATAAATACTAGAAAAATAAGTTAAAATAAATTTATCCAAATATTTATATTGTCATTCAAATTTTGTTAACAGTACCAGTAAGTACAACTTCTGATGAAAGGAGCTTTTCAAAATTAAAACTAATAAAAAAAGTACAATGGGCCAGCAAAGACTTTACGCATTATCAATTTTATCTATTGAAGCAGATATAGCATCTAATCTGGATTATGGTACAGGAGTTCAGTAAAGCTAAAAGCAGGAAATTTATGTTTCTGTAAAGAATTACACTGCTAGTAATAATTACTTAATAATATTAGTTATAGCCTCGTTAATAAGACTAATGCCTAATAAAGGGGGAGCTACGGAAACAAAGAAAAGACTTTTAGGAACAGTAGTCCATTTAATCCTAATGTATGCATCAGAGATTTGGAAAAATGCTTTGCATAGAAAAATGAACCGAAAAAAGTTAGCACAATTACAAAGAACGATGGCGATCAGAATCTGCAGAGGATATAAAACAATATCTATGGAAAGCAGCCTCGTTATCTCCGGAATTATACCCATAGACTTGTTTATTGAAGAAAGATGTGAAGTTCAAGGTAAGAACATAGCTGAAAAGAAAAAAACTAGACCAAAAACTTTAGAAACGTGGCAGAGAAAATGGGAAACATGTGAAAAAGGAAGATGGACGTACACACTCATACCTAATATTGAAAAATGGAATAAACGAAAACTAGGAAACGTCACATTTCATATTACTCAATGTCTAACTGGTCACGGCTGGTTTATGGATTACCTGAATAGATTAGGTGTGACTGAGCAACAAGATTGCATGTACTGTTCGAATGTGGATACAGTAGAGCATACCCTGTTTCAATGCGGAGAATGGAGAGAGATCAGGCTAGAGCTAGAAGAACGGATTGGAATTAGGTTATCTAGAGAAAACATTTTAGACGTAATGACCAGTAACATAGAGCAATGGCAACAGATAGGTAACATGATGAAAAAGATACTGGGACAAAAGGAGAGAGATTTTAGAAGAAGAAATATATGAACATACCCTAACAACTAGTTAAGAAGTACCTGCGACCATCCCTACATCACGTCTCTTCGAAGTTATGCCGACTGGTGATTCCGATGAGACTTTCCTGTGAAAAAGAGTGGAGGTTTTTTAGTCGGTAGAAATCCGGCACTATTAGACGTCTCAGACGTCTAATGTCTTTTGAAGATTTTGTTACCACTCTTAATAAAAAAAAAATAATATTAGTTAAAGTCGAAGAGCTGTTAGCATTTTTATGAATACAAGTTTCAATTTTATTTGTTTACATAAAATGCGTCTTCTTAAGCCACCAGAGGGCCTCGCAGAAATGTATCTTGCCCACATAAAATTTAGGTCTTGCCCCGCCACTGTCTGTCGAAATATCCCATAAAAAACTCGATTTAAAATACTTGTGAACCGCATATATATATATATATATATATTAGACGACCATAGTTTATTATTAGCCGATTCAATAATTACAGCTAAATTAAGATTATTTTTATCAAAATCCTTGAATTACGAATTCGCACAGTTTTTCCATTTGTGAATTAAATAAAGTTATTTATAGCGATCATTGATGACTAATTTATCATTGATTTATCTGGAAAGTTGACCGCATTGTGTTTGGTGAAACTCGAATTGACGGATTTATCGCCCATTGTCAACAAAATTAAGAGTGATGAATATAACAATAAATTTGTGGACTTGCCTTAATTAATCTTAATAGGAGATAATAATTATATTGAAACACATTTTCGTTGTGAACCGTGAAATGGGACGCTAAATGACTGGATGGTAATTACTTGAAAGTGCGTTTAATTCTTTTAGTGTATTTACATGACTTACATCATTACAGACTTAGAATTCATTGTGATCATTTATAGAAAATTAACGATTGATAAAGCAACAAATAATATAATAATATCTATTTTTATCTACTGCATCAGTTATGTGGGGTGTATGACCTTTAGGCAAATGAGGCCAAACAAAGTATACATTTTATAATTATCTTTTCACTGCGTTTATCAGTAATTTTTTTTATAATTGCTTTTAAAGGAACACACGTTGCTATAGAGCTTTTTCTAGCGATAAAACTTTTTAAAATTAATACAAAAAATTTATGAACATAGGTCTTGATTTATGGATTAGAATACCTAATATTTTGTTAATCTATTTATTACTACCAGTTAATACCCACATGTGTATTTAATGAAATTATAAAATAGAAAAAAAGATTTTTTATTCTTTCGTCAAATTGACATTAATCATTATTTTTATTGTACCAAAAACATAAAGTAAACTTCATTCGATGCAAATTTTAATAATAAGGATAACTTTTATTTATTTATTTGTCCGGAGGGCGCGTATAAGTTACGCAAGTGGGCGCGTAGCGGCATTTTAAATCGCATATACCTATAATAATAACGTCATTATAAGTACCTAATTAAGACATAAGGTAAATGGAAAAAGCACTGCGATATACTCCGACAGTCAAGCACTCAGTTCTATGCAGATACACTAAAATCTTGTGTGGTACTGGTACTGTTTGGAAGCCGTAACAGAGCTGGGTAGACAAAACAGACTATATTAGCCTGAGTACCAGGCCATAGAGGATATAAGGACAACGAAGAGGCTAAATTACTAGCCCAAAAAAGATCCTCAAAGGAACTTATTGGCCCAGAACCCTTCTGTGGTGTCACAAAGACAGCTATCAGGACGTTCACAAAGCAGTGGATGTTAAAAAAATATCAGAAAAGTGAAAAAAATCACCAGGACAGAGACAGGCATCTACTAAGCTATAATAGGAAAACTAGTTGAGTACCAGTAGGCTTCCTAACAGCAATTTTTTATACCATGTATTAACAGGGCATTGTAGGCTTAACATGCATAACATCGGTCTGACAGAACAGACCTTATGTCCATTCTGTCAGGAAGACGAGGAAACTGCAGTACACGTATTGTGCTACTGCGGAGGTATATCAAGACTGAGAATCCTTACACTTAAAAAAAAACCCAAAAGCTACTAGCTTGGTAGGAGAACTACTTCAAAAGACCGAACTAGACAAGGTACTTTAAACAACGATTAAAGAAGATGTACAATAGATCTAAAAAGGTCTAGGGATGGGAAGCCACGTGGACCACAGTCCTAATTAAATCTAATCTAATCCAACGGCTTCTCCCAGTCCATTTGTCTTAGTGTATTTCTTCCAGTGTGATAATGGGCCGCTATAAGCATTCCTAACCTCTTCAGTCGCAGTGGAGGAATCATGTACGATGGAATGGGGTTGAAGGAACGAATGTAGGTATCTGAGAAATTCATAGCAGGTCAGAAGGCAGTGAG
Organism: Psylliodes chrysocephalus; assembly: GCA_927349885.1. Lineage (NCBI taxonomy): Eukaryota > Metazoa > Arthropoda > Insecta > Coleoptera > Chrysomelidae > Psylliodes > Psylliodes chrysocephalus. The sequence goes on from OV651822.1 coordinate 43,487,992, forward strand.
ACTCGAACCGCAACCTTCCGAATTGCGAAGCAGACGCGTTACCGCAGAGCCACCTCGGTTGTATTGTACTTATTTTTCTCGTTAAATATTTTACTGATGGTTGCAGTATCAGGTCCAGTCGTGGTTGATAAGTATGAAAGTACCCCTGTTTTTCGCTACTTCTAGTTATTCGGTAACAAGTTTAGTTCTTTGATTATCTGTGATAATCATGATTCATTGGAGTATACAGGGTGTACCAATAAAAACTCCCAGGCCGGATATTTTGGTAAGTAATAGAGATATTTTAATTCTGTAAAAGCCAGTTCACAGAGCACTAAGAGAGTTTCAGTTTTAGATATAAATTGATTTTAAATAGATCAATATGTAGATGGCGCTGCGCTCAATAATTTTTTTTTCGATGGAAGGATCTTTCTTGTGTAGCGCATCTTGTAAAAATACATTTTTAAGCAGATTTTGATTTATGAACTAATTCGATATATCTAGCCATTTTTGATATACAGAGTAGGTCACTTAAAACAGTTTCATCCTGCTTTTCAGCATTAATCATTGGTTTTTAAGAAAATGCTAAAGCAGGGCGATTTTTATTCCAAATTAAAATCATTTTTACAATACAATATGTCATGTGTTAACCCCCTCCCTTGTACATCTCCACACCTTAATTTTAAATAGGTAATGTACCATGTATGGCACATCATTGAAAAGGTAATTTAATGGAAGATTTAGAAATAGTTCTGTACATTGCGTTACTTAAATTGTATCGCCCTCTAGCGGGATAAAAAACTACTACGTATTAGTGTGATACTATAATGTGTAGTACATCATTAAAAAGGTAATTTTATAAGGAATTTAGAAATATGACTGTTCAATGTGATACTTTTAATTGTACTGCCCTCTATCGGGATAAAAACTACGTATTTTAAAGTGTAACACCTTAGTTGAAAGCAAATTTAATTACTAATTCAATGTACCACATAACATTAATTAATAACATAATATTAATATAAATATCCATATTGCACTTGCAATAGTTTGAAAATTAGTTACGTATTATTTTAAACATTATTGCTAACTTTATTTTGTTGCAAAATGGAAATATTTATATTAATGTTATGTGGTGCATTGAATCAGTAATTAAATTAGCTTTCAAATGAAGTGTCACACTTTATAATACGTTACAGATTTTTTTATCCCGATAGAGGGCGCTAAAATTAAAAGTATTGCAATAAACTGTCATATTTCTGACTTCCTCATAAAATTGCCTTTTTAATGATATGCCGTACTTGGTACGTTCCTTATTTAAAATTAAGGGGTTGGAGAAGGAGGGAGGGGGTTTTGAGTGACCGACTCTGTATATCAAAAATGGCTAGATTTATCAAATTAGTTCATAGAACAAAATCTGCTTAAAAATGTATTTTTCACAAGATGCGTTACACAAGAAAGATCCTCCCATCGAAAAAAAAATTATTCAGCGCAGCGCCATCTACTTATTGACCTATTTAAAATCAATTTATATCTAAAACTGAAGCTCTCTTAGCGCTCTATGAACTGGCTTTTACAGAATTAAAATATCTCTATTACTTACCAAAATATCCGGCCTGGGAGTTTTTATTGGTATACCCTGTATACTTGATCAACATCTGTTGTAAATCTATGTATTCCCTACTATTAATTAATACTAAGTAATAAGTATATTTAATAAAATTGTAAAGTGGAAATATGGCCAAACTGACATAAATCATTACTTTTATTATATTGGTTAACAATAATTGTACTATTTGTTTAACAATTTTTACTTCTCTCTATAAGAGGGAAGTATTGTAATCGTAAAGTATTTCAGATCTTTATGTTTCAGGGTCTCTAGATTACGACACAATGTAATAATTGGCATTATTATTTGAAAATATAATGAATTTACCAAAAAAATCTAAAAAAGTCTTTTTAAAACGTATTGCAATATCGTGAACATTTAGGTTATTAATCTAGTCAATGAGCTTACATTGAACTAGAGAATTTAAGGGAGAGGTTTATATAGAGAGACGAGACAGAATGAAAAAGACTTCGAGTGAGGACTGAGGTCCAGACCAAATGTGTAATGTAAAGTTTTTTTGCAACGATTTGTGAACTATGGTTATATATCTTTAACTTATTTTTAACTTGATTTGTTTGATATTAATTAATTGATTTAGATATAAATGCCAATTTTACATTTTCGTCCCGAGTATTATATTTATCTTATACATATTTTATATTATTATATAGTTAAAGATTCCGGTACTATTTTTAATTATTAATAAATCCAAACTATATAATTCAATAGAAAGTTTATCTAGTTATCATAAATCATAGGTTCTTTTACTAAAAGTTTGGATATATTATGAAGTAGTGCTTTATTCCCTAAATACAATTTTATTTATTCTTTCTTAATACTATTAGTCAAATTATGTACTTATTTTAAATATACATTTGTTAATGTTTTAGTACTTATTATTAATCTTCCCCCCCCCTTTCCAAACCAGTAAAATATTCCGAGCATTTGAGAAGCCTCGGCGTTTCTATACCGTGAGCACCATAAGTCTTACCCCTCCTATCTAACTCGTTACTGGAGTCTTGTTAGGAAAATCGCCGAGACAAGTCGTTTTTTGATTTCTACTATGTACATTTTTGTATGAATAGTTTACCCTTAATTTCATCCCTTACTGGAGGGAAGCAACCCTTTCGAAAAATTTAAATGGCATGGGGTGGTGAGTGATAGCTCATTTGAAAGAGGGTTTTATTCTCTATTCAACCATGTAAAAAATTTTGAAATTTGCTTCATTAATTCTCGACTAATTGTTGTTTCAGAATAACGGAAATTAACGTAGCGCACTCATCCGTAGAATTAAAATTCGGCCCTGCATGATTTCGTTTTTGGTTCAGACGTGAAGTAAGACTTTTTGCCATTAGAAGTTCACTATTAGTTTAGTTGCTTTCCTATTTTGTGAGGTTTTGTTATTTTTAAACATTAATAAATCAACACGTAATGAAGCAAATTTAAAAAAATTTTGCACGGTTGAATAGAGAATAAAAACCCCTTTCAAATGAGCTATCACTCACCACCCCATGTCATTTAAATTTTTCGAAAGGGTTGTTCCCCTCCAGTAAGGGATGAAATTAAGGGTAAACTAATCATACAAAAATGTACATTGTAGAAAACAAAAATCGACCTAACTCGGCGATTTTCCTAACAAGACTCCAGTAGCGAGTTAGTTAGGGGGGGTAAGACTTATGATGCTCACTGTATACTAGTTGTCAAGAACCAATCGGCTATGCTATTAAGGGATAGTTTTTATCCTTTTAATTTAATTTTTTTTATTATTTTTATTTGCCACTGGTGAATGGATGTTCCTTCTGGACTCCAGGACTCTTTGTCTGATGACAGTGCTGCCTTAATCCCTTAATAGTATATTAACAACAGTAGCTAAAGACTTATCAGTAGTTACAAATGGTATTTAGGCTAGTGGGTTGTTACATTTAGTGACAAGTGGTAGTCTTTAGACTTTGCAGTTGTTACAACAACATGTTTCCCCATTCAGTCTGTTTGTTGGCGCGATACCTCAAAAACGGTATTAGAGATGAACAAATTTTGTATACAAGTAAGGTTCCTTTCTGGCTCAAACCCTGGTGAACCAGTTAAAACATATTATTTATTTTTAAAAGTCAGCAGATTTTGACTAAAATTGGCGAGTATTTTAGAAGTCAAAAATAACAGATCCTAAGTAAGGTTTTAAAAATTCAAAATGGTGTTTAAAGGAATAGTACTTAAAGGTCCCCCTTGAATGGAAATAATAAAAAAACGACCTTTTGTTTTGTGTGACTAGACCATTTTAAAAGCAGCCAATCATTAGCGTTTAATAATGGTGAACGTAACAAAGAACTCCGGGTGGGATCAAGAGGAAGATCGATGGAGATAGGAAGGTGAAAAAGGATGTTTGGTTTTGTGGTTTCAATTTTAAATTGTTAAAATGTAAGTACTTAGGAGCTCCTTTTTTACAATTTCTGTACCGAGGGAAGTTTTGGTTGAAAAACATTAACGATGTTTCACTGATATTTTGCTATTTTTGGTTTTTGCAGCCATTTTTTCTCAACTATTAATTAGGTGGACTATTAATTTTAAATTTTTCTTACATTTTCGTTAAGGACTATTTTTTAATAGTTTTATTCTTTAATTATAAAGTTGTTCAGTTGTTAAAAAGCATTTTATTTTCAAAAACTTTACCATTTTATAGACTATTATTATTATTATACAAAAATTATTAATACATAAATAAAATATCAAAACTTTGCTATTTAACTCTTAAATAATGAGCTAGATATTTCCGCTGAGTTGGCAATGTTTCATTTGAGGTGATGTTATTTTTTAAATGTTCAAATTGAACCCCTGATCTTTTTGTAGCCTTACAATAGTAATATTACATGTAAACTAATGTAATATAATAAAAAACCTTACCAGCAATTATTTTACTTAGATAATATGAGGGGGACACTGCTACACGAAAGTTTTTAAATTAATCACTGCAAAATAGATTGAATAGAATCACTCTAAAACACACTGGAACACTAAACCACTAAACTAAAACAGTTGATTGATTAAAATTGCTGACTGGATCTACTTAAAACGATCAGTTGCCGTTTTTGGAAAGCCGAGAAGTAAGATAATTTCCCCAAACTTTTAGATGAAAACGTCGAGGCCCTGTTGTTCCATCTGAATAATCCCATGAGGGATTTCCTGGTTATAAAGATGTAAATTATGGGAATTAATAATTCCATATACATGGAGTTTTATCGGTAAATAAAACCCAATTTCACTGATTGGATTTTATTATAAATGACTTCCTTCCATAATAATTTCCTCTTAACACGAGATTTTGATTTATAAATATCTTAAAATCTAAATCCTAACCACTATATGTTCGTCCTTTTTTATAGTTCATAATTTCAATATTTACGAAAGATAGGTAGAGTTATTTAAAAAAGATGATTTATTTTTAATTTTATTTTACAGTCTCTTAATGTTTCGAGTATTTCGACAGGAGTCTGTTTTAGTACTAAATGTTTGGGTTCGGACAATATATTGCACAATAACAAATATAATGTTTAGGAGGCTTTGGATTTTTTGACGTTTCAAAATGTTAAAAGTGTGTCGGTACCTCCGAGCAATTACTACTAGAGGGAGTCTTCCCCGCGCTAAATTTTGTTAGCAACATCTACTCCCTACTACCTCTTCTGTAATTGGCTTATTTAATCAGCGTTGCCAAGTTTGACAGCGCCAGTTCTGACACTTTCTGACACATGTCAATTTCTTATTTGTATTTTACGGAAAATATTATGATTTATAACGTTGTAAGGGTTGTACATGTATATTTAAGATTTATTATCTCTAATAATATGGTGAAAACATGCTTTATGTGTAAAAGGCCTGTTGAAAATGCTTCTTCACGATAATATCATAAGTAAGTACAGACACAACCTAGTTATCAGAGGCGGTGCAATTAAACTTTCTTATTTTCTTATCGAAAAATTAAAATTAAGAGCAAGTAAACTCCAGCTAAGTTCGTCTTCATCCGTCTCATAATGATTATAGTAAAGGTTAATTACTTATTATTATTTTAAAATCACATCTTTGTAAAGCTTATTGTTATTTTTTTTAGGTTTCCTTTTCTTGGTATGAGAAAAAATACATGGTTCCAAAATATAGGAATTCAACAAGTGACCACCTGAATAACTTTTTATGCTAATGATCATTTTTATTACACACTTCAGGGGCGGAAAATATTAAAGATAAATGCAATTTCGACGAAAGAGGTATAATACTCAATCCTGTCACTATTTCTACACTATATTAATCTGCTACTAAAATACTAAAACAGCAAGTAAGTAGAGAAACTTAAGTTTCTTTCCAAAAGAATGTTTAAGGAAAAAGGCATAGCCATTTTTTTGTTGACACTTTTTTTTAACTAATCTAAAAGACTACTTTTGTGTATTGTTTAAATTTTCATTTTTTGTACTTAATTTGTTTTAGGTTTAAACAAAATGAACTTCTAAGATATGCATGGAATATCCCAAAAGAGCTAAGGAAGGTTTTAAAATTCTTAAGAAAAATATTCAGAGCCAAAAACAAAATAGTCTTCCTGTCCAAAATATAAATAGGTATAAATATTTAAATATTATGAGTGATTTTTTATTCTATAAATAGAACATAATTTGCTTCTAAATCACTACCTAATGAACTATATTATATAGTACAAAACTAAACAAGAATATCATATTCATGTTTTTTTTAATTTCCTTAAAAAACGTCCCAAAAAAATGTGAATATTTATTATTGGAGTTTACATCGTTATGCTAAAACAATACTAGAACAACTTAAATATTGTGGATTTTGACTATTTTGAGTTATGCAGATCATTATGATCTAAAAAAATGTTTGTCTGGTGCTATAGTCAGGTATAAAAACATTCATTTATTTAAACACAGTTGCAATATATATTTTATTTAGTTTTTAAGTTAAAACCTAATAGGACATCCTAAAATGACTTTTTCGTTTGATGTGAGATTAATTATTCTACATTTTTGTTGGTGAAGTAGGATATATTAAGATGTCTTACTGTTTTCTCTGATTATCTAAAAAGTTAGAACAATATACAAAGACTGTTATAGCAAAAAAGAGATATACCTTTACTTAAACACACAATTAGTTAGTTCAATTGTACGATAATTTAAAGCAGAAATCCAGAAAACTTTAAAAATGTGTTTAAATGTGTTTTTACTATAACAAGGACATAATTATTAAAAAAAACTTGGCATATTAACATTGATCGGTTTTTATAATATATATTATACAAATCACAAAGAACTACACAAAATGACATTATTAATAATTTAGCAATAAAAAAGTTAAGTACAATGATGACATTAAAAGTTGAGTTTCTCGAAATACTTTTTTTAAATTGTCTCAGTACCTACCTAGTATTTTTCTAGCACAATGATATTATATGAATGTGCATGGTGTGATATCTTATATTTTAGGAATAAAATAATATATTTTTTTGCAGGTTTCTGTTAACAACGATTCTAAGAACTTTTGAAAATATTATTAAAACGGCATTCGCAAATATAATTCTTAATTAAGAGCTTTTGATCAAACATTACATTTTTATTCTCCAAAAGGTTACAGCTACCTATGAAGAAAGTTTAATAAGATTCTTACCATACCCAAAATATCAAAATGTTACCAACCAATTGATGGTTCTACTGGTTTCCATAGGAAAATTCTCCTCGAAACTACTAAAAGGAAAGTGGCAGAGGCAACCGAAGAAGGCAAAAAAGTCTTTTGCAAAACAAAAACTAGAAATTTGTTTAAGAATCTAATTATTGTTTGAAGTTTTACCATTAATAATTTTTGATAACGATTTAAGATTATGAAGTTCTATTATGTATTTTACTCTTTGATAACCTATGTTTAAATTTTTAATAGGACCAAAATAAATTATAATTTTCATTTCAACTACAAAAACCCTCATAATATTAAAAAGGGGAAAAACGTTAGATTAGTTATGTTCAGGAATAAACTCTTTAAACATTTATCTACTTAAAATGTGTTACTTTTAGAAGGTATGTTATTAACTTTCTATTTGTACTTGTATTAATTTATTTCATTTTATTATTTGTTGTATTTTCAAATTGATTTTGATATTAATCTTATCTATTTATATATTTTTTATATTCACATATATGTTTTTTTCATTGAAACAAACTATTAGCTTATTAAATATAATGAATTCATATTGTTTTATTATATGCTTGTATGAATGATTACTTTTATTTCCTTTTAAAAATGAATTTCGAAGATAAAGCCGAAACGGTGAGTGAGAATAAAAAATTAGACGAAAGTGACGATATTTATTGGAGCTTTCATGTACACGCTCCTTTTTCTAGCCATCTACACCTGAGCCAGCAAGATTCGTCTTCCCTCCATCCTTACATTCTCCAGATTTACAGAGAAAACGCCGTCCTCTTTAACATATCCAGACCTTCTTTGACAGGGACTATACCACTACATTATCAACTTTATTTGTTATCCCGAGCAATTTAAATGCACTCGTAATTGCTCATTCTCACCTCTTCTCTTGTAGATTCCGTACGCAGTTTTCTTATTTTTAGTTACGTTTGCAATGCTCTTTTATTTTCACAGCTTTAATTCTATAATGCTGTAACGCTACAATATGGATCCATTTTTGTGGTTTATACTATTTAATGTTATTCGTAAGTGACCAACCTATTATAATAATTAAAGATTATTGTATTACAGGCCTGAAGATGTTCCTGTAAGGCCGAAACTAGTCGCTCCTGTATTTATTTATAATAAAATTGATTTTAAGGTTTTATTCTTCAATTTGAAAAATTTGACCTTTACAGTGATTTTATTTCATTTCCTGCATTAGACACATATAAGACGGTATTCATTTTAAAAATAGTAAAATTAGCAATTTTTTTAGTTTTTGTTTACAATTAAAACGTTTTGACAATGTATGTTTTTATAGATAAATGTTACGCCACTGAACAAGAAGGATGTTTACCTACCCCCTTGTGCCTGCTTCCACACTTCCTCTACAGATGTTGCTAACACAACAATCGCCTACAAACTCGTTTTCACGCTCCCTCTATTAGTAATTGCTCGGAGGTCGGTACCATACATATCAGAAACCCTATGTGCCCTAGATACCTCCGAGCAATTACTACTAGAGGAAGTGTGAAACGAGTTTGAAGGCGAATGTTATGATCGCAACATTTGTAGAGGAAGTGAGGAAGCGAGCACAAGGGGGAAGGTCAATTCCCCTCTTGTTCAGTGGCGTATCATTTCTCTGTAAGAATACACATTGTCCAAAAATTTTTAATTGTAAAAAAACTAAAAAAATCGCTAATTTTTAAAATGTATACCGTCTTATATGTGTGTCTGATGCAGGAAATAAAACAAAATTTCTGTAAAAGTCTTATTTTTTCAATTAAAGAATAAAATCTCAAAACCAATACATAAGTTTTTATTATAAATAAATACAGGAGACTAGTTTCGGCCTCACAGGGAAATCTTCAGGCCTGTAATACAATAATCCTTAATTATTTTAATAGGAACGATATAAGTATAGGTTGGTCACTTACGATTAAAATTAAATAGTATAAAACACAAAAATGGATCCACATTTTAGCATTACAGTATTGTAGAATTAAAGCTGTGGAAAAGGAAAAATAAAAAAAAGGTGCAAACTAAACTAAAAATAAGAAAAAATACTTTAGAGATTAGAATGAGCAATTTCGAATGCATTTAAATTGCTCGGGATAACAAATAAGACTGATAATGTACCAAAGAAGGCCCGGATATGTGAAAGTGGATTCGGCATTTTCTCTCTAAATCTTGAGAATGTAAGGATGGATGGAAGACGAATATTGCTGTCTCAGGTGTGGATAGGCTAGAAAAAGGAAAGTGTAGATGAAAGCTCCAGTAAATATCGTAATTTTCGTCTAATTTTTTATTCTCACTCACCGTTTCGGCTTTATCTTCGAAATTCATTTTCAAAAGAAAATAAAAGTAATCATTCATGCAAGCATATAATTAAACAACGTGAATTCATTATATGAATTATATGAACATAAAAAAAATAGAAATAGATAAGATTAATATCAAAATCAATTTGAAAATACAACAAACGGAGATAAAATTAAATAAATTAATACATGTATAAATAGAAAGTTAATAACATAACTTCTAAATGTAACACATTTTATGTAGATTTATGTATAAAGAGTTGATGATCCCTGAACATAACTAATTTTACGTTTTCCCAATTTTTAATATTATGAGGGTTTTTGTAGTTAAAGTGAAAATAATAATTTATTTTTGGTCCCAATAAAAATTTAAAGAGGAAAATACATATAGAACTTCATAATCTTAAAACGTTATCAAACATTATTAATGGTATATCTTCAAACAATAATTAGGTTCTTAAACAAATTTCTTTTTTTTTAGGCAAAAGACTTTTTTGCCTTCTTCGGTTGCCTCTGCCACTTTTCTTTTAGTACTTTCGAGGAGAATTTCACGCTATGAATAGCAGGAAAACCATTAATTGGTTGGTTACATTTTGATATTTTGGGTCTGGTAAGAGGTAAGTCTTGTTAAACTTTCTTCCTACATAGCTGCTGTAACCTTTTGGAGAATATAAATTGAATGTTAGATCAAAAGCTCTTGATTGAGAATTATATTTGTAAAGGCAATTTAAATAATATTTTCAAAAGTTCTTGGAATCGTTGTTAACAGAAACCTGTAAAAAATATTATTTTATTCCTAAAATATAAGATATCACACAATGCACATTCATATAATATCATTGTGCTAAAACAGTAGGTAGGTACTACAAACAATTTAAAAAAAGTAATTTCGAGAAAATCAACTTTTAATGTCATCATTAAACTTAATTTTTTTATTGCTTAAATTGTTAATATGTCATTTTGTGTAGTTCGTTGTGATTTGTATAATATATATATTATAAAAACCTATCGTCAATGTTATTAGGTCAATTAGGTGCCGACTATTTTTTAATAATTATTTTGTAAAATGTCCTTGTTCTAATAAAAACTCATTTCTAGAAGTTTTCTGGATTTCTGCTTTAAGTTATCGTATAATTGAATTGACTAATTGTGTTTAATTAAAGGTCTCTTTTTTCTTAAAACAGTCTTTGTATTGTTCTATACTTTTTAGATAATTAGAGAAAACAGTAGACCAACTTAATATCCTATTTCACTAACAAAAATGTATAATAATTACATCAAACGGAAAAAGACATTTTAGGATGTCCTACTAGGTATTAAATTTAAAACTAATTATCATGTATATTGAAACTGTGCTCAAATAAATGAATGTTTTTATACCTGACTATAGCAACAGAAAGACATTTTTTAGATCATAATGATCTGGATAATTCAAAATAGTCAAAATCCATATTATTTAAATTGTTCTAATATTGTTTTAGCATAGCGATATAAACTCCAACAATGAATATTCATTGTTTTTTGGGACGTTTTTTAGAAAATAAAAAATACATAAATAATGTGATATTCTTGTTTAGTTTGTTATTACATAATATTAGTGATTTGGAAGCAAATTACGTTCTATTTATAGAATAAAAAAATCACTCATAATATACAAATATTTAAACCTATGTCTTTATATTTCGGACACGAAGACTAACTAACTATTTTATGTTTTTGGCTCTGAATAGTTTTATTAAGAATTTTGTAACCTTTTTGATTTTTTGGGATACTCCATATCATCAGCATATCTTTGAGTTTCATTTTGTTTAAATCTAAAATTAATTAATTACATAATATGAAAATTTAAACGATACACAAAATTAGTCAATTAAATTACAGTTTAAAAAAAATTGTCAACAAAAACGTGGTTTTGTCTTTTTCCTTAAACATTCTTTAAGTCTTTTAGTAGCAGATGAATATGGTGAGGAAATAGTGACAGGATTGATTATTATACCTCTCTCGTCGAAATTTACTGAAATTGCATTTTTCTTTAATATTTTCGTTCCCTTAGGTCTGTAATAAAAATCTTTATTAGCATAAAAAGTTATTCAGGTGGTCACTTGTTGAATTCCTAAATTTTGGAACCATTTATTTCTTTTTACCATATCAAGAAAAGGAAACTACAATAAAAAAATAATAATATTAACCTTTACAAAGATGTGATATTAAATTAAAGTCACAGCTTTAAATTTTCTTTATTTATGTTAATAAGTAATTAACTTTTACTATAATCATTATGAGACAGATGAAGACGAACTAAGCTGGGGTTTATTCCCTCTTAATTTTACTTTTTTGAAAATAACAAAGTTTAAAGGTGATTGCCTAATGCACAGCCTCTGATAATTAAGTTGTGTTTGTACTTACCTATGATATAATCTTGAAGAAGCATTTTCAACAGGTCTTTTACACATAAAGCATGTTTTCACCATATAACTACAGATAATAAATCTTAAATATACATTTAAAACCCTTACAAGGCTATAAATAATTATATTTTTCGTAAAATAAAAATCAAAAATTGACATGTTTCAGAACTCTCGCTGTCAAACTTGGCAAACGCTGATTAAATAAGCCAATTACAGAAGAAGTATTTCACCCCTCGGGGGAGTAGATGTTGCTAACAAAATTTAGCGCGGGGAAGGGGGAAGACTCGTAGTAGTACTTGCTCGGAGCTAGATCAAATCAAATCAAATTTTGACAAAAAGAAACTTGCATTTATTTCGGTAAGTTATTTAGTTTTAGAGATTCTATAGATGGCCATAATTGTTTATTTTAAAATAAACAGAACGGGACTTGGTCATTGGCACATATTACAAGTTGCAAATTGATTAAAGGTTTTAATTGTAATATTTTTACTATCTCTTGTTTTATAGAGAATATTTTTTCAGGAAGTGAAAAGAGTAATACAATCAAATACAAAAATATAATTTTTATTACCAATTTATTCGTTTCAAACTTCACAACTGGTTTTAATAGTTTTCAAAACTAATTTTTTCAGTATTTCTTTATATTAAAATTGGATCAATCTATTTAATTTATATTTTGTTTAAAGGTTATTATTTATAAGTTAATGTTATTTAATATAAATACTCTATTTATGCAAGGTGGCCCAACGACAAGGTATTAATATCGTGGATGTTTAAAAACGCTCGGACAGATCTATTTTAGTTTGAAGGACATATTTTTAGCATATTAACAGTCATACGTCATTCCCCTACACGTTTTAACGTTGGCCGGGCATATAAACAGGCAGCGCTGATATTACTCGTTTCCTGCTCGCCATAATGCTAACTCTGTGTAGTTTTCACATGGGCTTGTGCAAAGAGTATTGGAAAACGTTCGATAGTCGATACTGTGTATGTTAGTGAATTGAAATCTATTCTGTAAACGGGATAATCACGTTAAAGACCATTACGCCTTGAGCTGAGTTTATAAACTTCGTTCAGTTCGCGTTCAGTTCACGTTCAGTTGGAATTCAACATAAACAAAGTAGAATGTGCGTAGTCTACACATAGACTTCAAAACGAAAAAGTATGCTATTGCGTTCAACTGAACGAATATATTTTATATCCATTCTAGGTAGTGAGAATACTGCAAAAAAATTAAATCAACCAATCACAGTTCATATTTTTAATATCTAACTATTATTGTTTTTAAAATTTTAAATAAGTGACAATTCTATCAAACTAATTGTCAGTATATTTTTTAGTTATTGAGATTAAATATATTAAGCGGTAGAGGTGAGGACACTCGAGAGGCCCGGGATCAAATCAGGGCTGGGGACTAATTAAAATAAATATTTTTTATCATGTTTATTTTATAAATTGGTAAAAGTCATAAATTATTTAAAAATTAATTTTTTTATCTTAAAGATTTTTTAAAACTGTAGATTTTCGTTAGTGGGTCGTATAAAAAATATACTGTTCAACTCGAGTGGATTGTCCGCCTATGGCGTCGTGCTCAAACTTTGTTTCTGTGCAATATGGCCATCATATTTACTCTTGTTGCACAAACTACTCTAGTTTAATTACGAGATTTGTTACCGGAGAAATTATATAAGATCAGTTCTAAAAGTACGCGAAGAAAGAAAACAAATATATTATTTGGACGAAACTTGGGTAAATAAAGAACATACTGTTTTAAAAGTTTGGCAAGACAGAAACATTAAAAGTTCTCGTCAAACGTTCATGGAAGGTTGGTTTTCGGGCATAAAAGCTTCGCCTGGAAAGGGTCGTCGATTAATAGTTCTGAATAGGTAGGGCAAATGGATTTGTTGATGAAGGCATCATTCTTTTTAAATCGAAAAAAGGACTACCACGACGAAATAAATGCAACTTTTTGAAAAATGTTGAACGTTATCGCTAATAGTCGTGGAAAGTGTCCCCTACCTCCAGAATCGGCTTCGTAAAAAACACATACAATTTGATACTTGTTTACTTAAAGCAGAATTATTTGCATTTGCGATACAGTATATCCCGAAAGAAAAAAAAATAGTATTCATGAGCAGAAGTGGTTTCTCCATTGGTTCATTTGTGCAGTGAACACCCAGATAAATTTCATAAACACACATTATTTTAAAATACATAACATAAAAATATAAATTCAATTTTAATAATTTTATTGTTTTCATACGTGTAAGCTCTATTTTTTGTTAAGCCACTACGCTCTGGCTAATCGCGTATCTTTGGCTAACTTTTATGAGTAAGCCCGAGGGAGTGATATGCTTTCGCGAAAGCCTCTTGCAAAAAAGAGATGTCAATACGTTAAAAGATCCGTGAAACGACCAATGACCTGCTTAAAATCACTAAAAGCACCTTATTTTGCGTAACGCACACAGTGACCTCACAAAATAGGGCGAAGCATACGGCTCTATCAAATCATAGATATAGAGATACACTTTTGAGTTACCCTTTTACGACATATGTCAAACTCGAGCTAGTCAGTTTTGGTGATAATAAATGTCATTTTTTTTAAATAGGGTGATTTAAATGATATACAAACATTTTCATTCCGTCAATCTTGAAATATAAAATTATTAACTTAAAATTAATCAAAATAGGACTCAAAGTGCCTGTGTAATTTGTATTTTTTTTTGTTCCAAGGTCTGCAGAATAGTCATGTGATTCATACCCAGCTATGCATGCATTGAGCAATTGTTTTTTTTTTGTATCCAACAAGAGAAAAACTAAATTTCTATAAAGAACGACAATTTTATTAAGAGCCCAGTCTTTTCACCTCTGAGTAAAGTTAAAAGTAACTACTTGCTGATAAAACTATAGGGCTTTTGTTTGTTAATCTGTCAAGGATAATTTCTTGACCGTAGTACAATTTTATATGAATAATTATTTTGTATTTGAAGTTATAGATAAATGCCCTATCTATAAATGCTAAAGGTACTAATAAACAGTATCAGATTGATATAGCGCAGAGACATAAAATATAAATATTGCACTGGCCTAAATTAATTCAAGAAACTTAATAGTTGTGTCTATGTTAGGTATGTACCTATATCATCAAGATTAAATTAAATATTTACCGATATCTACCTGGAAGGTAAACTGAACTATGTCGACATAGTGCAGTTTTATAAAGGTTATATTTTTAAAATCGGCTCATCGAAACCTTTTCAGGGGTATTCTATAATATAATAAAAGTTGACTTAAAAAAAAAGGTAACAATATTGTCGCGACGCGAATGGTATTATACTAGCAAGAGTTGCTATTCACCGGTTGTTTGGGCGCCATTGTTAAAAACAAGAAAAAAAGTTAATTATTAAAATATGTTTATTTCATAAAACCATTCATCGTCCACAATAATTATAATTGTCTCAGGGATAGGTCCGACTCTGTGGTTGCAGAGATTTGTTTGTTTCACGCCAGAGGGAGATGCAATACGAGCCCGTCGATGGTTATTAAGAAATTACCTGTTGTTTGTATTGTGTCTGTGCAGTATTTAACCAAAAGAAAAGTGAAAATAAGTGTAAACAAGGAACATTTATTTATTGAAAAACCCAACTAGCAAATTCTGACGAAATACAAGGAACAATTAGATGTTAAAGTGTATCTGTAATTATAAATCATACACTAAGCATGGACATTTGAGGTTATTTCAGTTAAGTATATATTTTTTAATATGTTTGTACCTGACAACAATGGAATATTTTACAAGATTCTTGTTTCAATCACTAAAGTTCGTTATAATAGTTAATTGATTCAGTATTTGTATTTAAGTTTAAAATTATTTATTTGAATTACTTTTTACGTGGTGAAACAAGATGATTCTTTTTTATTGAAATTAAATTTTTGTATGACATAAATTTTTACTTGAGCTGTTTGCTTTGTTTAATTAAATTTTAACAAAACCTAAATTGCTCAAATAATGAGATATTTATTTGTCATTTAACTTAAATATTAGAATTCATTATGAAAAGAAATTATTTACAGATTAAAATTAAGATTCATTTCTTTTTTAAGATAGAACTTTTTTAAAGTTTATAGGCTTTTCATGTTACTAATATTTTGCAAAATATTTAAGTTTTTCGTTACCTGAGATCTCATTTTTAATGTTTTAGCGCAAGAATACCACCTTCATGCACAGCCCGAAGAATCGAATCTCTTGTCTTGAAGAAATGTGTGCCTTTTCTTCTTCAAAGCACTACAGCGACATTTGTAGGGGACAGGGATATTTCAGCGCTATGATTTTACCACAAAAATCAGCCGGAAAATGGAAATAACTATTTTTCTTCCAATTTTAAGAAACATTTTAAATGATTCTGACTTTTCTCATTCTTGGATAACTACGTATAATTTGTTTTAGGTTAGTTCATTTAAAGGAATTGGTGGAAATGAAGCGATTCGCCTTTATAATTTATGACATAATGTTTAAAAATTATTTATTTGTTTCTTCAAGAATCAATGTTTCTGTTTTGTGTATTTTAAATAAACATGTATATTTTTAATTTTTGGTCTAATAAGAATATTACAATGTAATACCGCATTGATGTTCCACAAATATTTTAGAAACGTTTCTACAATGTTTCATAATATTTATGAAATAAAACTAGAGTACATTTCTGAAATATTACTATGTAATATTTCTAAAAGATGTCAAATTTTAATGTCAGAAATATTACTGTGAAATAATATTACATTGCAGCCACATTTCAGAAATGTTTCTATGAAGTTTCGTAATATTTATACATTACAAATATTTCAATGTAACATTTTTGAAATATTTCCGAAATGTTTTTGTGCTGTATGGGTTTCTGGCACTGGCATGGAACGAATCCAAGAAAAAATAAATGAAAAGTTTGAGAATCTTCAAATCGAGATGTAAAAAATGTAACCTAGATAGTTACATCTCGAATAAACAAACGCAGTTGTAGTAGATTTGTTCGATGTAGATATTCAAACGCAGCAAATAAATCTAAATATATTATTATGTAGAATCTTCAAACATACTTTTTTTATATTTTAATTTTTTCTATATTCAGAATCGTTGATATTACTTGTGATTTGTATGTTGTTTATGTTATAAAACTGATTAATGAATGTTTATCTTTGGCCAGTCGTTCAGATAATAAATTTAACTAATTTAATGATTTTGAAGTTGGTTAGTTGATTGCTACAAATATCACGGGGGAGGCACGCTTGGCTTTTTCAATGGGGCGGCCAACACCCTAGGATCGCCCCTGCCCATTATAATCTTAACTAAAACTCGTACATTCACCGAAGCATAAAATTTATTCAGATGTTAGATAAAAACTACGGTCCTATAATAATTATCTATCCCTGGTATTTCCTTGGTTTATTTCCCAGTGCAACCGTTGATAAATTTACATTAATGCGATAAATGTTATCTTTATCTTTACGGAAAGGCTCATATTTTCAGCAATACACTGCATATAGACCAGCCATTAAAGATAAATAATCAATTCACATTAATTACAAAAGTTTTTAAACTTTTTTGGGATATTTATTGAATTGAAATACATCAGAGATATCCAGGGGCGTGCGGTCCATGGAAGCAGGGGTAGCACCGCTACCCTACACTTTGAGATTTAAAAATAAATATTTTTCAGTTTACAATGCATAGAAATTAAAATTAAATTAGGTACTATATTTTCTCTGAAACATTACGTAAACTTCGTAAATGTACTAACAATTTATTGGTGTAATGTGTAAACGAACGCATCACCCATGAGAAAATTAATTGTGTAAACGCCCACACCATATAGGTACTTCAAGTCCGTCGGCGGAAGCGCCTCTTGAAAAAGCCGGCTCATCTTCCAATTGATTTCGCTTCGTGTTATTGACCCTGCTTTGCCGCGACACAGTAGTCAGTCTGTTTGGGCACGTGAAATAGGGCCGAGAGGCAGCGATTTTTATGTCGCCTTAAGCATATTGCAATTCGCACCACGAATCGACGTGTGAGGAAAATCTTAGATTTTAGATAAATTTCGGTTTGTTTTTCGTAGTTGTTTTTCTTTTTGTAAAATGGAGGAAATATGCACTGTGCCTGTGAACAATAATAATGTGGTAAATTGTGTCTATATTGTGTGCTCTTTATTAAAAAAAAGGTTTTCAAGTAGAAATTTTAAAGAGAAAATGGACATTATTAATTCTAATAGACTAAAGGATCCTATCAATTTTGAGACGAAAGTAGAAAAGTCATCAAAGAAATTTACCAGGCATTTTCACGTAGGGTTCTATGAAAAGTATGAATGGTTAACCGGCTGCAAAACTTTGAAGAAATTGTTTTGCTGGCCTTGCCTACTTTTTAATATAGCCGAAAAAACACATTGGAACTCAGTCGGTATTACATACTTGAATAATTTTCACAAAAGTGTAAAACGACATGTAAATAGTAAACCTCATATAAGTACTACAATTTAAGAAAAAACATTCGGGACCTATCGCATTGAACATAGTTTGGACAATCATTTAAAAATAAGCAACAAAATTCATAATGTAAGCGTAAAAAAAATAAGGACGTCTTACATCGATTAATAGAAGCAACTTGTTTCCTGGGAGAGCATGAACTAAGTTTTAGGAGTCACAATGAAGAAAGTAGATCCGCCAATCGAGGAGATTACATGGACCTTCTAAGTTTTTTAGCAAAATACGATGATACCCTAAAAAATCATTTTATTGATTCGACGACTTTCCGGGGTACCTCAAACAGAATCCAAAATGATTTAATTACCGACGTTGTGATGGATCACATTAAAAGTGAAATTAAAAAAGCACCTTTCGCTTGATGAAACCACAGATGTAGCAAACTTAAGTCTATTATCCATTGTTGTGCGATATGTATTGGATGGCATTCCTCAAGAGCGAATCTTAGGATTTATGGACGTCACTAGCGAACGAACTGCAGATGCATTGTTTAAAATTGTTTGTGACATTATTTCAAGTTTAGAATGTGGTTCTAAGCTTGTTTCCCAGAGCTACGATGGTGCTGTCGTAATGGCTGGCCATTTAGGAGGCCTTCAATCTAAAGTGAAAGAGAAGTTTAAACATGCAATTTTCGTTCACTGTATAGCACATAGACTTAATTTGGTTTTATCGCGAAGCATGGATAATATTAAAGATTGCAAAGTTTTATTTTCGACGCTTAGTGGTTTGGCTTCCTTCTTTTCAAAGTCATCGAAAAGAACTCGCGCTTTGGACATTCAAAAAAGGTTTCCAAAAGTTGCTCCGACGCGATGGAACTACAATGGACGTTTAGTGCAAACAGTGTTTCAATACCGTGATTCTTTGATACACTTTTTTTCAAGAAATTTGGGATAATAAAGAAACATGGGATGCTGAAACTGTTACTGCTGCTAAAGGGTATTTGTATTGGCGAAAAATTTTCGTCTGCGGCGCTCTGCTTACTGGCCTGCTGTATTTTTATACAATCGCTTCCTCTTCCAAAAATGTCACCTCACGCCAATTGAGATATCCCACCAGGCTCATAAACTTGTTTCATTCAACATCAAATTTAAAATTTGCAACTAAAACAGTTCTCACCGTTAATAGTGTATTCTCAAAACCACCAATGCTATCTTGGACTGATGTAGTCTACAGTATCCCTTGTGTGGATCGTAACTCATTATACATAGGTCAAACTGCAAGACCATTAAAATACCGCATAACATTCCACAGGAGCGACTGTAGACTACACCCAGAACGTTGTGAGTTAGCAAATCATGCAATTTTGAATAACCATACCTTCAACTTCTAAGATATCAAAATTTTAGAAAAAGAACCTCGCCTAGACACAAGACTTTTCTTAGAAATGGTACATATTGCTCAAAATGACTGCATTAACAAAAGATCTGATATTAAACATCTCAGTGAAATTTTTGCATTCTTATTGGTCTTGGATAAAAATATTTCTTCACGTATCAATTTAATTAATAATAATATTCTCAATTTAACGAAATTTAACTTCATAATTCATTTAATTTAAGATTGCTTTTCTGTTTATCAGATTTCACAAATAGTCTTTAACAATATTTGGTAATATTTCAGTTTGTCATAAATTTAACATTCACCCTAACCACCATAATGTACGATAATTATGTCTCTCTTCGAATCAGAGGTTGTAGATGAAGAGTCTCATTAGCCCCCACTGCCCCCTCTACGAGCTTCAATACGTGGTAGGCCTCATTAGCCGACCATTCATTGAACTCTCACCAGTTTTAAGGGATTCAGAAAACAGACATGGCTGTCGTCATTAGTAAAAAAATTTTTTTTAACTATGTTTCATTCAAATACCATAATTTTATTCTTAAATCAATAATTAAAACTTTCAGCAATCATTCTATTTCAGTTTAAGTGTATATGATATGTGCGCCTCCCGTTAAGAAAAGGTGGTCGGGAATAAAGTCTCATTAGCTTTATGCAACCCCCTTTGATTTGAAATAATTGGCTGTATGGCCTCATTAGTCCTACACAACAGGCCTGTCACTCCCTATACTTCCCATCACGGCATAAGAAACAATCGGCAGGCTCACTTGCCGCTGATCGCATAAAAATATTATACTAAGAAAATTTGACCTTAGCGACGCTATTCGGGGGTCTTAGTCAGGGCTGGATTAAAGAGTATTTAAATATTTTGTAATAAAATAAGGTATTGATAGGCAGGGTCGTATTAAAACAAAAAGGTAAAAATTTACATAAAATATATTTTAATTTAACTTATAAGAACAGCATTAAGAAAGACAATATGCTCTACAGATTGCGCCAAATAATTAGCTAGTTTTTATTGAGGATCTTGAAATTTCTATATAAATATAACTTTAGGGCGAATTCCACCGTTGTGTTAAACGAAGTTTAAAATGACATCGTTAATGTAAAAATGTCTTTTTAATCTTCGTTTAACACAATGGTGGAATCGGCCCTTAATAACATATACGAGGTTCATCCTTACTAGTCCTACGAATTTAATGCAGCCTTACAAGTAAAGCATCCCCATCTGCTTCGCAGTTTTCAGTTCCAGAATGTAAAAACGCACGCACACACATGCACATACACGCACACACACACACACACGCACACACACACACAAACACACGCACACACACGCACACACACCCACACACACACACACACACACACACACACACACACACACACACACACACACACACACACACACACACACACACACACACACATACACACACATACACACACACACGCACGCGCACGCACGCGCACGCACACGCACGCACGCACGCACGCACACACACGCACACATACGCACACACACGCACACACACGCACACACATACACACACAGACATCATCGCGAAAATAGTCAAAATTCAGGGGCCTCGAAACGTAAAAATCCGTCGGAAACTCGAGGTCGATAAAAAATCATGATTCCTATACTTTCCTTATATCTGTATACAGATAGGAAAGTAAAAAGTGTAACATGTTCTTGCCAATTTATATCTAGTCTAGTCAAAAATATTATATTTTTCATCAATTTCACGAACCAATCTCGCTAAGTTGTAAGTAAAGACATTAATTGTTCATCATTCAATTTTAACTATGTCCTATAATAAATATTCTAGATCCCTGAAAATGATTGATTATATTCACATTCGAAAAATAAGCTTATAAGAGTACACATATGAGTCCCCTAAATGCAAAACTCGGTATTTGCTAGTTACAAAATTTTTCAGGAAGAGCAAAAAACTGTCAGTAATTAAAATACATATGTATTCGTTTTAAATTTTGTTTTTAGTTAGCTCTAGTGATTTTGTTTTGAAATAACTATGCTCTTTAATCTGAAATCCCACCAAAAATTAAAAAAAATACTTCTAAAATTAAAATACCGAGTTTTGCATTTATGTTTTAAAAATATCCAGTTTTGCAACTCACAATTGCAAATACCGATAAGTGCATGGTTGTCTCATTTTAAAACATTTATTTTCTTACAATTTTTTTTAAAAAAGATACAAAAATATAAAACACTTTTATTAGGTGTAATAAAATACATACTAGCAAAAAAATCTTCTCTAAATAAGCAAACAACAAATGAACAAATTAAAATGTCTACGTGCCCGTGCACTTACTTAATCACGTGACTATTAGACGCAACGCCATTGGCAGGTTACAATTACGTGTATTTGACAAGTGAAGGCAAATACAGAGTTTTGCATACAGTATTCGTTTTCTAAAGCGTTTTTAATGCAGAAATAGGAAGTTTTGCATCTTATTTTAGAAGAAGAATGGTAGATTTTGAAACAAGGAATTGAATGGCGCCAAAACATTACTTTTAAAAATTTCGTCAAATACCGAGTTTTGCATTTAGGTTACTCATATCGTTTTGCTGCAAACCCAATAACTCCAAAGTTAATTTCCTAATGAGTAAGCAAAGACTTCTTTCTTTTTTAAACGGCAAAATCATTCTTTATGTTCCTCTAATTTAAAAAAAAAAATGCCAAAGTTTTAAAAAATTGTTTGTAAATATAATTATTTTTCTTAATAATCTGGTAAATTTTTTACCTCGGACAAGGTTTGTAAACTTGATAAATTCACAAAAATCAACAATTCGCACTTTTTGCATTCGCAAAAAAATTAGAAAAATATTGCAAATTTTACAGAACAATTCAAATAATTTCCCATAAGTAAATGTAAATTTGCAACTCTTCAAGATTTGGGCAAATGATTGTTAATTGTCTATGGTCAATTATGCATTGTGAAATTAAAACAAAAGAGTTCCAAAACTAACGAAACAACTAATATAACAAGTAATATCGAATTTGCAATCTTATACATATCATGCAAATATTTAAATAATTTACGGAGAAAAGCATGGCAATTTCATTAAATTGTATCTTTAAAAATATCGATAAACAGAAACTAAAAAAAAATGTACAATCCAAAGATGAATGCGGAGTATTAGAAGTGCCGATATTTATGACCTTAAAAATGGGATTTCTAACAAATTACGAAAACGCAAAATACCTACATACATTTTTAAATAGATCTTTGGTTTCTTGCAACCGGGTGGTCCAGGATTGTCAGAAATATTAGTTATCTCAATATTCATTGATTCTTGAAATTGGATATGTGGTTAGTCTGGATCCTGCTATTTGTCATCGGATAATATCGTGGAGTTCCCCAGGGTTCTGTTTTAGGACCTCTGATTTTTGTGGCTCACACAAGTGACCTACAATATCATATCAAGAGCAACATGACTTTCTACGCTGATGACACGAAGCTCTACTCAGATCCTATCTCAAGCTTGTGTTATCTCCAGCACGATCTCAACTTTATTTTTAAATGGTCTACTGACTGGCGGTTACCATTAAATATAGAAAAGTGTGTAGTTATGCATATTGGTAAGAACAATCCAAGACTAACATATAACATTAATAATTCCGTTATAAACTCAGTGTATTCTTATAATTAGTCCAGGGAAGTTAGGAAAAATAGCGGAAATTTTTAGGGACAGCAGATATCGAGATGCGGTTTTCTGAATTGTGTTCAGGAAGGTCCCAGGAAAAAAGTTTATATCGTCTGGTTTAGCCATTTTTGGAAAAATACCTCTGGGGCGGAAAATGCATTTTCCAAATGCATCATAACTTGCACCATTATAGGAACGACTGGAAACTCAGAAAAATCGCTCGGAAATCATTACTCGGATGTTTTCAGGGTTGCCGAACTCTATTCTGGCATTAAAATTACCCGGGGGTGCGCGGAGGGTGAATTGTGGAGAAATATTAGCGTGCATGAAAATCGCTCCAAACTCGTTACTCGGGGAGTTTTCGGGGATGCCGAATTCAATTCTGGCATTGGAATTACCCAGGGGTGTTCGAGAGCGGCTCTGCGGGGTTGTCTGGGAGTGATTGGGGGGAAATGGCAGCGTCTATGAAAATCCTCCAAAATCATTACTCGGGGGTTTTCAGTAATGCCGAATTTAATTCTGGCATAAGAACTACCCGGGGGTATGAATAATAAATTTTTTACTTTTATATCTGTATACAGATATAAGGAAAGTATAGGAATCATAATTTTTTTCGACCTCGAGTTTTCGACGGTTTTTTACGTTTTGAGGTCCCCCGAATCCGTTTTGAATATTTTCGCGATGATATGTGTGCGTGTGTGTCTCTGTGTCGCATAACTAATGAACCGATACACAGAAAAAAACCAAATTTTAAACTTAAACTTTGTTCCAGCGTCCAATGAACAGAGTCGGAACATCTGGGGGGTACTTTATAGGTGGCCATTTTTATATTTTATGGAATATATCTGTTATTTACGTTTGGGGAAGAAAATTCTTCAAATAAAAGTTACTTCTTATATTATTATCTATAATTTTTGTTCCATACAAAATTTTCCTAAAATGGTCCGTATTCGAGAAATTTGACAAAATGTAAAAACATATTTTTTTATAATAATTGTTCAAATGAAAGATGTTTGTAATATAATTCTCTATAATTTTTATCCTATACATAATTTCTCTCAAATGGACCGTGTTCGAGAAATTTGAGAAAATTTTAAATTTTGAAATTTGAAGAAAACTCAAAAACGGATAAAAAATATTAAATTTTAAACCTAAGTTTTATTTCGGCCTGACGTGAAATGATTAGATTTTGGACAAATTCGGAACATCTGGGGGGGGGGGGGGGGGGGGTACTTTATGGGAGGCCGTTTTTATATTTTATGGAATATATCTGTTGTGTTTGGAGAAGAAAATTGTTCAAATAAAAGTTACTTCTAATATTATTATCTATAATTTCTGCTTTATGTTAAAATTTCCTGAAATGGTCCGTATTCGAGAAATTTTACAAAATGTGCAAAATTCTGATTTTTATGAAAATTGTTGAACTAAAAGTTGTTTGCGATATCGATCTCTATAATTTTTGTTTAAACATGATTTTTCTAAAATGGACCGTAATGAAAAAATTGTAGGAAATTTAAATTTTTAAGTATTTTCGTTTTCAATGAATATCTATAGAAAAATGTTTCGAGGTAGATGTATGTGGACAATGTATATATTTAGTTTATCCTCTAAACATTTATAGATATGCTGCAATATGTTGTACAAAATAACCAGAAAAAGCCTATAATAACTAGATAGAAAAGTCATGTGTTGGACACATCGGATTTTTTTATTATTTTATTGTTTTATTTTCTTTTTCGGAGGTTCGATCCGTTCCCGGATTAGAGTGCATTTTCTCCTAATGACGTTATCTAATTTCCCAAAAAGACGTTTAAATTAATTTCCGCGCCTCACTTCGTGAAAAATTTCTTTTCTTTTAATTTTTTTTTATTCAGCTGTATTTAAATCATTCTGTTCCCCGTCCACAATTAGTTATTGAATGAAGCCAGACGACTTCTGTAAAATTAAATTTACACACGCTCTCGATCGACTCAGGGCAGATTTCAAAATATTATTTTTTACGATCATCGCCTCCGCCGTCCAAAACACCGCATGAATACCCATGTTTCTCACTAGACGAAAATGTTCACTTCCCATCGCTCGTGGTTAAGATACGAGGGGGTTCCGACAACTTTGATTTCATTTATTTGCTTGCATTTGATTACCGTCATATTTAAATTGTTTTCAAGTGTATTAATTTATTTTTAATAAATTTTCCGTGTATAGGGAGTTTCATAATTCCCGGACCGCTTAGCCTCCTGTGCTAGCGAACCGTAATTATTTCTCAATATTTAAATTGTTTTCAAGTGTATTAATTTATTTTTAATAAATTTTCCGTATATAGGGAGTTTCAAAATTCCCAGACCGCTCGGCCCCCTGTGCTAGCAAACCGTTATCATTCCTCAATATTTAAAGAGTTTCATTTGTAATAATTTATTTTTCATAAATTTTCCGGATATAGGAATCCATCAATATTTAAATAGTTTTCAGTTCTAATAATTTATTTTTAATAAATTTTCCGAATATAGGGAGCCGTTAATATTTAATTAGTTTTCAATTGTAATAATTTATTTGTAATAGATTTTCCGCATACAGGGAGCCGTTCATATTTAATTACCGTTGTATTTTTTTTGTAAATATATATTTTATTACCTATTCCTGTGTTTCTCTTATTGCTGGTTCTTAACCGTTCTCTTTCAGGGTACCGTAGGGTACGAGGTGTAAAGGAGATAAGTGTTTTAGTTTTACTTATTCTAGTATAGTGACTACCTAGCAGTGTCCGCCTGGAATTATTTTTTTTACCTCCACTGAGTTTACCTTAAGTGCACTCTGGCATACTACAGGGTCGCAGAGCAAACTGCGATACCAAAACTGGCACCTGAGCAACCCCTATTCGGAAATCACCTTCATAGCGCCACATAGACTCGCTGATTCACTGTAGGTGAACCAGAAGCCTGTCACAACTTTTGCAATTCTTTTTATCTATGATATAAACAAAAACGTTATTTTACAAAAAATAATGTTGCGAACTTAAGTTGCAAATCTGATATAGGTTATGTTAAAAATATCCAAATACATTTTTTTACAATTTATAATAAATTTAATAGAAAGAATAGCAAAATTTAATTTATTATTATTTAAATTTAGGAAATATTCCAACAAAGTTTGAAAACGTTTTTAATTGAATTGATTATCTTTAATGACTGGCCTAGCAGTTTTTATCGCGGCCTCTGGACAACTGTTCACGACAGAAAATATTCTCTCGATATATTTTTTTATAGAAATGGTTCATTAAAAGCGGATCAAACTTGACATATTTATTAAACTGCGAAATTGCGCCGTTTAAATTGGTACGTATGATTAGACTAGAAATTACCGATAATTAGTAGTGTGAGTTAGGTAAATTCCCAGTTGATAGGTCAATAAATTTTGATTATTTTTTTGGGAGATAATAAAGAGATCGGGTGAGCACCAATCAAAACAGAAGTTCTGGAGAGGGTGCCACTCCACCACAGCCAACATGCGTACCAAGCAAGAATATCTACACAAACTGCCCTGGTACAGTTGACTGGCGTAATCCACGATGCACTGACAAACAAAGAAACGGTCAAGTGTGCCTTCCTAGACATAGAAGGAGCTTTTGACAACACGCCACACAAATCTGTCAAAAGAGCACTTGCATACAGAGGAGTAGATAACATCACATCCAGATGGATGGCTAACCTCTTATCTGCAAGAACTGCAGAGACACAGATATGACAGGCCACCATCTCCATCTGCACAACCAGAGGATGTCCACAAGGAGGAGTTCTATCCCCACTAATGTGGAGCCTAACTGTTGACGAACTTCTATGCAGATTGACTGACTTCGGCATACCCTGTCAAGGTTATGCCGACGACATAGTCATATTTGCTAGAGGCAAGTTTAGAAATATCCTGGGTGATATAGTCCAACGAGGACTAGAACATACCAAAAGATGGTGCTGTGAAGTGGGCCTTAATATAAACCCTACAAAAACAACACTAGTAGCCTTTTCAAAAAAAAGAAAACTTAATCTCAAAACCGTTAAATTAGACGGCAAAGATATAGAATGGAAAAATGAAGTCAAATATCTAGGCCTAACCCTGGACAACAAACTTCTCTGGAACACACATGAGAAGGAAGTAGTAAATAAGGCCACAAAAACCCTAATAGTATGCAGAAACATTGCGGGTAAACGATGGGGATGTAACCCAAACATACTGCGATGGAAGTATACTGC
Source organism: Psylliodes chrysocephalus (assembly GCA_927349885.1). Classification (NCBI taxonomy): domain Eukaryota; kingdom Metazoa; phylum Arthropoda; class Insecta; order Coleoptera; family Chrysomelidae; genus Psylliodes; species Psylliodes chrysocephalus. The sequence goes on from OV651822.1 coordinate 43,515,762, forward strand.
AATAGTGAGACCAATCATCACTTACGGGAGCTATAGCCTGGAGTAACAGAACTAGTTTAGCTACTACGAGAGCTAATATCTCAAAAGTACAAAGACTAGCCTGTGTTTGCATTACTGGTGCAATGAGAACCTGCCATACGGCCGCAATGGAAGCGATCTTGAACCTCATTTCTCTGCATATGATGATAGAGAATGTGACAAAAAGGACACGATATAGAATGATCAGGAACGGGGTAATCAGACGAAAGTCCACTTGCTTCAGGACTAAAGATACCTGGGACATGCCCCAGGATGAAATGCTAAATAAATACAGTTTTGTGAAAAACTTCAAAACTACAGAGCTGGGATGCAAGAATCCATCGAGCTTGCAACCGAAAGACATGCTATTCAGTGGTATACGGACCGTTGCAAAACCATAGAAGAAACTGGAATAGAAGTGTATGTGCCGAGAACCAAGCACTCTAAAAACTTGGGAAAATACCCAAGCATCTTCCAGGCGGAAATTCACGCCATCGAGAAGTGTATCCAGTTTAACATCGAAAGAAACTATCATAGACAAGAGATTATCATCATACCCGATAGTCAAGCAGCCATCAAAGCGCTGAGCTCTTACGTAATCAGCTCAAAAATGGTCTGGAGATGCCTAGAACAATTGAATGAGCTAGGAGAGAAAAATAGAGTTACTCTCACTTGGGTCCCGGAACAAGATAACGAGATTGCAGATAGTCTTGCAAGGAAAGGGGCTCAAACACCCTTTGTAGGACCTGAGCCGTTCTGCGGTATCAGCAGTAACATAATATTAGGAGAGATTAAAAAAAGAATTTGGCAGTAGAAGAACCGACAATGGGAACAATCTCTTGGGGCTGAGACAGGCTAAGATACTTCTGGGTGAATATAACCAGAAAAGATCGAAAGCCTGCATCTGACAGGCTACGTATTGTAACAGGGATCCTTACCGGGCATTGTCGACTAAAAGGATACCTTAGTAAACTGAGACTAGAAAAGGATAGTGAGTGCAGATTCTGTGAGGAGAAGAAAGAAACCTCTATTCACATTCTAACAATGTGTAGCACTACAGAATCCAAGAGCACTATATCTAGGAGGATATCAAATAGAAGAGGGAGATTTATCTAACTTGAAGCCACTCCAAATCCACCAATTTCTTAAGAAAATAGGATTGGAAGGGTCGTTATAGGCATTGAGACTTTTCCTTGGTGCATTAGCGATAGAAGGGGGCACAATAGATCTTTAAGGTCGCAGTGTCTTAACACCCCATTCCCAACATAACATAACAAGCACCAATACCGTGATGCGCTAATTGCGTACGGTACTATTTGACATCTACGCATGCGCAGATCAAAATATTTATCGAATCACCCTAACACCGTTATCGCAAAACGCTAATTCCGTAAGTTTGCGGAAGCGCTTTATGAAATATAGGGTAAGCCGAATTTATCCGAATTTAATATTATCCACGGTGGTATGCCGTAATTTTTGTCATTTGAGGCGGTTTCACGGTTTCTTGTTTATGTTTTGTTATGGTTTCACTTAGTTGGTGTTTGTTTATTGGCATTCATTGTATAAGTAGTAATTTTAAAATTTTAGTTGCAATTTAAACATTTTATTGTTTTTGCGGTTTTTTAAAGTACATTGAGAAGAGGCAGAATATTGCTAGATCATTGTTAGGAGTGTTTTATGGGAATTTATTATTTTATTTCAGTTTATTTAAACCATACGATTCTTCATCAATTCCTAAAATATTATTTAGTATATTGAACTCTATATCAGCATCATCTGCTTTTGTCAATATTGCTAATTCCAAATGAAATGATAAAAACAAAGAACAGTAAGTGTCATGTCAAAACAGTGGCCATACCGAATATACCCGAATATTTGTAATTTGTTTATTTATTTGTAGCAAATAAAGCTTTATTATTATATAACGTCAAACCTAAAATAAATTTAGTCTGCCCGAACTCTCTATAAAATCACGTTTTATGCATTTGTTATTTCGGAAATAACGTGGATGGTAATTAGCATAAGACCCTATTGATGCTTACCCGATTTCTCTAATCACTTATACAAAATCGGGTTAAATATAGAGCACGCGACATTTGTTATGGGAAGGAGTGTATTATGACATCAATCCTTTTACTTGGAAGAGGTCTTCGCCGAGGCACAATTATTACTAGTAGATATTGGAATTATTAGGATTCTGAGTGCATTCGAAACTTCTGCTGCTATTGAACGGTCCTTTAGTACTTTCTGCTGGGTCCGGAGCAAATAAGAAATCGATTAATCAGAATGAGCTCTGCTAGAATTACCTGCTTTGCCTACAATTGGAAACGTATGAATAAGAATGAATTATAATCGAAAAGGTTTAATGTTACTCAAATAGTCGAATAATTATCGGACCTCGATTTTGCGCCCGGATACTGAAACTCTTTAGAGACAGAAAAAACTAGATTATTTTACTATAAAATAAAGAGAGCGGACGGCTTCAAAGGGTGTTTCCTAATTAAATGTCAATATTTAAAAGGGTGAATTTTGAGTCCATTTTAACTCTTAAGTTGGCAGTAACAGAAATAATCATTACAAAAGGTATTTTTTTATTAAAAAACTACTAAATAATAAAATAAGATATCAGCTTCAAAAAATGTTTACATGATATTTCAAATAAAATACTAACACGTATCTTATGGAATACGTTGCCAAGTATACAACAAATTTGTATTTTACTTAAATATTTAATTTCTATATCTATTTAAATTTCATTTATTATGGAATGTTAGGAAGCAGTTTCTTGAATTCACCAAACAACGTCAGACGTTGCATTTTTGGCAAAAAATTGCAGTTTGGCCATTTTGACATAAAGGGCATCTTTCTTTTTTACTATATATTGTGTTGGACACATAAGAATTATTATGAATTTTATATTATTTAGCAGGTAAGGTAATTAAAATGTTGTTAAAAAAATAACTCCTATAATAGAAACATTTTTAGAGAAATCATGTATAGAGCAAGAATTATAGAGAATGACATTACAAACAACTTTTATTTGGATAATTAATCAAACTTGCTTGAAAATGAAAGGAGATTTCAAAAATGATTTTTATTTTTAGAGAAATTTCTGAAACATTTCCTTCATTGCCGAAACATTTCCGGAATTTCTCAAGTATTGCCGGCATTTCCGAGCCATTGTCGGCATTTACGAACCACTGCCAGCATTTCCTACACATTGCCGACTTTACGTATTGTATTATCGAATTCCAGGAAGCTATAATTATGAAAATGTATGTTCGTTAGGACATTTTTACTTTCCTAACTGTATACAGATAAGGAAAATATAGGAATCATGATTTTTTCGACCTCGAGTTTCGACGGATTTTTACGTTTTGGGATGCCCTGAATCCGTTGTGCATGTGTGTCTGTATGCTGGATAACTCATGAACGGATTAGGAGAAAAACACCAAATTTTAAATTTCAGCTTTAATCTTCCCTGTGGTAAGCTGATTAAATTTTGGAAATAGTCGAAAGATCTGGGGGAGCACTTTATACAGGGTCGTTTTTTTATTTTATAGAATATATTTGTTATTTACGCTTGGCGAAGAAAATTATTCTAATAAAAGTTGCTTGTGATATCATTCTCTACATTTTTTGCTTCATACATAATTTTCCTAAAATGATCCGTATTCGATAAATTTGACAAAAAGTGCAAAATTCTAATTTTTAAGAAAATTGTTTAAATAGAAGTTTTTCTGATGTCATTCTCTATAATTTTTGTCCTATACACATTTTTCCTAAAATGGACCGTATTCAAGATATTTGAGAAAATGTGCAAATTTCAAAGATAAATTAAAAACGGATTAAAGAGAAAAATACCAATATTTAAACTTAATATTTAAGCTTAAGGTTTAATTCATCCTGCGGTGAGCTAATTAAATATTGGGCATAGTCGAAGTATCTGGGGTGTATTTTATAGGGTTCTCCTTAATTTTTATTCTATACATGATTTCCCTAAAATGGACCGTATTCGAGATATTTAAGGAAAAGTGCAAATTTCGAATTTCAGTACAAAAATGGAGAAAAAATAAACAATGATTTGCAAAAATAGTATAAAAACTAAGATTCAATGAAAACTATATTTTTAATTACAAAACACTAGAACAGGATAAAAGTGACCCAAACACTAGATCTACTATAGAAACAGTAAATCAGTCAACACTGACTGCAATGCCAATTAATAGAGGGTGAACACAGTCTTTAACCGGAAAAACAACTCGCGACTATAGAAATAGTAGTCATTACTATACAGGGTGTCAATTTAAAAACTTCCCATGGACAATAAAAAAATATCAAAAATTGCTTAGAACTGGTATGTTTTTTCCAAATGGCACATTTGTCTAGCATATTCTCAAATGCCATAATAGGTATGGCATTTACCTCCCCTTGGTCACAGTAAAAAAAAACAATCTAAATAGGAAGAGTACAAAATAAGACACATTATTAAAAAGGTAATTAATTCGGTAATTATATGGGAAATTAAGAAATATATGATTGTTCAGTGCGGTACTTTTTATTTTAGAGCCCTCTAGCGAGATAAACGAAACAGAAACTTCATTTGAATTTGATTAGTAATTTAATGCTCAATTTAACCAAACATATTGTAATGAAACATACTTTAAATAAGCATAAGAATGTTTCCTTTTAATCGCAATCAACCAAAGTAGCAAATTTATGCTACGCATAAAATTGCCTTTTAAGTAACGAGTCACACTTTACAATACGTAACATATTTTGATACCGTAATTAACAGTCATATTGCTAAATTCTCTATAAAATTACCTTTTTAATGATGCGCCATACTTTGTACTAGAAATAAAAATATACCTGTCTCAAGCAATTTATAATATTCTTTTTTATTGGGAGATATTGCCAATGGAAAGTTTTTAAATTGACATTCTGTATAACTGTCATCAGTATGTTGCAACAAAGAGGTTAGAAAGGATAGAGGTAACATAGGAAGCATTTGCCGCTGCGCGAATTTTGCCAAAACCGAAAAACTGGGTGAAAGGAGTAGTGAGATGTTCTGGGCCAGACTTAAATATTTGTATTGTAGTACCTAATTTTGGTAGGTAACTAAAAGATGAAAAATTATGAGACTTTTTTAACTTTATTTGTTAGCACGATTCATTTATGATGAGGGCAATAACACTTTATCAATATATAGCTGGCTAAGGGCCGATTCCAACGTTGTGTCAAACGAAGTTTAAATTACTAAACGAAAATTAAAATGACATTGTTAATATAAAAATGTCATTTTAAACTCCATTTATTATTTGTTAATAAAAAAATGTCATTTTAAACTTCGTTTAGTATTTTAAACTTTAACAAAACGGTGAAATTGACCCTAAGTAAAAGTTTATAAAATTATTATAACAAAATAGCTGTTGAGACAAAAAGTTATCGAAATAGCCAAAGTACTTTTTGCTCGAATTACACACAAGATTTTTTTTACGATCACACCAAAATAAAATAAATAATTAAATTTTATTAGAAATGGGTTACCTTTTCGTTTGTTATAATATTTTAAGTTTATTTGACATAAGCCTACTCTTCGAAGAGAAAAAAATGTTTTGGTAATTATTTATAATTTAATTATTGACGGAAAATACTGTTCAATGATTTAAAATATTAGGAGCTATTTATGTAACCAGTTACGAAATGCCTTATTTTGTGTAACGAGTAAATATTTTCGGGACGAGCTGAGCGAGCTTTTCTTTTTTTGTTTTGTAATGTTAAACGTAATGCCATATTTTCAAATGTGAAATGTCACTATTCATTGCCTTATTTTCGATTTTTGGTTTTTTCGATTTTTGGATTTTTCGATATTTTATTTTTAGATTTTTCGATTACTCGATTACTCGATTACTGGATTACTCGATTTTTCGATTTCTCGATTTCTCGATTTCTCGATTTCTCGATTTCTCGATTTCTCGATTTCTCGATTTCTCGATTTTTCGATTTTTTTTATTTTTCTACTTGAAAACCAAAAAGAGGCAGTTTTATTTATTTTCATTTCGTAACTGGAGACATAATCAAATTTTCGTAATCAGTTGCATAATGTTCTACTTTATGCAACTGGTTGCATAAAGTAGATCGTTTTGACACTTGCTGCGATTACAAAATGTATTACTTTATATGTCAAAATTAGAGAAAATAACAAAATGTAAATTAAATTGATAGATCCCATATTATTATAGAGCAGTGTTTCTGAAACTTTTTTGGCAACGGAACCTTTTTGAAAAGCAAAATATTTGACATATAAAACACAATTTAAAAAATATTTTTCAAATTTTTCTTCATTTTGACTCTCTTTTTGACTTTCAATAGGTAAACGTGATAAAAAATCGGCTTTATATTATGCTCCGATTTCACATATTCAATTTTATAATTGTAATTTGACAATATTACTGTCCATCTACGTAGTCTGTTGGCTGAAAATTGGGGTATACCTTTAGCTGGGTTAAAAATAGTTACCAGAGGTAAGTGTAACTAGGATAAAGAAATGTCCATATAAATATTTATTAAATTTATTTAAGCCAAAAATTATTGCAAGGCCCTCTCTTTCAATTTGGGAATATTTTTGTTCGGACTTTGATAAGGTACGCGAAGTAGAAGCTATAGGTTTCTCAATATTTTTTCAAAAACATGACATATCATGGCCTTTATTCCCACATTTGATGCATCTACGATTAATTTAATCGGCAACTCGGGCTGAAAATGTACAAGAACACCATTTGTTATTAATTTATTTTTGATTAATTCCAAATATTCCTTGCAAGAATTATCCCAAACCCATTTCACCCATAAAAAATAAAACAAAAAAAAGTAAAATCCGAGTGGCGAATCACTCCCGCAATACATGTACAAAATGTCCGAAATCCCATTGAAAATCGCTGCAGTCCCATCAAAATCAGCGGCAATCGCTAAGAAATCGTCGCAGTCGTTCAGAATTCCCTCGCAGTCTCCCGAAATCTCCCGCAGTCGCTGAGCAATCACTAGCAATCATTAAAAATCGCGCGCAGTCAGTTGACATTTCACCAATTAGCCATTGTGTTTTGACTAGGAAAACTAAGCCATCTTGTGTAAAATTAAACAAATTGCATTTACGTTTATCGAAAGTGTCGTTCCATCAATTATTATTAATTTTAAATGCCCTTTTTGGCAAAGTTCATCAAATTTCTGATTTGATCTGATAGAAAATAGTTCCAAGGTGGTCCAGAATTGTCTCTATTTTACCAGATTTTTTTTTAATGCATAATAAAATGGTTTGTACTTTATTAGAGGGGGTCATACACGTTTTAATTATGGTTTTAAATGTATTTTATTTAGAAAGGAATTAATTTATTGACAATGCATTTTTTACTTTCCTGTCTGTATACAGATAAGGAAAGTATAGGAATCATGACTTTTTTTTGACGGATTTTTACGTTTTGGGGTTCCCTAAATCCGTTTTGACTATTTTCGCGATAATGTATGTGTGTGTCTGTATACTTAATAACTCATGAACGGATAAAGAGAAAACCACTAAATATTAAACTTAAGCTTTGATTAATCCTCTAATAATGAATGAATTACATTTAGGCATAGTAGGAAAATCTGGGGGGGTACTTTGTAGAATCGTTTTTCTACTACGAAATTTGTTATTTACGCTTGGAGAAGAAAATTCTTTAAATTAAAGTTGCTTGTGTTGCTCTATAATTTTTATTCTATAAGTAAATAATTTTCCTAAAATTGTTCGTATTCAAAATTTTTTACAAAAAGTGCATATTTAGAAGAAAATTATTCAAATAAAAGTTGCTTGTGATGTCTTTCTCTATAATTTTTTGTCCTATACATGATTTGTACTGTATTCGAGATATTTGGGGAAAAGTGCAAATTTCGAATATGGTGAAAACTCAAAAATGGTTAAAGAGAAAAACATAAAATTTTAAACTTAAGCTTTCATCCATTCTCTAATGAGCTGATTGGTTTTTGGACACAGTCAGAGCACTTGGTAAAGGGTCGTTTTTCTGCTTAATAGGATTATTTAGTATAGATCCAAGTATCTGTTACCCAATGAGTTTCTTAGCGAGGTCCAACGTAGAGGACTGTACTAAATTAAGTTCATTAGATATTAAGGTTTGCTTTGTTTTTAAATTTATTGTTGTTACTTAACTCTACATTACTATTAATTTTTTATAGGGTTTGTAAAATATCCAATAAATAAATATATGATATTTACACTTGAAGAAGAAAATTCTTCAATTTAAAGTTGCTTGCGATATTTTTATTTATACATAATTTTCCAAAAATGGTCAATATTCGAGAAATTTTACAAAAAGTACAAAATTCGATTTTTTAAGAAAATTGTTTAAATAAAAGTTGCTGGTGATTCTCTATAATTTTTGTCCCATACATGATTTTCCTAAAATGGACCGTATTCGATATATTTGAGGAAATTTTAAACTTAAGCTTTAATAAATCCTGCAGTGAGCTGAGTAAATTTTAGGCATAGTCGAAACTCTGGGGGAGGGGGTCGAAAAAGTTCATAAACCGATCCAGTCCTTAGGGCCAAGTAAATAAATAAGATTTATCTTGGAACTTGGAATGAAATTAAAATAAAAGTAGCTAATTATATTGTTTCAAATATTCTGAATATTTTATCTGCGGTTAGCTATTAGGTATATTTGATTATATTCTATAATGTTGCATAATACCCAAAAACATGATAAACTAGTTGAAAATAGAATTAAAAGAAATACTTGCCATCGTTTTATCATTAACTTTACAGCTTTCCACTCTACACAGTCTACACACCGCTCTAAATACGTGTTAGTAAATGTTTATTTTAAAACGGGGATGAATTGGTCGAGTTATTGCCTTGCATTTTCGTTCATTTCCTCCTCCGAAACAATGCCGTGCATTTCCGAAACAATGCCGTGCATTTCCCAAACAATGCCAATGCCAGTATTGCCGAAACAATGCATTGCCGAAACATTTCCGGTATTGTCGAAACAATTCCAACATTGTCTAAAGTATTTCCTAACATTTCAGTAAAATTGGTACACCTATTGCCGAAGTGGAAAGCCCCTCGTTTAGGACATACGTTCACATGAAGTTTTCTTCTTAATGTGGATCCAAAAATCACCCTCTTAAATATTGACATTCGATTAGAAAATACTCTGTTTATTTTATCTGAATACTCTGTTTATTTTTATCTAATGAAGAAGATTCCGAGGAAAATCAATGATCCTTACTTACATGAAATCAGAAGATGAGTAGGTATCAAATGCTTAATCAGAGTCTGAGTCAGACAATTATTCAGATATTTTGAAATAAATATTTTTCAACCAGAATTGAATTAATAAAATTGAATAGATATCAAGAAATTTACCAATTTTTTGAATTTTTTTGGGAATTTTCCTGTATTCCCGGTATTTTACATCATTACCGTCGGATCGTTCCTATAATAAAATTCTCCCCCTTTACGAATGAACCCCTGAAGCTCTGAAAGAAGAACTTGTATCGGGAAAGATATGGTTGTTATTATTATTAATTACTGCGGCGCTCCGGGGCGCGTTACAGATTATTGATGGTTCCATTTGACTTACAAGTAAGAAAACACCAGAAAACCCTACCGGACATCATAATAAATGTACTAAATCAATATTTTTAAATTAAATTTAATAGTTCTCACCATTTTTTTATTAATTTCGTTATCAGATCAAGTAGTCATATCTAAACAATGTTGTAATAAATCAATATTTAATTTACGATATTTTTGTTTACTTAAATTAGATTGGGTATATTTCCTTTATTTGTCGATTAGAAGTTATTTTTTTAACAACATTTTAACTACCTGCTAAATAGGATTTAACTCATAATTGTTTAAAAACATGGATAGCTAATAACTATACCTATGTAGGTATTATAATTTATTTTTTGGACCCAGAGTTTCGGGATTGATTTTTACGTCATTCCTTAATTTATTCATAATTTTAATTAGGTACATCGTCTCCAGAAACTTAAGACATTTAGTTAATTAATTAATTTACAAAGTATAAATTAGTCTTTTGACACATTTAGTGTAGGTATTTTCGGATGTAACTATTATTATATTAACAAAATTGAACTACTAGGAGTAACATATTTTGTATTATCTTCCAATAATTTTTATAAATTCTAGTATAATATGTAGGAGTTAAAAACCAAAAACCAATGTGAGTAGTAAGTTCGTACGTGCTTTTATTTATGCTAAATATGCTAATACGCTAAATATATGCTAATAACAAACTAATAACACATTAGTCATAACTGTTTGTTATTAGCAACTTATAATCCGTTAAAACATAACTTATGTAATCATCTTTTTAAATTGTTTTGTTAAGGTATAGGTAGAGGTACCTAATATTATTCAGATTATTCTCTTATAACCAGAGAGTTTGTGTAAATACCTATAGAACCGGTATTAATATTTTCTAACCTTATTCTTGATAATTTATCAACCGGTTTCAATGAGTTAATAATAATATATTACTTACGCAAAATAATACCGAATTTCGCAAATATTAACACTAAAATTTGGTATTGTTTTAATCACATGGACATGACGCGCCTTTTACCACTGACGATTTTCAGGTTCGCAAGTTCGCATACACATTCTCCCGACATCTGAACACGACTATTTTCTCTGATACTTCTATTTCGTTTTCTGTTAGCTTTTGGGCTTGTACTCGCAAACTGCGGCAACCGCGAGCCGAGTTGAGTGAGCTGAAGCCGGCTCCCGACAGCTGTTTTGTTTTATTCGTTTTGGATAACCTGCGTAAAAAATGAAATTAAATGTTTACGACCGAATCAACTGAATCTCTAGTTTCAATTTCAATTTTAATAATGAATATTATGCTGAATACAAATTTATTACAATAGTTCAATTATAATTAGTGTAGAAGAAGCTTATTAACACCGACGCGTTTTTTTATCTATTTATTTATTATGTAGGTCATATTATTTGTAATTGCAATTATACTATCAATTTGAATTTAAACACTATTATTTTTCGATCGTACAGTGTTATTTGTTCAAGAGGAATATTTACATTACAAACTGAAAAACCAGCGGGACAACGGTAGTTTAGTAGGTATAAAAACTTAAGGGTGGAGCCTAAACACTATAAAATTACTTCCGAGACTAAACAGCATTCATTCATAATTGGACGGAGTTATGCAGAAAACTACCAACCCACAATATACCAGATATTAGGTTGAGTGGGGATTTGGGTAATAATATACACGTTCTGCATTCTGTAAGAACCTGCCAAGTCTCAGTTAATTATATACCATATAAAACAATAAAATGCTAGCCCATATCCCATAGCTTTCTTAAACGAACAAAACTTTATAGCTGATTACCTCAGTTTGTTACTATTGAGGATTGGTAGCTTTCTGCTTAACGCCGTCCAATTTTAACAATCGCATGTAGATACGAGTCATACATATTTTCAACTATAACGCGCGAAATTTAGAAAATAGTATGTGCTAGTAGGTGCTATTTGTAACAAAAGCGCTCTAGAAATGAATTCTGTAGGGGGCTTAGTGTCACAAGCTAAATTGTTAAGGAATTGAAAATTAATATATTGGAGATCAGGCCCGTAGTGAAGGGGGCGCCAGGGGGAGCTGAGCCCCCCCTAAAGCTTGTCTGCGCCCCCCCTAGAAAATTGCCCACATATAGAAGCGCTATTAACGGCTATTGAAAAATACAAACAATGAACAATAAGTCGCATCAACGATTTTTAAAATTGTACTGATTTTTTTTTTAAATGTGAATTGGGAAAAAATGTACTTACTATAAAAATTTTATAGTAGAATCGTTATATCACTATATTTTTAGTAATGGTTCTGAGTCACTTATATTATATTCTCTTACAAGAAAACCTTTATTTATTAACAGTTACTTATTGCTTACTGTCCATTTTAGTCAAAACATAATAAACACAAAGCCACAGACAATAAATTGCAACTGGAAATCGGAAAACGGATAACCATAAATTTTATTTCGGTAATTCCCCTAATTTCCCTATAGTGTCAAACCAAGAGATTTTTTTAAAACTTAAAACTGCTTACTGATAGATAGCAGTACACGCACGGACAAAATTCTACAAAGCAAGGAGGCCACACTGACTGACATGATGAAAATAGTCTCAGCCGTTGCGCAAACGCTTCAAGAAAAGCGAAATAATGATGAGTACCACCGGCTCGTTAATATAATGAACTTACAATTTTTAATTATTGATTTAGAAGACCCATCACCGCTAAGAAAAAGAAAACTCAGCAAAGTGTTAAAAAATGTAAGTCCTACTTTCTACAATCTAGGGACATACCTTAGTTTGAATGAGGCATTAAACAGGTGTGTAAGTTTAATTATTGCTTTCTTCGGAAGTTGTTTTAAGACTTCTCCTTTATTTAAATCATAGCCAGGAGCTTTCCATAGAGAATAATCAGTGGATTTATCGTTTGTCAACTCACTAAGGTACTCACAAATAGATTCACTTTTGATTCGTTTTATCTCTCTTTTTAACTGCTGGGTGGCGTTGTTAAGTTTGGTTTTATCTGATGGAGCTCTGGTCTGATGCCATGTCCTCTTTAGTTTTCTTTTTGCAGAGATTAGGTCCCTTATTTCTTTAGGATAGTTATTTCCTGTTGTTCGCTGCATAATAGGTGGCGTATTATCCCATGCTGCTTGTTGTATGTTGGAAACAAGTAGTTCTACTTCTTCATCTAGCTGTGCTTTTGTTCTTAACGGAACTGAAAGATTGAATTTATTTTCAAAGTCCAGTCTGAAGCTTTGCCAGTCTGTTCTCCTATTTATTAGTCTAGGAGCGCTTTCCTTTTGGATAATGGTGTCACTAAGAGTGAGAAGAATGGGCGAATGATCTGAAGTCATGTCCCATGTCTCATCAACTTGGATGTAGTTTGCTGAAATATTTCGTACAACAAAAATGTCTATTAGGTCGGGTATTTTGTTTCTATCTGTGGGCCAATAAGTTGGTTTGCCAGTTAAATGCGACTCACATTTTAACTGTGTCATTGCTCCTTTTAGGTTTTGCATTAAAGTCGCCACGAATGATAAATCTAGGTTCTTGAATATTGAGGAAATTTAGGTATTGTTCTTTCTTAACCGTATGTCTTGGAGGACAATATACAGAAGTGACCATAACATCAGAAGTTTTAGATTTTATCATTACTGAAGTAGCCTGAAATTCTTCAGTCCTGTATCCCGCTTCTTGATGCTTAATTGCTTCTCTAATTATTACTGCGCTACCCCCTCTTGCTGCATTTCAGGGATGAATGGTATGATAAACCTTATATCCCTTAAATTTAATAAAGGACTCATTGGTAAAGTGAGTCTCTGAAATTAAATATATGTCTATGTTTTCTATATCTAGGATCGCTTGCAATTCTTGTTGGTGCTGCAGCAGTCCATTAGCATTCCTTTCCATTATTATTAGGCTATTACTCATTATATTGTCTCTTAGGTATAGCTCCTTTGCTACTACATTCTAACCTAGTAATTCGTTCATCCATTTTGTTCAGCTTTTCCAGTATTTGGTGGAGAGTATTGGTAATGGATGAATCTTGATTGTTATCTATTTCTTCTTTTTTACCAGATACCGTCTGGCTAAATAATCTAGATTTGTTTATTAAATTGTTATGTTGGATTACTCGCTGTGGCTGTTTAGGTAAGTTTGGTTTTTTTGCTATGCTATTATTTTTAATTTTTTGCATTTCTTTGGCTACTTCACATCCCCTGTAGCTAGCAGGATGTCCTTCACCGCGTGAAAACAGTAAAGACTTGAAGACGAGGAGAAAATTTAATACAATTATTACACAAGATTGTAAGTTTTAGGTTTTCTAGTAAAAAATATGAATATCCACATCCAAGCTCTTTGATTAAAGTTGAGAGCTCTTTCAGTTAGATACTTTATCTTCAAATTTTACTTGTGGCACATTGTTTTCTATATTAATAATATTACATTTATTTGTACAAGATGTCCCAAATTGTATAAAAAACAGACAGATTATAGATTTTTAACCAAAAAGGTTAATATTAGCAATGATCTAATCTCGATCAGTAGCAAAATTACAGGTGAATCAAAATTTACAGAAATAATACATCTCTTGACTTTTGATCAAATGTTGATCAATGTTTTTGTAAATTAAAGAAACACTTTAATCACATATAACCCCGCTAGTGATCGATATCAGACCCTTGTTAATATGAACTTTTTTTTCCTAAAATTATGAATACTATAAACTATCTCAGTTGGGTCTGTACAATTTTGGACACCATGAAGAAAATATTATCAGAACTATAACAATTTACCAATAAAAAAAATTATGAACGGCATGGGCGGGCTAGTGTCATAGTGCGATAGAGATAGAAACATGTTTACAGTCATAGTTGCAACTGAGATGGGATATACGAAGTGATGAGGAAGCAAACACCGAAAGCAGACGGTAAGTCAACGAGCGCGTGCTGTTTTAATTAATTGTTTTTATATTAATTGCTATAAGTTGATTATCAATCAATATAAAAATATGGTTGATGTTATGTTATGATCTAAATACATTTTAGAAACTTTTATAAAGAGCAGAGTTGAGCCGGATACAGGAAAAAAGTATCCGAATACCGCATACGGATACTTACAATGTATCCGGATACTTTTTAGGATACTTTCACCTAAAAAGTACTCGGATACAAGTATCCGGATACTTATTTTCGGATACTTTAAAGGATTCTTTTACGGATACTTTTAAAGTGAGTTAAAATAATGTTTTCATTCCAATAGTTATAATTATGCAATAAGATTGATTACGAATAACAATAAACAATACTAGGCATAAATAAATTATCGAAAATTAAAAACGATAGTAAAAGAAACAGGAAAAAACTGCTCAATAAATTGTTTATAATTTTTATTCTGTGAATATAAAACATTAAAACAAAGTGAACAATAAAACAAAGGTGCGTGTAAATAAAACGAGACGCGCCTGAACCGCGCCAAAAAACCAGCCAGTGTCATGTCCATATAAATCTAACGAAATAAGCTCGTTGCTAGCGCGACTTGCCATGTTTATACATTCTTTCGATATTCTCGCCAGTGCCAGATGTTGTCGACAATCCATTTTTTGTGGATCCTCTGACGAGGGGTACTTGGTAGAGTCGAGAGCGTCGAAAGTAGGAGAAGTGAGAGATTGCTGAACGTTTCGTTCTGGCATAGGCAAAGCAGGCACGTATATTTGATCTTGTCAGATCTGTATACTTTATTGATGTAATTAGACATTTTACAAAACAAAAAATTCGAGATACCTATACCTACTTACATTTGCGTATAGTTAGGCACTAAAACTGATACAGAAAGTTTAGTTATATTGCACTATATAAAAACACAGGAACAACCGTCTCTTGTCTTTGTCAACTGATTCATAACTGGGCTAATGGAACCTCCACAAGTTTGTGACGGTAACACCGGACAAGGGTTTGCAGGATTTTTTCTGTAAAAACGTGGCGCAAGATGCTGAATCACGATTGTCTTTATACTGGGTGAATCGTCGAATTCATCCTTGGCGATGAAAAATAATGTTTTCGTTATTTTAAATTTTACAGGGTGCAATAAACAAAATCAAATAAAACAAATTATAATAAAATAATTATTTTACTATTTTTTATTTAAGTAGGTACCCCTATTGCAATTGTGTGTTAAATATTTTAATATTGAAAAATACGTATTTTATTTCTAATTATACAGGGTAGCTCAAAGTATTTCGATTATATATTTTAGTTAGGGTTGCCAGATTTACGAAAGTAAAAAGCGAAACAAGCGTGACGGCAGAACATTAGGTTAGAAATTTAAAAAAAAAGTACTCAGCTTGTATTTTCCTATAAATCCAGTTCCTCCTGTTTATTTACGGCTTTGAATATTAAAAAACTTAGCATTTGCAAAAATAGAATGGCATTTGCATAAAAAGAGTGGCATTTTTCTCAAAAGCGGGACATTTTCGTACTGTAACGTTGAGCGTACAAGCAAGTCAAAACGCGTGGAAAATACGCCTAACGCGTGACGTCTGGCAACCCTAATTTTAATAGAGTTAATATGGATTGGATCAGTTACGATTGTGGTAAATAATTTAAAAGTATCCGAATGCCGAAAAAAGTATCCGGTATCCGGATACTTACAAATTTGGTCACGGATACGGATACCGGATACAAAATTTTAAAAGTATCCGAGTACAGCTTTCGGGTACACATAAAGTATCCGGATACAAGTTAATTGTAATAATTACAATAATTGTAATAAATTTCTACTTCTACAAACAATAGTAAAATATACTAAACATTGTGGTCTTCTTTCCTATTGTTGTAGCATTTTATTCGACAATTCAATTGCTACAATAATTAATAGTTTTTAACTATAAATTATAGTAAAATTTTCTACAAAAAATTAAGTATTTTTCTACAAGTCTACTACTACAACATTGTAGTAAAATTTTCTAGTGACATTTTTTTCCGTGCAACATTGTAAAATAATAATTTATTGTTTATTTAAAACCTTTCAACTTTCTGATGTCTACTATTTCCAATATTACTGTTATTATTACAAAAATAAAGGTCTTTTCCTTCTTATTGTACAGCTATCCATTTATTTCTTTGATTTAATTTCCATTTTGCTAATGAAAATTTATATAATTTAAACCGTTCTTTCTGCTAGTATTTTTACAATTTATAACACAGCAACCACGGTTGCTTTTTGTTTTGTTTTTACCTACTTTAAAAAAAAATCTGATGTGTCCAACACATGACTTTCCTAACTAGTTATTATAGGCTTTTTCCGGTTATTTTGTACAACCTATTGCAGCACCTCTATAAATGTTTAGAGGATAAACTAAATATTGTAATGATATCACACATGATCATTTTTTATATTAATTAAAATATACTATTTATTTACCTTGGCTTGTTACTTTTTTTTTATCTCAGGGGTGTTTCAAATAATAATATTAATATTTTTTTTATTTTATTTAATCTTCTTTTATGTATCTATTTTAATTTTGTTTTAATTATATTTGAATTATATTTTAATTATATTTTAATTATATTTTAATTATATTTTAATTATATTTTAATTATATTTTAATTATATTTTAATTATATTTTAATTATATTTTAATTATATTTTAATTATATTTTAATTATATTTTAATTATATTTTAATTATATTTTAATTATATTTTAATTATATTTTAATTATATTTTAATTATATTTTAATTATATTTTAATTATATTTTAATTATATTTTAATTATATTTTAATTATATTTTAATTATATTTTAATTATATTTTAATTATATTTTAATTATATTATAATTATATTTTAATTATATTTTAATTATATTTTAATTATATTTAAATTATATTTTAATTATATTTTAATTATATTTTAATTATATTTTAATTATATTTTAATTATATTTTAATTATATTTTAATTATATTTTAATTATATTTTAATTATATCTTAATTATATCTTAATTATATTTTAATTTTATTTTAATGTTATTATAATTTCCTTTTAATTTAATTTGTGAATAATCAACAAAATAAAAATGTATGACTTGACTTGTTTTATACCCTGTATATTCAAATAATAAATAAACAAATTTTCAAATCCAAAATACAAGATTTATTTTTCGACATATTAAATCTCAATCTAAATCACAAATTATCGAAATATCCCGCTATTTTCAATTTTGGGGATTAATAATAACTACATCATTAAATCTACACTAAATTCATTTGCTCTTCAATCATACTAAATATACTATAACTAAAATTAAAGTCTACAAACAAAAATAACGAGTACCAATGTCTATTCTCACTTAATTAATCATTTCTTGATTTAATCGTAGATAGTTTATAAAAATTTACTCACTGTTTATATTCAATGAATTTTCTGTTTCTATTCTTCTATCTTCAGTTTATGTTTGGGTTTCTTTCCGGGAACAATTACGACTGTTTTCCATGACCATTTTGTATTTTACTACTTTTAACGATATGTATTTGGTTCGATAAATTTGTTTATTCAATATGTGATATATTGTCAGTTTTATAATTCTTTTTCATATTTTTAAAATAAATTACTACTACAAAAAAATTTCGTGACATTCCAATTTTCAAATTGACATTCAACAACCCAACTTAGAAACCATCCTTTCTACCTACTTCCCCAAAGTCTCCTTCACTTATTACTTTCTTGTAGCAATTTTTAATATACAGGGTTATAATATTATTTTTTTATTTATTACTATTATAGTTATTATTATTAATATTATTATTAGTACGGTTATTATTTTTAGTTTTATTATTAAATTTTGATATAGGGTGTTTTCATTACAATATATACATTTTCCACATACACCTACCTCGAAACAGTTTTCTATAGATATTCATGGAAAACAAAAATACTGAAAAATTTAAATTTAGAACTTTTCCTCCAATTTTTCCATTACGGCCAATTTTCTTAAAAATCAGAATTTTGCACATTTTGTCAAATTTCTCGAATACGGACCATTTTAGGAAAATTTGACATAAAACAAAATTTATAGATAATAATATTAGAAGTAACTTTTATTTGAACAATTTTCTTCTCCAAACATAAATAACAGATATATTCCATAAAATATAAAAACGCCCCCCCCCCCCCCCCCCCCCCCCCCCCCCCCCAGATATTCCGACTTTGTCCAAAATCTAATCACTTACGTCAGGCCGAAATAAAACTTTAGTTTAAAATTTAATGTTTTTTTCTTTATCCGTTTTTGAGTTTTCTTCTAAAATTCGAAATTTACACATTTTCAAAAATATCTCAAATACGGTCCATTTTAGAGAAATTATATATAGAATAAGAATTGTAGAAAATTATATTATAAACAACTTATATTTAAACAATTTTTATAAAAAATAATTTTTTTTACATTTTGTTAAATTTCTCGAATACGGACCATTTTAGGAATATTTTAAATAGAACAAAAAATATTGATAATAATATTGTAAGTAACTTTTATTTGAAGAATGTTTTTCTCTAAACGTAAATAACAGATATATTCAATAAAATATAAAGTATCCCCCAGATGTTCCGACTCTGCCCAAAATCTAATCAGTTCGTTGGAGGCCGGAATAAAGCTTAAGTTTAAAATTTGGTGTTTTTCTTTGTATCGGTTCATGGTGGATACAGACACACACATACAGACACACACACACACACACACACACACACACACACACACACACACACACACACACACACACACACATACACACACACACACACACACACACAAACACACACAAAACACACACAAACACACAGACACACAGACACACATACATACATACAGACACACAGACACACATACATACAGACACACAGACACACAGATACACAGACACACAGACACACAGACACACAGATACACAGACACACAGACACACAGATACACAGATACACAGATACACAGACACACAGACACACAGACACACAGACACACAGACACACAGACACACAGACACACAGACACACAGACACACAGACACACAGACACACAGACACACAGACACACAGACACACAGACACACAGACACACAGACACACAGACACACAGACACACAGACACACAGACACACAGACACACAGACACACAGACACACAGACACACAGACACACAGACACACAGACACACAGACACACAGACACACAGACACACAGACACACAGACACACAGACACACAGACACACAGACACACAGACACACAGACACACAGACACACAGACACTCAGACACACAGACACACAGACACACAGACACACAGACACACAGACACACAGACACACAGACACACAGACACACAGACACACAGACACACAGACACACAGACACACAGACACACAGACACACAGACACACAGACACACAGACACTCAGACACACAGACACACAGACACACAGACACACAGACACACTGACACACAGACACACAGACACACAGACATACAGACACACAGACACACAGACACACAGACACACAGACACACAGACACACAGACACACAGACACACAGACACACAGACACACAGACGCACAGACACACAAACGCACAGACGCACAGACGCACAGACACACAGACAGACATCATCCCGAAAATAGTCAAAACGGATTCAGGATACCCCAAAACGAAAAAATCCGTCGAAAACTTAAGGTCGAAAAAATCATGATTCCCATACTTTCCTTATCTGTATACAGATAGGAAAGTAAAAAGTAAAATGTATAGGTTCGTGTGAGACAGTGCTTCTCAAAGTGTGCTCCACAGAGCCCCGGGGCTTCGCGAAAACAATAGTCATAATAAAAAAGTACTAGAGGAGTACTATGAGTAAGTTCGTCACAAAAGGGAAGTCACCTGGTTTGTCATTTTTTTTAGATTTCACTAAGAAAGGGTCTGATTTTGCTTGAGGACCTTTTTTCTATAAATGCTCCGGGGTTCTAAACCAAAAAAATCTATTTTAGAGCTCCGTCATACATTTCGTTTGTGAAACAGTTGTATAAGATATGGATATGGAATAAATATATTCAATGTGTAATTGGTATAAAATTGGTATCGTTGCAAAAGGAAAAAATATTGTTAGTTCTAAATTTAGTACTAAATAACTTAATTTAGGGCTAAATTTTGTCCCCCCAAACGATGCCCATAGAAATAAGTTTTTTTTTACCTCACAATGTCGGTTAAAAGAAGTTGTACAGAAAAAGTGAGTATTCGATATCATTTAGACAAAAAACAAAAACATGTTTAAATAATTATATTAAATAAAAATTAAACAAACTTATGTTCGGTATTTGTAACAATTTTAAAAGATAATTCTTTAAAAGGTATTTAAAGATATTAAATAAGGATTTGTAGATATCACAGTTCTAAACTCCTTTTATTGACCATAATACTTTTTTTGGAATGAAAGCATTAGTTCCTGTTTTTCCAGCTCGGAATTAATAAAAAGTCCACATTTAAAAACTTTTTCCAAATCTTATTTTGCTCTAGATTTATTATCCATGCCATATTGGGTGACTTGAACAAAAAATAAAAGATTTTATGAGATTTTTTAAAGAAGTCGTTTCCGTTTTTTACAAATTTCTGCAAATTTTGAAGCAGTACCTCGTTTCCGTCTTTCATTGTGCCAAAATACACAATCAGCTTGATCTCGTGTCACAATCATTTTCTTCTCATCCATAGACATTGGCAAACTTTTAAGAAAAATCTTATTTGGCAACGCGCATCCAAGAGTGAGACAGATCAAAGCCACGCGCGAAAGCAAGAAAAATTATTAATTAGTTCGAAAGCCGAAGCTAAATTCTAAGGCTTTTGCTTTTTTAAGAACCTCTTCCCATGCCAATTGTTTGTCTTTATTATTGGTATTTTTAAAATTTCCAAATAAGACTGCTTTTTTTCTTTCATCAATGACAGAATTGCAAGTTTTTTTTTATTAACAGAAGTACGTTCGCTCATTTTCGAAGAGGCACAGTTTAAATTCACTTTGCAGATTTAAATTATTGAAAAGTGTAAATTAATTTTGACAACTGTTGACTTGTCAGATTATTATGAAACAGAAACCTTAATTTCTATACTTTTACTTTACACTTTACACTTTTCACTTTTCGAATTCTACTTTTCAACTTCTCAACTCTCTCTATTATAAAACATAAATTTACTAAGATTTGTAAAGTTCAAAGTGAAAAGTTGCAAAGTAGTTTTATGAAATAGGCCCCTGGTCGCTTCATGTATAATTTAAAATAGGATTTTAATTATCTCTCTCCCGTTTGAGATTTTCAAATAAATTATTTTTATAGGCCTTTCTCCTCTAGTTTTGATAGTCTAGTTGTATTTATAATTAATTTATAAAGTAATCCAGGATTCGATGTATAGTTTGGTGAAAATTTGTGAGTGAAATGATACTCAAAATATATTTGACTTAATTTATTTTCCCTCAAAGAAATAACATATACTATATAAATTGGGGAATGAGAAATAATTTTTTTTCTCAGATGTGCCCCGCCCAAATATATACAGTTAAAGAATTCATGAGGATATAGGTACAGCGGACGTCCTCAGAATAAAATCTTTAATAATTCGTGTTTTGAGTTTCGATGGTTCTTTTTTATAATATAGGTGGCCTTACTGAGATACAGTCGTTGCAATAACAGACGTATATCCCCTATGTTTGGGCCCATCTAGAGGGGTTTATGTAGTGTGTAATCTTAATAAAATAGTGCCAGATCAGTACCCGTGAACTACTCCTTATGTTCAGAATTATCTACGGTTCCAAGATTGAGAGATAATTATACATTTCAGCCGTGCAGAAACATCCATATCTGTTTAAAAAGTATGAATACAGCCGAGCGAACAGTCATTCACCCCAATCAGCTAAGCTGTTAAAGTTATTAGCAAATGAGGGTGTATGGACTTTTCGGTAAACCAGATTCTTATATATTTTTAGGATGGTATAACATTAGTGGCAAATGCATTTTGCAGCGTGTCCATATAATGATTTTCTATAATAATAGTCCAGGAGGCAATGAATTTTTTTTATACTTATTTTAGCATTCGGCGAATGTGCACATTATTCAAATGGTGACACAAAACGACAATTTGTGAGTCTGGCTAAGATTTTTGGATGTGTTAACTAGATAAAAAAAGACCAGTCGACTTATTTTCCCAGTCATAAATATTTGACATTTATTAAAGTGAATCATTTTATTAATGAAAATAACAGTCTGGCATATCCTAACCGGAGAAAAGTCAGTCTGGCTAAAAATTTGCGGATCCAAAAAATTTGACCGATTTTTGAAATCCGTAACCCTTATTTTCCCACGCTTGAAATTTAACGTATCATTCGATCCTGTTATAAACTATAATCAAAAAACCCGCGCCTTAGACCGCTCGGCCAACGAACGAACTTGAGTTAGTGGGATATACTGACAGTAATAAACTTGCTTTTAGTCCAAAGGAGAGTTACAAACATACATACATACAGGTGAAGCTAATATAAGCGTGTTAAAAATAAAGATTCAGACAAATTGTCAAACAATAGGGAGATAAACTAATACAGGTCAAGAGTTTAAACTTAAACTACAAGGATCCTTTAGCGTCACTCAAAAAGAATAAAACATAAAAAAAACTGAGCGAATTTATAAATTTTGCTCTTGCAGGCTGGTGAAAACATTATATCCATATATAGGTGTACGAGTAATATATAAATGGGGAAAGTACCCCAAAACAGGCACATGGAAAAGCCTTCATATGCAGACCATGTCCCAAAAAAACTGGGAAGCTACTCTTTATGAATAGAAACCAGTTGAAAGTGATAACAGGATTCATGACTGGGCACGCCCCAGTAAAGGGACACTTGAACAAAATTGGCATGTACAATGGGGAACTCATGTGCCGACTATGTCACAAGAAACCAGAAATGGCCAAACACATACTGTGCGAATGCGAAGCTCTAGATCGCAAAAGACAGGCTCTTTTTGGACAACCCCAGGTTGATTCAACAAATTTTAGAACCCACTTACCCAAGGATCTGTACAAACTTGTACAAAGTACAAAGGTGACAGAGTGGGTGCTATGAACTAACATGGGGTAAAACACAATAAGCCAATAGGCTTCAGTGTTATTCGGAGACATAGTCAGACGAGCCCAGGAGAAAAAAAATATCTAAATGGTTCAGTTACACAAACCAAAAGGACCCTTTTTATTATTTACATACCTTTTTTGATTAAATACGATTCCTTTCAATGCCATTTTTAATTTTTAAAAGCTTATTTATGATTTGTTATCTTTGACTTCTAAAATACTGAGATACCAATTTTGGTCAAAATCTGTCTACTTTTAAAAATAAATGATTTTTTAAACTGCTCACCCAGTATATAACTGACCCAAGTATAACTGGTTTTGAGCCAGAAAGGAGCTTTACCAGCATACAAAATGTACATTTTTGCTCTAAACTCGTTTTTGAGTTATCGCCAATAGACAGACAGACGTAATCTAGGTACCCTGAAACGTAAAGATCTGAAATAATCTCGGAGGGTGACTTTTTCACGATCACAATACTTCCCCCTCTTATCGAGGGAAGTAAAAAGACTGTAAACGGTGTACACACTAAACAATTAATTTTTAATAGTCAACGACACAGTAGTTAAACCCGAGAATACCGATCAAGGAGAAGCGACAGCTTGGTGTTTTCAGTGTACCGTTTTGTAACGCGCATGTGCGAAAATGAGTTGTGTATCACTCAAAATTATGTTATCTGTCAAAGTCAGTCCAAGTTGTGTTTAGTACGTGAGCAATGTTAAGTGATATTTTTTGGTGTTTGTTTTGTGTAGTAATAAGATGAAGATTTTTACACACTTAGGTATTCTAATACAGATATAAAATGTGCCAAAAAGTTATTAGGAAACTAAGAATTTTAGCACTTGCATAAATATTAAGTATAATAATTTAATCATTTTGGACATTTTATTTTTTATATGTAGGTATTGTATTTTGTGAAATATATGTTTTTCTCCTTTTAAATAAATTTAATAAACAATGAACTGCAGATTTTGTTTATTTTATTTTGAAAACTATATTTAAAAAAATATAATAAATTCGCGTGTTTCAATTAGGATTGGTCGAATTGGGCAAAATTCCTTTATTATGCTTAAATTGTAAGTTACAATTATGTCAATATAAAGATGTTTTGCCCACTCATATTTACATTTATTGAATGAATCATACTGGAGTTGATTTTGGAAATATTGGTGCATACTTAAATAAGTACTATTTCTAAAAATTCGTCTATGCACACATAGTCCAATGGACGTCCACTTTAGATCTATTTGAGGGTCAGGACGTCCATATCCGGGCATCCAGTGTACGTCCGTTTATGCTAATTAAATTGACAGCTGAATATCGATACCCAGAGAACGTCTATTTTTAGACTTCATTTTAAGTTCAGTAGTATTTTGACGTCCAGTGGACGTCCATCTTAGGTAATTATTTATTAAGCCTACCAGATAATACCCATCCATAAATACTTCTTTTTTTAATATAACTGGTCATTAAAAATTGACATTGCATTTCATTCTATAAACGGAAGTTTGAAATCTTATTCAATTATAACTGTATCTAGTAAAAAGTTTTCAAGTGGTTCCTTGGTCAAGCTCGTCTAGCGTTTGAAAGCGTAAAACGATAATGGATGTGTCGTGAGTTCGAATTCCTGCTCAGGTCAAGCGATTTTTAATAAAAAATAAATAAATAGTGTATAGCGATTTGCGAAAATAATAAACAAATTATTAATAATATAAAATAGTGTGTGGTGAGTTGCGGTTCTGTAAAAAAGTGGGGATGCGCTCTCAATGGAAATATAATCCTGAACGTTTTTTGAATGTCCAGTATTCGACGTCCAAATATGTATATTCCAGAATTGGACGTCCTCTGAATGGTCAAAAGTGTGCCATTTGTATACTTCACTGGACGTCCATTGGATGTCGGAAGTCCAGAAAACTCATTTTTGGACGTCTAGACATCCAAAATTGTATATCGAATATACGTCCAATGGACATATTTGTATTGTCTGGGTAATAGCCAGGCCAGGTATTTAACTCTAAATACATAAACCTTAAATGACATCTAGTTTAACTTGGCGAGAATACACTTGTTTCTACAGAAATGAGTGATAAACTTGAAAGTCCTTTAAATATAATATAAATCTAGAAATTCTAAAAATATGTAAGTACTTTTTAAACCTAAAATCTTTGAAAATATATGCACATTGCAAATATTTAGTTAAACCTCTCAAACTTAATGTCTTTTTAATTGTAACCTAATTTTTTTTTTTGACACCCTTAATTTTATTTACCTTATTTTTAGTTAAGGAAAAGGTAATTTAATTTAAATATGGGGCTTTTATTACATTTTTAATAATAAATAAACCGAATATTGAACAAATTTTATAGATAAATTATAAAATAATAAACGTTTTTTACTTTTATAATAAATAATTAATTATTACATAATGAATTATATTTTGGTGCCGAAATTTCCGCATTGCTATTAACCCTAACTACTTCAATGCAATTAAATCACATTGCAACATTTGCGCATGGACTATAACAATAATTTCAGATAATTTGCCAAACTATTTTGCTCAGGGTAGAAAATAAGCATGTTTTCTCAGCATGCTAAGTTGTGTATCAGTCAAAGTCATACTGTGAAGAAGGTACATCAAAGGCACCGACAGCTACTGTCGCTTCTCCTTGATCGGTATTCTCGGGTTAAACCATTAATACCATTATAGCTAAATTATCTTGATTAAGATTAAAATATAATAGATAATAAATCAATCTTAATCAAGATAATTTGGTCCAATCCAAAATATCATGGACAACGCAAAATGAGGACTTATGGTATCTTCAGAGAAGAATAAAAATTTGATGTAGGTTTGCGTGAAAAAAGGGATTCTATGATTCGTACAAATTATGAAGCCTTTCATAAAGACTGTATAAAGAAAGCGTACGATAAAATTCCCCCAGGAGATAACGTTAAGGGAGCATGAATGTGTAGTAAAGGGATATACAAATATGAGTTTATTGATGGTACTTTAAATACAAAAAGTATCATGTTTTATCAAGAAGCTTGATTCCAACAATAGAACAAAATTTTGGAAATGAAAGTTTTATAAAAGGTGGGTCAAGAAGGAATAAAAATATTTTAGAAAGTGGTAGTTTAAGGGGTTGGGTTGGGTATTCTTACCCCTATGTTTTAATTTTATTTTTTCAGAATTAAAAAAAAATAGTAGTTTGTGCAACAAGTGCGCAAAGTACTTTGCGCACATGTTGCACACAATACTTTTTCTACGATCACGATTTTAAGAATTAAAATTAAGAAACTTATTTGAAATAATTTGTAACCATTTTTATTAATAATATATTATGGGAATGTAATTTAAAAATTATAAATTTAACTTTTAATTAACTTAATTTAACACTTAATTTAATTTAATTAATTATATTTAACATTATTTGATACAAAAGAAACACATTTTTTATTTGAAATTATAATTTATGGTAAAATTTGAGCAATTTTGAAATATTACTCCAGGTGTCTCCCTATTTTTTACCAAATTCTCAGTAATTGTCGAAATATTTGCTGATGATGTCGAAGGCTTGTCTTATTGGTTAGATGAGGAGTCTACTGAGTTTACAATTTTATTGGCTATCTTTATTTTATTTGAGATGGCGTCGTCAACATAGCTTTCTGCAATATTGCTTGATCGCCATCCACCATGGCGTTTAAGAGTTAATAAATCTCCTCCTGCATTGGCTAAAATAGTGGCAGATGAGCGTCGAAAAGAATGGCCAGTATAAAGATTAGAGTTTGGCAATTGTAAAAATTGTGCCACTTGTTTAGGCATATTGCCAATTTTGTTAATTCCGACCATAGTCCTCAGAAAGTCTAGATACCCGCTTGGCGTATACTGTCAATACAAAAAAATGACCCCATTCAAGCTTGTCGCCATGTTAGGTAAATTTATGTTTTGGCTACACTGATTTTTAGTTTGTGTGTTCTGTAATACGTGAACACCGATAATCTGCACTTTGTTATTAGTTATAAGTGAGTGAGACGCACAATTTCTAATTTCAAATTAAGAACAAAACTTTGACAAACCTATTTGATTTTCCTAGATCTGTTCAGACAGGACCGGTTTTATAAAATTTCTCGTTCTTGAAATGTTATTTTTACATGGTTATATATTATTGGATAAGTGGTTTGTGTACATATTGCTATGAGAATTATAGAGAAATTCAGTGAGATTTATGTAATATAATTCAAATTACAAGTAAACCATCTGTTCCTGTTTGGCAATATGGAGAAAATACCTACTTCAATGTCAAATGTACTATTTAAAAGAATGTGATTGTTAACCGGTCATTTATTTATATTATATTATGAAAAGAAGAAATCGAATTTTTTAACTAGGGAAAGATATACTTACATCGGTAACAAGGTATTTTTAGAAAAACTAATAGATTACTCCTATTCCTATAGTTTATTTGAAAATGAATAATAGCAAAATTATATAAAAATATGGACCTTTGCTATAAAAACTGTGCTACCAAGCATTTTCAAATAAACTATAATGATAATTTGATTTAATAGAGCGAGTATAAGATCTCACCTGTTAGAGAAATTGGGGCATAGGGAAGAGATTATGAAGCAGGTAAGCGAAGTCATTGCAAAAGATAAATATATAGAAGTTATTTTAAAAATTTGATAAAAAACTAGTGGAACAAGAAATGGAGTTGTCGCTATCGGAGATCCAATCAGCAGAAAGTAAAAAAAAACTTTGGGAATGTTGGAAAAGGGCACAGCAATAAGCCCAAAACAATTCCTTGGTTTTTTAATAAATATAATCTGAGATGCAAAAAATACTGCTAGAGTGGAGAAGCAGTATTGTCCTAATGTAGAAAAACCTACGGACATACAGCAGTGCACTAACCATAGGCGAATAGTCACTAAATTATACAAGAGTCCCATCTCGATTTTATTTTTAAATATTTTTGAGAATACCTATTATTATTTGTTACATTGAGTTTAATAAAACCACAGATTTCGAATGTATTGAAAGTTATTTAAAAAGTACCTCTATAAATATATAGAAAATGTGTATATGACTAACTGGTTTTATTAATCTTTTTATGGGGTAGGTAAATATATTTTGAAAAATTTACAAACTTCTTTTGAATAAAAGACCAAATATTTCTGTTTTTATTAACTGAACAATATTTTATACGAACATAATATATTATACCTATTTAAAAGAAAATATTACATTTTACAAGTATCGCATATTTATATGAAATAACTAACTCAATAAGAAAGAATTAAATGAAACAAATTAATAAACAATTTATATGAAAAATTGCTATAACAATTTAATCCTTAGATAAACTTATTCTTACATATTGCTTTAATCAATTTATTTACTATAAAAGTATATTTCCTATCATTTATTACATATAATAAAATAAAGCATAAAACATACAAACTATAATATGTACCTACTTAGAACGGAACTAATATTATTGTATCAAGGTAGTAATAGTGGACATTTTCCGAATAAAAAAAAGTAAAAAAGAAGTAACAGTCGACACGTTTTTCGGACTATTGGTCTTCATCAGTATGGTGCAGTCAAGTTCAAAGGATCATGGAACTTGTGTTGGAAAAATTGTACAATAAGTCACTAACAAGGAGCCAATAACATATTTGCCGTTTCAACTAGTTCCCCAAATTTTCTGGGCTTATACTAAAGTCACAAAATGATTCAATGGTCTTCCTATGGCTATCAGTTATTCTTTCCTAACATTTTTTGGTATGCTACAACAAAAATACAAATTATTTGATTTTGTAAATGCACAAATATTTGTGAAAACTTACACATGAAATGTTATTCCTTCCTTGTATCTTCTACCGTTAGATGCATTGTTACATTCACGTACAAAACAAAAAGAGATTTTGAAAATCCTGTAAAAATTTAACACCAAACCACAAATGTTTTTTATTAAAATAAAACACTAAACGACTAAACTAAAAAATAATGTTTTAAATAAAACCTTTACTAGAAGAACAAAATTAACAACACAACAGATAATAAAATCGATTATATACGTCGAACGCCGATCTTACGCTTATTACTAAACTTGCGCCGATTCTGTCTTGTCAGTAGTGCCAACTTAAAATTTATTAACATTTATTTATCATGGCGTCCATCATATGGGGGGTCAAAATGTTTTTACGATGCGGTATCTAGACCTTCTGAGGGCTATGATTCCGACAATTAGCCTTGTGCATTTACCCCCTTGATAATTCACAAAAAGACGTCTGTCAATGACGTTATCAGGGCGAAGACAAGCGTACTTATTGTATATATTATAAAATTCTCCAGTTACCGTGAACGATCTTTTAATTTTGGTTTTCGTGCTTTGAATCCTAACCAATAGGGCATTCTTTAGATCTTCCACGTCATCTAATTTTATATTCCACAATTCTTCTCTTCGACAGGCACCAGTTAAACCGATCGCAAGGACAGTCTACAAGTTTAAAATACATTAATTTTAGATGTTCTTTTGTTTTTTTTTAAAGAAGAATTTTAACAGGAATTTTAATTATTATAAAAAAAAAGCTGGCAGGCACTGTGGGATTTGAAGCCCGGCCGTTTTTATCTCAGCCCAACACTCTACTCTCTGCGCTACGTAGGCTTGTAACTGTATTTCGCGAAAACATTATAGTTAGTTAAAAAACATATTTTAAAATTCGTTCTTTTTAAATATTATATATTATAACTAAGTTATTAAACTAAATTTTAAAAATCAAATCAGTGTGTTACCTTATTTTAAATGTAACGTTTATTTACCTTCGTTAATAAATATTTATAATCGGGTGCTTCCTTCAAAAACTTTTGGATTTCTTCAGATGTTAAGGTTTTTGATTTTTTGGGCTTGTAATTATCATTTTGTCTTTTTAAAAATGCTCTTAATTTTACGTATTTCGAAATGTCCACATTGTTTTTTATACTTAATGTACTTCGCAACATTGAATATTGTGACCATAGTGTCGAAGCTTTATAAGATTTTGATTGTTCTTCAAAATAGGCGAGAATTACATTCTCAGAAAATGATGGTATTTTCTTATTTTTCCTCCATTCCATAAATTTTTGATAAGCACATTCATACTTTTCTCTTGATTTTTGAGGCAAAAGGTTTAAAGTTGCATTCAATGCAATTTCAACAATTTCAGGAGGTGTGTTTTCCATATATTCAACTTCTGAATCTGAATTATTATTGTCAATTCCCTCCATGTCGAATTATACCTATATTGTATAATATGATACGTCGTGTTATTAAATATTTAAATTAAAAATTAATAGGTAGGTAACTATTATGTATTATTTTTGTATGAAAATAATTCAAATCTTATTTTAAATATAAAAAATGTCAAAATATGATATTACGAATCACGAACTGTCAGCAAATGCAGCCTCCTACGATAGATGTGTGGGAGATCTAGTGTAATAGTTCTATACTGTTCTCCAAGCATGTGTAGTGTGCGGTACAGGAAATTCTGCACGACTTTTCGCACAGTGTAGGAAATTATTAACTTTGAAATGATTAACTTTCATTAATTTTCCTACAAGAAAAGGTATTCTAGCTTAAACGCGATAGAGTGAACCGTTGTTAAATTTGATTTTTAAACTTTTAAACTACACAAAATATTTTATTCATATTATCTTTAATTACATCTTCAAAAAAATATTTATTTGAGGGTGACTCATCTGCGAATTACATTGTAGGAGGCCGGCAATAACGTGTGTCGCCCAGATGAGTCACCCTTAAATAAAAATCTGATGGGTCCAACACATGACTTTCCTATCTAGTTATTATAGGTTCTTTCCGGTTATTTTGTACAGCCTATTGCAGCACCTCTATAAATGTTTAGAGGATACACTAAATATATACATTTTTCCATTATTTTAGAAAAATCATGTAAAAAAACAAAAATTATAGAGATCGATATCCCAAACGACTATTAGTTTAACAATTTTCCTAAAAATCAGAATTTTGCATATTTTGTCAAATTTCTCGAACATGGACCATTTTAGGAAAAGGACCAGGCACCTTTCTTATGGAAAAATGGCTTTCCGTCAAATTTTCTGAAACGTTGATATGTTGTAGAACTCGATGCTCTGACAAAAAGTGTCCATTGGCCCAAACCGATCCTATGACTAGTTTTCGATTTACAGGGTGTTAAACTTCAAAAATGCCACTTTTTTGTAACCAGATTTCTCATAAATGACCTATTTTATTCGCGCTTTTTGTAGAAAACATGATTTATAGATTATTTACCATTAATTTTTTAAAGTAAGTTACTGTGGAAATTGGTTAATTACAGGGGTAGTTCGGAAATAAGTAATACAGTTTTTTTCTTAAATCTTTTTTTTTTATGACAGCGTTAAATGAACGAAAAAATATAATTTCACAATGCAAATATAGTGCAAGTAACTGCTTCTGGTTGATAAATCCTCATAAATATGATTACAGAGGGTTGTTTTTCAGCTTTAACGAGTCACTCTGTATAAACGACGTATCCCGAATTTTCTTTATTACATTAAGTACATGTACGACCTGTCACCCTATGTCATACATGGTGTTAAACCGATTGCAGAAACTTTAAAAATTGGCAAAGTAGTTTTTTGTGCAACACCCTGTTTTTTAAAAGTTTCTCCGTCAACTTTGTAAATTAATACATTTTTAAATTAAGAAAAGTTCAGTATTTAACTGAGCAAAATTTTGTTTTAATTCTATGACCAGTTTTTTGAAAATATTAATCCAAAGTTACTATAATTAAACGATTTTTTAATATCTATTTTGCTGGTCTGTTTTAGTGATGTTACTAATATACCATTATATTTACCCGAGTGATACTCTCTCCGGTACTCGCAAAGCAGACCCGTATATTTGATCTTGTCATTTCAATATATTTATGATTTATAATTATCTAGTACCTAATACTTCCAAACCGATTTATGTGCAATTGGAAGGACGGCGGGCATATAAAGTCAGGACCTTTTTAATGTTTAATTATTGGATGCTAAGCATAATAAATGGCAGAGAGAGAGCGGACACAGGGTGAAATAATACTTTATTACCATTCCAAGTTTTACTGATAATAAGAAAGAGTAATATTTCTCTAGAGCCCTAGAAAATATCAGCTTAATTCTGTGATTTAAATAATATACCAGTACATTTAGCTGTTTCATGGTTTACCAATCATCAGGGCGGCTTTATGAATTTCGTTAATGCTTACATACAGTGCTATTTATTTTTTTCCTGAATGTTATCATGTAATTTATACTTTAAATATGAAAAGAGTTCCGATGCCCATCATCCGCCAACAGCTGTTGTTTATTCTGATAAAGTGGAAATAAGACGATCTATGGGTTAGGATAAGATTTTTTGAAATTCACAAGTCTACTGCCTCGACCAACTGAAACAACAGCTACGAATAAAATCAGATGATAAGATCGCAAAATATTTTAAGCTTAAAAAAATGAACTAACTGTGCAGATATATGACAAAATATAAGATAGACGTGACAACAAAAGTGATAAGGCAAAATAGGCGATAGGTGTTCAAAAATTAATTAAATAAATTATGTGAACTATTGGTGAGACGTAGTATTTTCAAGGTTTTTTGTAAAATAACACAATCAAATGGTACTAATTGTGAAAACAGAAGGATCTTCTATCAAATCCTATTTAGTAAACAAGAATTCAAAAAAAGATCATAAAAGAAATAAACTGGATCAACCTAAATATTTGACCTTATATTAGTTCTGGACCAACATTTAGATCTTTTTCTATTAACCTATTTTCGGCATCCTCAATACATTCTAACAAACGTGCAGATGGATACTTAATATTTGCTTGATGCCTAGCGTATTCTAAAAACCATAATATTCTAGCAACATGTGCACATGTTCCTAAAGTTCTGGCGCCGGCTTTGCATGTGCAATAATAACCCATAATAGGTGAATCTTCAATATTTTCAGGATCATCGTTGTAGACAATCCATAACATATATTTGGCACTATTTCTGTGTCTAGAGAATACCCTAAATCTTAAAAAGTTCTCACCTTCTCGTGACAGGTCAATTTGTATATTATTTCGTTCTTCACGATACACTGTATCTTGTATATAACTTGATGACAATTGGATATGGTATGCTCCAGTTAAAGTTTTAACATAATTTAAATCAAATTGTGGAAATTCACGAACATGATCCCTATTTAATGGAAACCACTCACCGATACGAAACCGAATATTATCGATCTCTACACGAGCCTGAACAACATTGACTTCGTCTAATTTTTGTAGCATTTCTCTAGCTGATTGTACTGTTCCTTCCATCTCTATAAGCGGGTGGTATTTATTTATCAGAGCCCCAGCAATCAAATAAAAGTCATGTAAATTGGCAGCATGATGTGCTAGGATCGTCTGGCGGAAAAACTTAAAAATTGACTTTAAATGACCGTTTCTTGCTTCCACTACCCATCTCGTACTAGAAATCAGACGTGCTTTATTAGCAGCAATAGCTGTGTACTGATTTTCGTTGCGATTCAGAAAAGGAGGAATGTGAACAGTAAGTCCAAGATCATTAAGAAGTGGAACCGAATCCCTGTAACCTCTATCAACTATTACTACGTCACCTTCTTGTACCCAAGTTCTCATATTGTCATGGTCATTTTGGAATTCTTTACGTAATATGATATATTTATACAATGGTAATATTGATGCATCATTATTCTTTGAATCAGAAAAGTATGACCCATTTATTGCTAATATGTATCCGTTTGGGCAAACGATTAGTTCAGGTTTGACTAAATGTTCTTTTTTATGAAAACAATAAGATTGTCGCAAAATTCGAAAATTACTACTTTTCTCAATTTTGTTGTACGTGCAATCAATATAAAGAATAGCTCTAGGAACTTCTGGAACAGAATTATACAATTGATTTGCGTATGCAGAAACATACCTTGCAATGTAGTTTTCATGAGTAATTGAGTGGAAACCAATATTGTTAGGGACAAAATTCTGGAGTAATGATAATTTAACTTGCGTTATAATTTTACTGGTCATTTGCCGAGAGCTATAATTAAATATTATTTGTAAAAAACTATCGGATATACCATGTCTCAATTTAACAAGAAATGTGAATAGATGTTTTTCTTTTAAACATCTTCTTGCACCACCGTCTGCATAAAACTGACAAGCATTGAAAAGTTCTTCAAATTGGTGTCGCGAAATTGATTATAGTGTCTTAAAATGTTCTTCCGGAAAGCTGTTAACCTCTTCCCAGTCATGAGTTTTTTGTCGTGAGTTTGCCACAGTTCTGAGGGCTTACAAAAATTTATGCAAATCACTCACCAAATAGGGCTTATTAATATATCGCAACCCTCTCTGTAAATCGTGCAGAAGAAAGCCTCGATTATCAAGATGATGACCACAAACTCTTGAAAAACTTGGTGCATATATATTAGAATTTAAGAAAATATCGACCCTACATTCGATTGATGGTCTCTGAATATTTTGTCTGTTGTTACATATAAAACACAACGAAGCATTTAATGGGTAAATCACGTTCAATCTCAGACAATTTGGATTATGTTCGACTTGCCTTAATTCTTCTGTAATTGTTTGAAAACAATTCAAACAAACTCTTGTATTTTCAAGAATATCTTGGGCAGGATATCCAGCTATTTCTCTTCTATTAATTGCAATCTGTACTAGATCCATATGTACTTCTCGATCCAGAAACGTTGATTGTCGAACATTCTGATTTATGTTACAAACATAACATCTAAATCTATTATTAGCAAACGCCATAACTACGTACTAATAATACTAGAGAATGGTACACTTTTTAACCAGAAACTAAATAACTAGATAGTAACTAACGACAAAACTACAATGACTAATGTACTTTAAAATATCTAAATTATTAACGAAATATTATGGTAATTTACTATATATAGCTGCCAAATTGTACATATACAACTGACAGAACAAATACAAAAGTTTGACATAATGTTTACATTGCCTACTTGAATTATATGATATTTTGGTGTCTAGCTAATGTAAATAATTTAAATATATTTTGAGAGACAACTATTTGAATATTTCTGTATATGGTGAATTGAATTAAGGCAAGTCGAACATAATCAAAATTATATCCGACTGAACGTTATTTACCCATTAAATGCTTCGTTGTTTTATAGGTAACAACAGACAAAATATTCAGATACCATTAATCCTTATTTTTTTCTAATATCTATATAGGTACTAAGTTTTTCAACAGTTTTCAGTCATCATCCTAATAATCGGGGTTTTATTCTGAATGATTTGCAGAGCGATTTGTGATATATTATTAAGCCCTTGTTGGTGAGGAATTTGCATATTTTTTGGCAAGCGCTCAGATCTGTTGCTAATTCACGACAAAAAAAAAGTAATTGGGAAGATGTTAAAAGCTTCTTAAAGGAACGTCTTAAGACACTAACATCTATTTCGCGACATCAATTCGACAAAAGAAAAACAACTTTTCACAATTCTTTTTAAATTGAGGCTTGGTATATCCCATACCTTTTTACAAATAATATTTAATTATTGCATTCAGAAAATGACCAGTAAAATTATATAACTAGGTAAATTATCATTATTCCAGAATTTTGCCCCATATACTGCATTCGCCAATCAATTGTATATTTCTATTCCAAATCTTCCTAAAGCTATTCTTTATATAAATTGCGCATATAACAAAATTGAGAAAATTAGTAATTTTCGAATTTTGCGACAATCTTATTGTTTACATAAAAAAGAACATTTATTTAAACCTGAACTAATCGTCTCGCCAAAAGTATACATATTAACAAATAATGACCCTTTCTTTTCTAATTCAAAGAATAATGATGCATACTTATTACGCAGAGAATTCCAATAGGTATTATACAGAGAATTCCAAAATGACATTATAAGAACTTGATAGAGGTTTTAGTTATTCGGTTCTTCTTTTTAATGATCTTTTACTTATTGTTCACATTGTTTCTTTTCTAAATCACAACAAAAATCAGTACACAAATATTGCTGCTAATTAATCACGTCTGATTTCAAGTACGAGATGGGTAGTGGAGGCAAGAAACCGTCATTTAAAGTAATTTTTAAGTTTTGCAGCCAGTCGATCCTAGAATATCATGCTGCCAATTTACATGACTTTTACTACATCAAGCAAATATTAAGCATCCATCTGCACGTTTGTTTAAATATATTGAGAATATCAAAAATAGGTTAATTGAGGAAGATCTAGATAATGGTTCTGAACTAATATTAGGTCAAATATATTTTTGTTGCATCTTATAGATACTTCATTATTAGTTTTTTTTTGAACTGTTCTCGTAAAAATGAATTGATAGCAGACCCTGCTTTTAAATTATTAACATTTTCATGTGTTATTTAAAAATAAACCTTGAATATATTTTTTTCATATATCTATCACCAATTGTTATTGCAACTAA